>JAGFNQ010000574.1:529721-591007 GCA_024364735.1 Boesenbergia rotunda | reverse complement strand
AATGTAGTAAAGGGGCCACAGGTCGTATTTTTCCTAGGGACTAGTTGACGTTGTGTGATTTGAGCTTGTGTTTATGTGTCGTTGATATTTTTGGGTTTCGAATCAATTTTGGGTTTTGGGTTGCAATAAAGAGTAAAATCACAATGAAAGGGTAAAAACTTGACCATGGAACTTAACCCAAGTACTTCAGCCAATGAACTCAAACAAATTGGAGCTTAAATGCAACGTAGCCTAAATTGGAGAACAAATCTGATATGAAATTAAACCAAATTTCAGTTGATACCAATGCAGAGATTATCTTCAAGAATATCCACTTAAAACCAACCTAATGCAAAACACTCCATAAACAAATGGGTACTAAATCAGTGCCAAATTTCACTTGACACCAAGTGCCGAAATGCAAGCTGAAAACTGCTGAAAAGGAGATTTACAGTTCAGAAATGCAATGACTGCAAAAGAGACTAATTTCAAGTTCAAGAATACACTACAAATTGCACCCAACTTGATAGAAACCCATGCCGAATCTGCTCTTGATACAAGGTGCAGAATTCATCAACTTGATACTGTAGGACCGGTGCCGTCGATAGAGGGGGGGGGTGAATATCGACCGTTCGAAATCTTTTGGAAATCTTCGTAAAGCTTTCGTTCGTTCTAGACTTAGAATATTAGTAGCACAGCAGAAAAGTAAAAACATAAAAATAAATGTAATATAGAAGGACACGCGGGATTTATTTACTTGGTTCCCGACCCCCCTGGGTCAGTACGTCCAAGGCCTATGTACTCGGCGTGAGTCCACTATTGGTCTCCTTTCTGGAATTTCCGGAGGCGGAGAAAACCCATCTTACAGTTTGATTTACAAGCAAAAGGATAATTAACATTAATTGCAGAATGTAAATCAAACCAAAACAACTTATGTCGAAGCGTCAGCCGATCTGGACCTCCGAAGTGCCGCGCACTTCCTCCTGGAGCCTCCCGGTCGTAGAGCCTCGTCTTTAGCACATTGTCGTCGATCGGAATGATCAGAATGGCTCTGGAATATTGTGTCTGAAGCAGAGGAGTCGAAGCCCCTTATATAGGCCTCCTGGGGGTGCCCTGGACGCTGGGGGTGCCCCGAAAGACTCGGTCAACCCTTATCCTTGCGCCTACTTCGCCGCAGGTGATAAGTTCTTTGACCAGGGTGCCCCGAACATCCCGGGCGCCCTCTTGAGCGCTTATCCTGTGCTTCGGACTCGCAACAGCGAAACAGTGTTGACCAGGGCGCCCTGGTGCTTGAGGGCGCCCCCAACACTGGGGCACCTGCATTAACACTGCAAGGCTAGTTCTTCTGCTTGCTTTGTCTCCGATTCTTGTTACCTGCAAGATACATAAAGACAAAGCATATATGCATATAATATTAAGCTTAAGGACTTAGTTCGGACATCAGATTTGCAGGAAACCCTAGGTCGAACCGGCACAAGTTCCCATCCCCGAGAACTTGCCCTTCACCTACTCCTTTCAGGAGACGGTTGCCACCCAGCCCTTTGGGTGGACTTTTGCTTAGCTTCCGATACTTCCGGACCTTGAGACGCCCAAACCCTGACCCGTCTCTACTCCTGTCCTTAGTCATCGCTCAGCTAAGTTGCTTAGTCCCTCGGACCAAGACTTCATTCCCTAACAGTCCTTCGCCAGGTGCCTAGTAGTCCTTCGCCAGGTCTTCATTCCCTAGCAGTCCTTCGCTAGGTGCCTAGCAGCCCTTCGCTAGGTCTTCTATACCTAGTAGTCCTTCACTAGGTGCCTAGCAGCCCTTCGCTAGGTCTTAGGGTTACGATACCTAGCAGCCCTTCACTAGGTGCCTAACAGCCCTTCGTTAGGTCTTGGGGTTTCAATACCTAGCAGTCCTTCGCTAGGTGAGTAGCAGCCCTTCTCTAGGTCTTAGGGTCTCGATACCTAAATTAACTAGGACTTTTCTTCAGCTAAGGTTACTTCTCTTTTGCTTCCCTTTGTCTGTTCAATATATCATTGACTTAAGAGAATTGTCAAACATTAAAACACTTAAAGAGGAACATCATTGATGCAACTTGCACCAACAATCTCCCCCTTTTTGATGTTTGACAATAACTTAAGTTAGATTGGTTTAAGGGGCTAACTCACTATCCTTAGGATAAAAACAAGAAAAAATTGATATAAGTTTTGAAACTATATTTTTGATCTTTGGGAGAAAATTTTTCTAAAATTTTTCTAACTTAAGCACACCTCTCCCCCTTTGTCATACATCAAAAATTTTTAAGAAAATACTTGCACCAATAATGAATATTTTGGTTCTTTTTGAAAAATACTTGGTGCAAAAATTTTGAAAGCATTGCATTTTTGAAAAAAATGCATAATTAAAAAAATGTTATTTGTTTTGAAAAATGCAAGTACTTTTTGAAAAATGCATAACTTAAAAATGGTATTTTGGAGAATATAAATGTTATGCCTATTTTGCAAGTACTAACTGTTTTGAAAGAGATGAGACTTTGAGAAATATAAGTAATTTTTGAAACATAATATTTTATTTGACTAAGTTTCATTTCCAGTCTGACACAATCCTGGAAAACTTTGTTGACTACAAGGACATTTTCCTAAGTGTCTTGGAAATTTTTCAAAGTCAAGTAAATATTAATAGAATTTTGAAAAATGTATAAATTTGAAGTCATAATACTTGATTTGTTTTATATTCCAGTCTGACACAATCATAGGAGACCTTGTTGACTACAAGGACATTTTCCTAAGTGTCCTGGAGAATTTTCCAACTCAAGCTAAACATTATTTCAAATTTTTGAAAATAATAGTATATATTTTTGTTTTGGGAAAATTAATAGTATTTTGAAAGAATACTTACGTTTTCAACAGGATTTGAAAATACCGCGCATGAAAATATTTGAAGTATTCAATAAGTCTTTTAATTTGACCTCCCCCTAAACTTGACCCAGTCCTGGGAAGCTTGTTGACCACAAGTACTCTTCCTCTGAGTCTTAAGGGTTGATTCAAATAAAAGAAATTATCTAATAATTTCAAAACAGTTAATTTAACAAAATTGTTTCAGAAGTTTGATTTATACTCCCCCTAAAGTTGACACATCCTAAGAGTCCTTGTAGATTATGAAGTGGACCTTCCTCTGTGTCTTTAGGGTTTATCAAAATCAAACAAGACAGATAAGTTTTACAACATAAACCTTTTTCGAAAAACACAAGTGATAACGATTTAAAGCTCAGTTTTCGAAAAGTATTTTCAAATAATAGTAATATTTACAATGTAGTTTTCGAAAGCCAAAAAAATGAAAATCACTCCCCCTGTATACTATCCAGTTTGACTTTATCTAAGTGGCTTAAGGAACTTTAGTGTTGTCCTAAGAGGCTTGTGTCTAATTACGTGAGTCAAATAATTTTCGAAAAGATATAATTATTGAAAAACGTATAATATGTATATTCAATCAGACAAGCATGAATTCTATAAAAACATTATTATGTTGAAGCACTATTTTAAAAATATATTTTTAGAAAAATATTCTAATGATTTTGAAAAACAATTTTGAAAAACATTTTTCAATTTATTAGTCCTTAGCATCTCACCCATTTTAGATGTATCAATACAACAAGCATGATTGCCTTATAAGTGTATTGTGAGATGCTTGAATCATTTTTCTTTAATTTATTTTTAATTCTAAGATTTAATTGAAGCTTGTGTTAGATTTGAATTTGACATGAAGTAACTTGAATTTGAATTTAAAAAATTGGCTTCCAGGTCTTGGCGAGGCACTAGGCCTTCTTTGGCCGTAGCCTTATTGGATCATCAACCCTTTCCTTGACAAAGCCTTTTAATGAAATTTCATTTTCAAAATTACTTTTTGAAAAATTCTGGTCTAACTAGTTTGGGTCTTGGATCGGTAGCTTCGGCTAGTTCCGCCAAGATGGCTTCCCTAACGTACTATCATCTCACCTCCACCCAATACTAGATTGATCAAGTTTCAATTATTCTTTTTCCTATAACCGTTCTAAATTATGCATAAAATTTAAATATGAATGACATGTCATATATTTTAAAAAAATAGCAGATGCATGTCATGGCAGTTGTGCATGAGTCAAACAAGTCAAATAATTTTATTTAAGTTTCTAAAATGTATCAAATTCCCAATTTGATAGATGTCGTGTGAACCCGCGAATATGTCAACCCACTTTGACATATTTAATGTTATTAGTTTTAATTGTTATAGTTTGGGTAAAATTTTATTTTAGTTTGAGTTTAAGTCATTTAAGATTTTAGTTGAGTTCAGGTTAATTAAGAATTGATTGGATTAGAAAATTAATTAATCAATTGAGAATAAATGAATTTAAGTTTCAATTAATTTGGATTAAATTAAATTTGAATTTAATTTAATTTAAGTTTGAATTTTAATTTAAATTTAATTTTGAATCTAATTTAAATTTTGAATTTAATTTAAATTTGAATTTCGAATTTAATTAAGATTTAATTTAGATTTAATTAAAATTTAATTAGAATTTAATTAAGATTTAATTTGAATTTAATTTAATTTGAATTTAATTTAATTTGAATTTCATTTAATTTGAATTTAATTTAATTTGAATTTAATTTAATTTGAATTTAATTTAATTGAATTTGAATTAATTTAAATTTAATTGAGATTTAATTTGAATTTAATTGAGATTTAATTGGAATTTAATTGAGATTTAATTGGAATTTAATTGAGATTTAATTTGAATTTAATTGAGATTTAATTTGAATTTAATTACAATTAAATTAAGATTTAATTCGAATTTAATTAGGATTAAATTACGATTTAATTCGAATTATAATGATTAATTAATAATTATGGGTTTAAATTCATCATTTTCATTATTTCAAAAATTTCTTCTTCATTTTTATCTTTCTTTACAAGTTTTTCTAATAATTTTGATTTATTTGAATTTTTGTAATTTTTATTAACTATGGCCTTTATCTTAGATAGTTCTATATCCTCCTCAAGATTAGGTCTTTCAATATCCTTACAGTAGGTGGAGTAGATTGGGCCACTTGTTAAGGTTTTGTAATAATCTTTAATATTATTTATAATTAAATTATTATCTAGGAGAATTTTATATTCAAAATTATCCTCAGAATTATCCTCAGATATATTTTCAATATTTTCAACATTAATCTCTAGATTATCTTTAAGAATTTCAGAATTAATTTCTGAATTAATCTTGAGATTTTCAGGATTAATTTTGGATTTATCCTTAAGATATTCAGATTTGAATTCCGAATTATCCTTAGGATTTTTAGATTTGAATTCTGAATTATCCTTAGGATTACTTTTGTCTGAATTAAAATTATCAGAATTAATTTTATCAGATAAATTATTAGAATTAATTTTATCAGATAAATTATCAGAATTAATTTTATCAGAAAAATTATCAGAATTAATTTTATCAGATAAATTATTAGAATTAATTTTATCAGATAAATTATCAGAATTAATTTTATCAATTTCTGAATTGATATTCTGAATTAAGCAATTAATTTCTGATATTTTGGTCATATTCACATTTTGTAATTTAACATGCAAAAAGTTAATTTTATTATGCAGTAAATCTACTTTATCAGAAAAATTAACTACTTTATCACATTGCAGTGCAGGAACTTGTAAAAATTTTAGAATATAAATCTTGTGTACCTTTGCCGGACACTTATTTTTGTAATGTCCGTATTTCTCGCACTTGAAGCATTGCACGTGATCCTTATTTTTCCGGACTCCTGGCGCTGGTATCTCCTTTGCCGCCGGTGACGAATGATTCTTACGAGTAGAGCACTGATTTTTGTAGTGCCCTCTCTCCCTGCACGTGAAACAAATAATATGAAATTTAAAATTTGACATTATTAAATATACCTGATTCACCCCTGGGCTCCCCCTCAACTCCTGGCGTCTTTGCTCCGTTGGCGGTTAGTCCGGTGAAGAGTGGCTTGGCTCTGATACCAATTGTAGGACCGGTGCCGTCGATAGGGGGGTGAATGTCGACCGTTCGAAATCTTTCGAAAATCTTCGTAAAGCTTTCGTTTGTTCTAGACTTAGAATATTAGTAGCACAGCGGAAAAGTAAAAACAGAAAAATAAATGTAAAACAGAAGGACACGCGGGATTTATTTACTTGGTTCCCGACCCCCTGGGTCAGTACGTCCAAGGCCTATGTACTCGGCGTGAGTCCACTATTGGTCTCCTTTCCGGAATTTTCGGAGGCAGAGAAAACCCATCTTACAGTTTGATTTACAAGCAAAAGGATAATTAAAATTAATTGCAGAATGTAAATCAAACCAAAACAACTTATGTCGAAGCGTCAGCCGATCTGGACCTCCGAAGTGCCGCGCACTTCCTCCTGGAGCCTCCCGGTCGTAGAGCCTCGTCTTTAGCGCGTTGTCGTCGGTCGGAATGATCAGAATGGCTCTGGAATATTGTGTCTGAAGCAGAGGGGTCGAAGCCCCTTATATAGGCCTATTGGGAGCGCCCTGGACGCTGGGGGAGACCCGGAAGACTCGGTCAACCCTTATCCTTGCGCCTACTTCACCGCAGGTGATAAGTTCTTTGACTAGGGCGCCCCGAACATCCCGGGCGCCCTCTTGAGCGCTTATCCTGTGCTTCGGACTCGCAACAACGAAACAGTGTTGACCAGGGCACCCTGGGGCATGAGGGCGCCCTGGTGCATGAGGGCGCCCTGGTGCTTGAGGGCGCCCCCAACACTGGGGCACCCTGCATTAACACTGCAACGCTAGTTCTTCTGCTTGCTTTGTCTCCGATTCTTGTTACTTGCAAGATACACAATCACAAAGCATATATGCATATAATATTAAGCTTAAGGACTTGGTTCGGACTTCGGATTTGCACGAAACCCAAGGTCGAATCGGCACAAGTTCCCATCCCCGAGAACTTGCCCTTCACCTACTCCTTTCAGGAGACAGTTGCCACCCAGCCCTTTGGGTGGACTTTTGCTTAGCTTCCGATACTTCCGGACCTCGAGACGCCTAAACCCTAACCCGTCTCTACTCCTGTCCTTAGTCATCGCTCAGCTAAGTTGCTTAGTCCCTCGGACCAAGACTTCATTCCCTAGCAGTCCTTCGCCAGGTGCCTAGTAGTCCTTCGCCAGGTCTTCATTCCCTAGCAGTCCTTCGCTAGGTGCCTAGCAGCCCTTCGCTAGGTCTTCTATGCCTAGTAGTCCTTCACTAGGTGCCTAGCAGCCCTTCGCTTGGTCTTAGGGTACGATACCTAGCAGCCCTTCGCTAGGTGCCTAACAGCCCTTCGTTAGGTCTTGGGGTTTCAATACCTAGCAATCCTTCGCTAGGTGCCTAGCAGCTCTTCGCTAGGTCTTAGGGTCTCGATACCAAGATTAACTAGGACTTTTCTTCAGCTAAGGTTACTTCTCTTTTGCTACCCTTTGTCTGTTCAATATATCACTGACTTAAGTGAATTGTCAAACATTAAAACACTTAAAGAGGAACATCATTGATGCAACTTGCACCAACAGATACACCAAAAATGAGAAAACTATTGTGCCAAATATGATGCTAACAACCCAAAGATGGAACTAATCGATCAGGTTGGAAAGGTAACTATCAGTAAAACATTTTGCAGAAATGAATGAATACAGTTCAGACCAAGGATGGATAAATTCAGATATAAATCTAAGGCCTTAAGTGAATGCGCAGAAACTGCATGTAGAAATTGCAGGAATAAAATGCAAACATTTCAGGAATCAATTTGAATGCAAAACAAGGATTCTGAATTAAACTCAAGTGCAAGAATGGATATTACAGCTCAGGAACAAACTGAGTTCATTTGCAAGCTGATACGCAAAAAGAAGACTGCTACAAATTCAGAAATGACAAGCTGCAGTGTTGAATTGTTGCCTTATACAAAAACAGATCTACACTAATCTCAAGCAACTGATGTGAAACAAACCAATTGATTGCAGATTTCCTAAGCAAGTGAAATCAGAAACAAGAATTCCAAACCAACTGCTGTGCAGGAATAACCATGAAGGCAGCAATGAAATGCAGAGTGGAATGTGCAGAAATTGGAAAGTGACGAACTTAGTGAATTTACTGCAGAAATGAAGTGATGCGCAGGGGAATCTTTTGTGCCAAAGCTGATATTAAATGCAGAGCAGATTAAGTTCAAATTTGCAATGGTTCTCCCATGTCTAAGCTCACTGAAACTAATTTCAGAATTGCAAACAAATTACTGAACTAAGGTTGGATGCAGTAACTAGTTGATGCAGAAATTGATATGCAGGTAAACAAGAATTAAATGTAGAGTTTCAAATGTCATGAATTGGATGCAAAGACAACAGATGCAAGCTGAAGCAAAATTCAGAAATGAAAATGAAGAAAAACTGATTCGAGTGCAGTGATTTGAGTGCAGAAATTAAAATGCAAAACTTAAACAAACATAGGCAATGATGCAGTGACAAATTTAAGGGTTGAAGCTAACAATTGTAACTTAACTTGAGTCACTAATCGAGAATGCAGAAAAGCTGAAAAGAAACTAAAGATTACTTGGTACAAATTCAGAAGCTACAGCTAATAACACTTGCAGAAATGAAATCTGGCACGCAAGAATGATACGGAAGCAAGAAAAATGGCACGCAAGCGATGAAATCTAAACTAATTGAAATTAATTCTGATTGTCTACTAAACAAACTCCTGAACTACTTAACTTGAAGAAATGAAACTTAATTAAGCAAAAACAATTAAGAAAACGAAGTTAACTAATCTGATGCAAAGACAGTGACAGAACAAAGTGCCGAAACGAAGATTATAGCTAATACAATGAAATTTAACTAAGAAATCTAAGCCTCAATTCTTCCCTAGCTCAATGTACTCCATGTTTGTCACGCAAGGGTGAGCCTCGAACCCGTAAGCTCAACAAATCAGTGAGAAAACTCAATCTGCGCTTGAATTCAGCTCAACTCTGCTCAATCTGAAATCACCATCCGATTCCCTTGATTCAACTGTGTCCGCGTGCGATGGTGAGTTGTGGATGATCCAAGCAATCCAGGGAACCCCTCATGAACTACTCGGGTGGAAGGAAGTGGAGCATAGCCGATCAAAAGGCAGCAAATGGCAGAGCTGAGGAAACCTCTCCCAGCTCTGTTTCTTGGGCAATTCTGAACTGGAAACTTCACGGATGATCCTCCCACTGACCTAGCACATGATCTAATGGAGAAATTGAGGGGTCGCACCCCTTGGATTGAAGAAATCTACTGAAAAATGAAGAACAGCTGAAGAAGGAACGTTGCGGCGAAGAAGACGCGACCAGGCTGAAGGCTGGGAAATGTTTGATTAAATATATAAGAATGGATGACCCAGATTGAATTGAGGAAATCTAACGGCTGATCTTGCTCTGATTTAATCCAAACTTTAATGATGATGATCAGGGGTCAGGATCTACCTCGTGGTAGCTCGGATCCTCCAGATTTGCAACGGATGGTCCAGATTAACCTAATCTTTGAATGGACAGTCTAGAGCCCTCCGAGCTTGATCCAACGGTTGAATGAGCTCTGATTGGGATGAAACCTTCAGATCTTGATCAGAGTGCTTGATCAACCCTAACCCTAGCTCGGATTGCTTCAGATGCTCCCGGATGGCTCAGATCTAGCCGCTTTTGAATCAGACGACCCAGATTAATCCGAAACTTGATAACTCGATCTGGGTCCTCTTCCGACTCAAGTTTGACCCAGCATGCCCTAGGTCCATGAACCTTTCATGCCTACAAAAAATAGATCAAAAATTTAGTGGCCAAATAATCCAAATATGTACAAATTTACAATTAAGTCCAAAATAAAAGCAAGTTCTAAAACCTAGGTTAATTTCACAATTAAGCAAGAAAAACATGGGTCAAACATGGATTTTGACATCTAAAATAATTAATAAAATGGTACTTATCAGACACCTATTTGGAAATTGGTGGCCGGCGCAAGTTGGAGGAAGAGAAGAGGAGAGGTCACCTTCCTTTCTTCTTCCATCCTTCTCATCCCATCACGGTGGCGTGATCAGCTACCTTCCTTGGTGGCCGACGACACCTCTTTGGATGTTGGTGGTCGGCGCATGTTGGAAGAAGGGGCAGAAGAGGCTTGCTCTTCCTTGTGTGCTTGGTGCCACTTGATAGGAAGAGGTAGAGGAGGTCGGTTGGGGCTGTTGTGAGGGTGAAGCACTCTTCTCCTCTTCTCCTTCATCTTCTTCTTCTTCATTGGAGAGGCTGGCAGCAACCCTAGGGTTAGGGTTCATCTTTGGTGCAAGGTGAAGGGATTGATTAGTAGGCCTTGGTGACTTCGATTCTTGGTAGATCGTCGTCCACACGACGTCCAAGAGGGGAGGGTTATACAGTAGATGATCGTGAAGTAAAAGAAAAGGTATAACTTCTCCTTTAGTTCCTTTGGTAAAAGGATCATCAACTCTCATCCTGTGTCATCCTTCTCGACCGTTGCATTTTCTGCTCGACATCCTGCCCTGCTAAGCTCCTGGAGACTTTGATACAGGGATCCAACACAATAAGACCTAACTTGACCACATCAAAACTCACCTGGGGTACTTACAAATTTTACCTCGGGTTCTTCATGTTCTGACATGGACTCGGGTTTGGACTCAAGTACGGCTTTTGCTATTAGTGCTAAGTGACTTGAGTGCTTTGGTTCATCCAGATCTGACTCATCCGTGGATGACTAATAATTACCATTTTGACAATTAATTTAGGCTCTCAACCCCATGTTGTGATCCATTTTTACATGCATAATCTTGTATTTACACTAGGTTCCATGAGTTATTTCTATTTTAGCTTTGGATGCAAATCTTTTTGTATTTGAGATATTTTGGTATTAAAATTTGAATATAATTTTGTAGGCTTCGAATGATCATAGACTTAGATCAGATTAGATCGAATTTGAATCAGATTTGGCTTTAATCAAGATGATCAAGCACTGGAGGAATGTGAGTCGTCCAATCAAGACATGGGGAGATCTGAGCCATCTTTTAGCTTCTGATCAATCCGAGCTCATGATAGAGTTAATCACGACCATAGATCAAGATCTGAAGTTTTGGTCCGAATCAGAAGTCATCTAGCCGTTGGATCAAGCTCAAGAGGAGTCTAAGCCATCCATTCAAAAGGAAGGGTAATTTGAGCCATCTGTTGCAGATCTGATCGATCCAAGCTGAGGAGAAGCAGATCCTGACCATTGATGGAGATCTGGAATGTTTGGTTTAAATCTGAGATGATCTGACCGTTAGATTGAGTGAGGATGATCACAGCCGTTCATTTTGAAGTGGAATTAGTTAAAATCAAAAACTCCTCTCCCGAGCTCGGCGTCGCGAGTTCTTCATCTGTTCTTCGGTTTTTCATAGCATTTTCTTCTCCGTTTCGCACGACCACATCAAATCTAAGCTCATTTCAAGTTCTCGAATCATAGAGGAAGATTTCCGGTGAAGTTTGCAAGAAATCTCATTGCTGAAAGGTCTCAGGTGAGGGTTTCGCCGAGAGCTCTGCTTCTTCTGATCGATTCATGTTTGATCGCCGATCTTCATCAACAGGAGCTATCAGAGCATTCAGAGGGGTTCTCTGAAGGGTTCTGAGGGTTCCTGAGACACAATCGCCATCCAACTTATTAAGAAGGAAGAAATTGGAAGAAGATTTCAGATTCGCACCAAGCTGCTGATAAACTGATCTCGGGAGTCAATTCTCTACTGATTTGTCAAGCTAGAGGGTTTCTAGCTTGTTCTTGTGTGATGGCAAGAAGGATCTTGGATTAAGGGACTAATCTGATGTCAATTTTCTATAAATTTCATTTCTGAATTCATTTCCTTAGTTGTTTCAGTTTGTATCAATTCACATCTGATGCAGGAGGGGATCCAAAATAATTTTCAGATTTATATATTTAGGGGTTTTTTAAATTGGTTAAATATTTTTATTTAGTTTGTTCCTAAATCTTAGGAAACCAAGTCTTGATGGGTTTTTTTTATTGGTTATATATTTTTTGTTTAGTTTGTTCCAAAATTTTAGGAAACAAATTTTGTTGGTTAAATTTGTTCCTAAATTTTAGGAGAATAAGTCTGGTTTGTTTAGAGTTTTTTTAGGGATATGAGTGCTATATAAACTCATGATTAGATGATGTTTCGGACAAGTTGATTAGATATTGAATCAGTTTGCTTCGCTTAAGCCACGTTACGACTATATCTCTATTTTTTCTCTTCTCGCTCTTATTTTTCTCAATAAGGTTTAAGCCCAGTTTTGGCTACTCCTTATCTCGTTATTACTTTCTTATTTTTTTCTCGTAAATCCCTCTGAAACTTCTTGCCCCAGAATAATCTATATTCTGCCCGACGTCAGTTGGTATCAGAGCTCATTAAGATCCAATGGAGGGTCATCGTGGACGTGGTCGTGGTCGCAACAGGCAGGTTCCGACTAAGGAAGCCCAGCACCGTGATCGTAGTATCCAAGATATAATGATGATTGAGGATTTACAGAAGCAAGTTGCGGAATTAACCCAGCGTTTGGCAGCACGAGATCTTGATGTTCGTGGTATCTCTGAAGGTAACTCTGAGTCTCCTTTTGAGAACCCGTTTCATCGCCGTGCTACATATCGAGAACACCATGGTCGAGAGGAACGATTTGGGGACTTTGGTTTCTGAGTGAATCTTCCTGATTTTTTTGGCACATTACAAGCGGAAGGCTTCGTTGATTGGATCAACGAAGTAGAGAGGATTTTTGAATATAAAGAAGTACCTGATCAAATCAAAGTAAAGTTGGTCGTTATCAAGTTAAAAGGACGAGCTTCATCATGGTGGGAGCAACTTCGACGATCACGGGAGAGACAAGGTAAATCCAAAAATACTGATTGGAAAAAAATGAAGAAACTAATGAGGACACAATTTCTTCCCTTCGGCTACACCCAAACATTGTATCAACGACTCCATACCTTGAGGCAAGGAGCTAGAACCGTTGACGACTATACAGAGGAATTCTATTAGCTTATTGCTCGGAATGATTTGTCCATGACCGAGGAACAGATGGTAGCACGATATTTAGGGGGATTACGTCAACCCTTACAAGACACCCTGAGCCTTCACTCGCTTTGGACCATTTCGGAGGCCCATCAGCGAGCCTTGACAGTTGAAAAACAACTAAACCGAAGACCGACGACTAGGAGCGATCAAAACAATCAAGTTGTTCACCCTCAACAGCCGCGCCCTTCTCAGCAGCCACCACAAGGTAACCCTAAGACCACTATCAAGTGTTTTCGCTGTGGTGAACAGGGGCATCGAGCTTCGGAGTGTAAAAGATCCCTAGATCAAAAAAACAAGACTCTGCTAGTTGAGGAAGACGTAGAGGATGAACTCGAACAGATTAATGAGCCGATTTATGATGACTATATTGATGACGAGGTTCTTTATGGCGATGGTCATGAGACTCTCATCGTACGCAAGAGCTTACTGATCCCTAAGAAAGAATATGAAGATGATTGGCTGAGAACCAACATTTTTCACACGACGTGCACGGTTGCAGACAAAGTTTGCAACAAGATGATCATTGATAGTGGAAGCTGTGAAAATATTGTATCCGAGGAAGCTGTTCAAAAGCTACATTTGAAGATAGATCGTCATCCAAAACCTCACAAGTTATCATGGCTAAGTAAAGGAAGTGAGGTAACCGTACATAGGAGGTGTCTTTTATCTTTTTCTATTGGCAGCAAGTATTATGATCGAACATGCTGTGATGTTGTGTCAATGGATGCATGTCACGTATTGTTGGGACGACCGTGGCAATATGATCGCAGCGTCATTCATGATGGGCGGAAGAACACATACAACTTCAACATCAAAGGGAGAAACATAGTATTGGCTCCCCGACGAGAAGGGACCCCTTCAAATTTGGTCTTGCGCCCTTTCTTGGGAAGATTCATAGTTGTATACTTTGACGACATCCTTATTAATAGTCCAACGAGGTCTTTATACCTTGATCACCTTCGAACTGTTTTTGAGAAGCTAAAGGCGGAATCCTTGTTCGTCAACAAAAATCCATCAAAGATAGAGGCAATCTTAGAGTGGCCACAACGAAAAACCATTCATGACGTCCGAAGTTTCCATGGATTAGCCTCTTTCTATCGCCAGTTCATTCAGAACTTTAGTACCTTAATTGCTCCTATAATGGAGTGCCTCAAGGAGCGTGAATTCAAGTGGAGTGAAGCAGCTATGACTAGTTTTCAGCTGGTGGAACAAAAGATGACCGAAGCACCTGTTCTAGCACTTCCAGATTTCGACAAACTGTTCGAAGTAAACTGTGACGCATCTAGCATTGGCATTGGTAGTGTTCTAAGTCAATCAGGATGCCCTATTGCCTTCTTCAGTGAGAAACTATCTGGTGCAAAGAAAAATTATTCTACCTATGACCTGGAATTCTATGCTATTGTGCAATCCTTAAAGCATTGGCGTCATTATCTCGTGCAAAAGGAATTTATCTTATTCACAGATCATGAGGCGTTGAAGTACATCAACGGTCAACATAAGTTAAGTAGTCGACACGCTATGTGGGTAAATTACTTGCAAGAGTTCACCTTTACACTACAACATCAATCAGGGAGACGCCGAACTCGAGGACGAGTTCTCTCCAACTCCGGGAGACTGATGCAGGAGGGGATCCAAAATAATTTTCAGATTTATATATTTAGGGGGTTTTTAAATTGGTTATATATTTTTATTTAGTTTGTTCCTAAATCTTAGGAAACCAAGTCTTGATGAGTTTTTTTTATTGGTTATATATTTTTTGTTTAGTTTGTTCCTAAATTTTAGGAAACAAATTTTGTTGGTTAAATTTGTTCCTAAATTTTAGGAGAATAAGTCTGGTTTGTTTAGAGCTTTTTTAGGGATATGAGTGCTATATAAACTCATGCTTAGATGATGTTTAGGACAAGTTGTTTAGATATTGAATCAATTTGCTTTGCTTAAGCCACGTTACGGCTATATCTCTATTTTTTCTCTTCTCGCTCTTATTTTTCTCAATAAGGTTTAAGCCCAGTTTTGGCTACTCCTTATCTCGTTATTACTTTCTTATTTTTTTCTCGTAAATCCCTCTAAAACTTCTTGCCCCAGAATAATCTATATTCTGCCCAGCGTCAGCATCCCAGTATTTGATCAGCCTGTTTGACCGATCAGGCTAGTATCTTATCGGTCTGCTGATCAATCAGGTAAGTATCTAATCGATCTGTTGACCGATCAGGAAGAAGTCTCAGCCCCATTTACGCTTCAATCCTATTTTGTTCCAATTTACATTTCAGCCCTGTTTCTTTAGTATCATGTGTTCTATTTTTCACATTCCTACCGTTTAGCTACATATCTTAAGCTTTCCTGCCTTTAATATTAGTTTTTGAATTTTAATCTCATAGTTTCGAATTAGATTGCTTAGTTTCCAAATAGGGATAAGTGTAGTTTCTGCAATTTCGAATTAGTTTCTGCATTAGCTGAGTTTATTTTGTTTCTACTGTAATTTCATTCATTATCGCAAAACAAACCCCATTTCCCCTAAAAACCCAAAATAGAAACAATAAAATCTAGCTTGAGTTAAGTATTCTTAACTAGTCCTTAGAAAAATACAACTTGAGGCCCCTATACTACACTTAATTTTGTTAGCTAAAGGGGTTTCAATTTATAAATTCAAATTTGAGGCTCATCGTGACACTCATTGTGGGCTTATTACTACTATCAATGACTCGTCCAAGGATGACTCATCCCAAGTCACTTTAAGTGCCTTCCTTCTACTAGACATGGGCTTCTCCTCCTTCAGGTTTGGGCACATGTGTTTGTAGTGACCTTTTTTGTTGCATTCGAAGCACGTGATCTATGATCTTGGTGTGGTCGATGTACTTGGTGCTTTTGTTGGGTACTTGGTTCTTCTTTTAGCAAATATTTTTCTGACCATGTTTGTTAATTCTTCTTCATTGGGTGAGTCTGAATTTGACTTAGACTCAGACTCAACTTTTGATTTCACCTTAGTTTCCTTACTTTTGTTTGTCTTGCATATAAGGCAATTCCATTCTTGACCAGACCCATGTTAGCTTGCTCATGTAATTCGAATTCACAAAGAAAACTCATTTAACTTAACGATTGAATGGTCCTTCGAAACCTTATAGACATCTACCATTGATGGCCATAAAGTGTTTCAAAGGAATGAGTTAAGAGTGTATCTTATAACATCTCAATTTTCAAGATGGTGGTCGATTAGGTGTAGTCCATTGATGATATCTTTAATCCTTGCATTGAGTTGAGAGGTACTTTCTCCGGCCAACATTTCGATATTGAAAAATTGATTCAGAAGTAAGTCATGTTTAGTTACTTTGGAGCCATTCGATCCTTCATGTAGTTTGACTAACCTGTCCCAAAGCTCTTTTGCATTGTCGAAAGGTCTACCTCGGTTGAGATCTTCATTTGTTAGCTCGCACTGAAGCATGTTCATAGCTTTGAAGTTGATTTGGGATCGTCTTATCATATCGGGTGTCCACTTCTCCACATCAATGATTTTGCCGTCTTCGGTTGGAGCGGTGTAGCTCCTCTTGATACTTATCCAAAGGTCGATATCGGCCTTTAGGAAGTCGTTAAATAGTGGGGGTTGGACCATGCTATATCCCTCTAGATGTGAACATACCATTCTAGCAATTCAAAAATAACAAGAAAAGAATTTCCAAGACTTTCGTAATGGGATTAGTAGTGCTTTAAAAAATAAAGAATATTAAGAAAGAAAAGAAAGTGAAAAAAGATGCTAAGAAGGATGATTAGATGATTTAAGAGAGACCTCATTCTAATACCAATTGTAGGATCGTCGACGATAGAGAGAGTGAGCGAGAGAGGGGGGAGGGAGATGAATGTCTGTCATTTAAAATTCATTAATTTTGTTTTAGAAATTAAAAGAAAGCAACGTTACGCAACGAAAAATGAAATAGGGCACTTTTTCTTTTGTACTTGGTTTGGAGCCTTCTCACAGTCCTCGTTGTTAGAATGTGTACTAAAAGCCTTGCTTTTATATAGACATCTTCACTTTGAAAGAGAACCACAAGATCATTGTTTGCATGTTTATATTAGTATGCGCATATTGTCTAATACATTACATTTTAGATAATATGGTGTGTAGTGTCACACAGAAGATCATGTTATCAGTCCCTTGTAGAGTATAAGTTGAGGCTCACAACCGAGATAGATTTGGACAAACCATCGGGATGGTTGTAGTGTAATTTGGTGTTGGTTTATCATGACCATAGAATTATACTAGTGCACTTTGTGTGCATTGAGTAGGACGACATAGAGGTGATTCAATTTATACTGACTTTATAATTAAATCAGATCTCTGTTATTATGGAGTATATGCTCTTAATCCCGATATAATAACGGACACATGTACATAGTATTTATTTACTTAATTTACCAATGGGCGAGATTTATTCTGTTAAATCGATAGGCCTGGTATGTTGGGAAATAATATTATTTAAATAATATGCCATTGATTATAGAAGGAAACTGTATCCTGGTGAGTCGGGTTGATGATGTCCCCTTGAGGAGCTCATAAGGTTCATCATGTTAAATCCTGCAGGTGGACTTGGTCCGACTGATGATAAGGTTTAGTGGTACTACTCAAGGAGTTAGATGTTGTTTAATTAAATTATCAGTAATTTAATTAATCAATGGGCATTCGATATCTTAAACACGGGGAGATATTTGCACTCATAATAGGTGGAGCCCATATTTAAATATGGGGGTTGGTGAGGTAGTTCAATGAGGATCCTTTAGTGGAATGGATCTTCGTTAATGAATCGGGCCTTGATCCATTAGGTGGCCAAGACCCAACTCCTCCTCATGGTCCCTATTGTAGCCCTATAAATACACCATGGAGGCATAAAACCAAGGGATCCAATTAATCAACTAATCCTTTTTCTCTCATCTCTTCCTCTCTCTCTCTCTCCTAGGTCATTGGCCGGTGACACCTATTTGGAAATTGGTTGCCGGCGCAAGTTGGAGGAAGAGAAGAGGAGAGCTCACCTTCCTTTCATCTTCCATCCTTCTCATCCCTTCTTGGTGGCGTGATCAGCTACCTTCCTAGGTGGCCGGCGACACTAGCAGAAGGGAGATAGATGGTGTCTTGCGGCACCTCTTTGGAAGTTGGTGGCCAGCGCAAGTTGGAAGAAGGGGAAGAAGAGGTTTGCTCTTCCTTGTGTACTTGGTGCCACTTGATAGGAAGAGGTAGAGGAGGTCGGTTAGGGTTGTTGTGAGGGAGAAGAACTCTTCTCCTTGTCTCCTTCATCTTTTTCTTCCTTGGAGAGGTCGGTGGCAACCCTAGGGTTAGGGTTCATCTTTGGCTCAAGGTGAAGGGATTGATTGGTAGGCCTTGGTGACTTCAGTTCTTGGTAGATCGTCACCCACACGACGTCGAAGATGGGAGGGTCATACAGTAGAACATCACGAGGTAAAAGGGAAGGTATAACTTCTCCTTTGGTTCCTTTGATTTCTATTATTTCATGTGTTGATTATTAATTATCTTGTTGATTAATTATTTGTTAATTAATTATGATAATTAATTATCTTGGACCTCGATGATAACCACAAAAACTGGCGATTCGCTCATCGTCTATTCCATGACTAATTGGTTAGGCAAGTTACAAGGCTTGAACAATAAGTTTGGTCAAGTGATAACTCGAATCAATAAGTACGACGTTGAGATGGTCGTTTGGGAAATAGGTCTCCATTCGGATTGAAAATTTTAATCTGTGTACATGGAGAGGTTTCCCATGCGCGACTCGAAATCCACGACCAACACTGGATTGCTCTCAATGGGCAATCCAAGGATCCTTTCTACAAAAACCGTTTGGAGAAAGCAATTTCGTACAAATGTGAGGGAGGTTATTAACAACCTTCTAAATCCCTTTTAGTACACAAGTACAAGTATGAAATATAATGATTATACCGATAATGAAGTAGTAGAAGATTGTAGAATGTCGAAGTTCTTCTCGGCATTGAAGTACCGAAGTATAATCAGTTCGTTGACGTAGAAAGCAATAGTAGGGCATGTAGAAGTGAATCGAAAAACTAAATGCTGAGGCTAGTCTCAAGCTCCTTATATAGGACTCGATTCATCGACTGAAAAATCGTTGAGTCAACGAATACGATCGATCGACAGAGCTTCTGATTTGTTGATGAAAGTTAATGCCCTTCCTTCTTTGCTATACTCGACTGTTGCAACATTAAATGAGTCTGTCGACCAAACCGTAGATGGGTCGAAGGATAGAGATCTTTCAAAGTGTCTGCCTGTGTCATTCCATATATGGATCCATCGACTGATCCGTCGACATATAACTTTGAAAATATGTTGTATATGGCTTACGCCAGTTTGCTCGAACATTATCAGTCAATTGATCCAGTTATCAGTCGACTAATCCGATATTCAATTGAAGTCCTGCATAAGAGTGTTAGCACAATAATATGTAAAGAAAATGACCCTACAAAATAAAGGTTAGCACAGATAAATGCATAAGTAATCGACAACCGTAACAGTCCTGATAGAAACCTCCATAGGTTTCTCCAGTTGGATCAGCGACCTAAGGTTATCCCAGAGCGGCACGACCTCACAGCTCTCTCCCCTAGAAGCTTACCGTACTCACCTTCCTAACATCATGTCTACCAGACCTATTTGGACTTCGGCTTAGCATCGAATCATCTCACCAGGACTTTCACTTGCTCAATATCGGATCCTCCAAACCTACCAAGAATTCCTGCCAGATGTCCACCCATCTGGACTTCTTGCCTGGTTTTTGTTTGGTATGGCATGGCAGGTTCCTAAGCGAATACTCAGTCGATCCGGGAGACCCCTTGATGGTGCCCAATTCTAGTGTCACGATGAGCACTCAAATTTAGAATTTATAACTGAAAACCCTTGCTAGCAAAATAGAAATGTAGAATAGGGGCCTCAGGTCGTATTTTTCCAAGGACTAGTTGCGAGTGTTTAAATCAAACTTGAAAGTTATTTGTTGTCAAATGATTTGGGACTTCGAGATAAAATGGGGTTTTGTTTTGCAAATAGTAATGAATAAGCAGTCGGAAAATGAGCTTAGCTAAGCAAATGTGCCCTAAGGAGTTTCAAGAACTACACTTAACCAAATTGAAAGCTAATCAAGAACCTAACTTAACACTAATTGAGAATTTAGCAATTCAATTGAATATTATGAAACTGAAAACTCAAGGACTGATAAATCAACAAAAGAATTTGAAATATTAAGCTAATTTGCAGTAGTTGAAATTGGAACAAATTTGCTATGGAAATAGGATTTAAAAGAAACAATTCTCTGCCTGATCGGTCGATAATTCGGTCAGATTCAAGCATGATCGGTCAGAGTGACCGATCAGGTGATGTCTAGATCGGACGAAAGTCCGATCAATATCTGAAAACAAGCTGATACTGAAAAGCAAAATTCAGAAACTGAAATCTAACAATTAAGAACTCCAGATCAAAGTCGTCACCAAGGATTGCTTCTTGTTGTCACCCAAGAATCGATCCAAGAACCCCTTTGATCAAGAATCAACAAGATCAAACTCCTTCGATCGATTTGCATCGAATTAGTGTACTGGCTGAACTCTTCCAACCTTCCATTCCTCTTCGATCAGCTGATGCAACTCCAGCTCAGAAACTTCCAATGCCATGCAGAGAACCCCTCTGTTCAAAGGCGTTGAAGGTTCCAATCGGTGAAGACAGCGATTAAGCAAGAATAGATCTGGTCGGAGCAGAACTCGGCGAGACCCTCACCAGAGCTTGACAACAACGGATTTGTAGTAGATCTCACGGGAAGTAGACCATGATGATTCGAAGCCTTGAAGAGACATCGATCTGGGGTGGCCGCGTGCAACAATCGAGAGGAAAACGAAGAAGAACAATGAAGAACTGGAGCAGAGCAATCGCGACACCCCCAGGTGCGGAGAGAATTTTGATTTAAATTTCCATTTGAAAACATGAACGGCTGTGATTGTTCCGATCCAATCCAACGGTCTGATCAAGTAAGATCTGAGCCAAACCTTCCAGATCTTGATCAAGGGCTCTGATCTACTTCTCCTAAGCTCGGATCAATCAGATCTATGACGAATGACTCAGATCCTCCCTTCTCTTGAATAAACGACCTAGATCCTTTAGTGCTTGATCCAACGGCTGAATTAACTCTGATCTGGCCCAAACTTTCAGATCTTGATCCATGAACTTGATTAAGTCTATCTTGAGTTGGATCGGCCGAAAGTTGGCGGATGGCTTAGATCTAAGTGTTCTCTTGAATGGACGACCCATATTGATTCAGCTCTTGATCCCTTTGATCAAAACCCATTCTGAACTCAAGTTCTGATCCAATCTTGATCTAGGTCCATGTTTAATTGAAGCCTACAAAATTAGATTCAACATTAATGCCAAAATATCTCAAATATAGGAAGAATTGTATCCAAGGACAAAATAGAAAGATTTCATGAAACCTAATGTAAATGCAGACTTAAGCATATGAAAAGGGATCAAAAACATGGATTTGAAAGCCTAATTTAATCAACAAAATGAAAGTTATTAACTCCCCCACACTTATTCTTGGGCGTCTCGCACAAGCTACTGGTAATCTAAAGATGTATTCCCCCTAGATTATTCTCAATCAAAGTAAGAAGCAATTGAAAAGAAATTACCTAGGGTTGTCAATTCTCAAAAATCTAAACTCCATAGACTAGTATCTTGTCCTTAAATCAATAACTTAGCATACTTTTTCCTTCATGACTCATTGAGATGAACTCAACACTCAAAACCTTCCAAAGGGATTTTTAGTGGCTCTCTTCGTAAGTTCTACATTTCAATGAAAATGGAGCTCACTCAAACACAACATGCTTCTTGAACTACCATAAGCTTGCTTATTATCTACTCTCCACCATCATTCTTGACTTGGATTCATATCTAAAAAGGTTTATTAGAAAAATTTTAAGAAATATGAAATGAATAGAATGAAAGAGGAGCTCCATGAATTCTGATACCAAAAACTCATGATAAAAAAAATAGAGGAATATGATATGATAAGGAAAGAACTATGGTAAAGAAATATAGCATGAAGAAGAAATATGGAAAAGTAAAGAAAAATAGAAGACTTGGATACTCAAAATTATTTCTAATGCACCTTGCCCTCTCATGGTAATCCCTAATGAATTCCGAGCCAAGGGGAATGAGTATGAGCTGGTTTGGAGGAGGTTCAATACTGAAGGCAGTGTTTTGTACTGTGCCAGCTTCACTGATCGGTCTAGAGACCGATCAGTCATTGCTTGATCGGTCTGATGATCGGACTGGTCCTCCCTGATCAGACTGGTGACCGATCAGGGGCTGATCAGTAGCCAAATTCCAAAATTCTGATACTGACTCTTGCCTGAATTTTTCCTTTCTTCCAATCATTAATAAATTATAACCCATCTAGCTTCTTATTCTCGACTTCGAATTCAAAAATCTATCCATCTTTTGAACCTTCATGATTTCCTTTGTCTTTTCTTTACTTTTCATTTCTTTTCTTCTCTTTTTTTTATTTTCTGTGATATTTTTTTCAGTTGCTTCTTGTTTTTTTTTATTGCAGCGTCAATTTAGATCTAACAACCAAATTATGTTGGATCGAGAAACACGATGGAGGGGGGGGGGGGTGAATATCGTGAAAAACTTTTCGGATTAGAATAAGAGAAAATACACATCGGAATTAAAACGAACACACATAGAACACAAGTACTTTTACTTGGTTCAGAGTCGCGGTCGGCTCCTACTCCAAGGCCCACGGTCCTTGACCGTTTACTGCGGGCAATTCTATATTCGCCCAAAGGTTTACAGACTTTGATACAAGAATAGTGCAACAAATAAAAGAATACACTTTTTGTTACCGACGCCCGGTGTGGATCGTACTTTGGAGCAGGGGGTCATCGTCGGCGCTAGAGTCTCGAGATCGGAGTTTGCCGGAGCAGAGTGCTTGAACGAAAAGCTTAGAGGCATTAGAAAGTTGTGTACAGAAGCCTTGAGGGTTGAGCCCCTTTTATAGTGCTCCTGGGGGCGCCTAACACGTGCCTTCTGATCGAAGAAACTTCATCCGCAGCTTGGTCAGTGCTTATCCCCTTCGGATTGGCCTCTGGAGCTAACTGGGGTGCCCGGGACCTCCTGGGCGCCCAACTTGACTGGGTCTGCTGGCTTCATGGCTGATTTTGCTTCGACTCCTCTTTGGCTTTGACCTTGGGCCCCTGGGACCTCCCGGGCGCCTAGCCCAGTGTGATTTCGAAGCATCCTTGCTTCTGTGCTTGTTTGGCTTTGACCTTCGGTGCCCGAGACCTCCCGGGCGCCTAGCCCAGCTGCCTGCCCCTCTCCTTTGGGGCATTCTGAGCTGCAGAAACATACTCCTTCGGTCCCTGCATCCAAGGTTAGTTCCAAAACAAATAAAGCAAGAATATTAGTTAATTTTTATGGTCGTAGCTGTCTTAGTTCTGACTTCAGGTCTCCCAAATGGAAACCTAAGTCGAGCCGATGCCTACTGTTCCCTCGACGGGGAATGTGTCCTCACCTACTCCTCTCTGGAGAGTTTACCTTTGGCCAACCGGCTCCTCCCGTTGGAATTTTCTCCGATCCACCTGACCAGGTCTTCGTGCCCAGTCCTTGACTAGGACTTCGTGCCCACCTTCCGAGCAGGTCTTCGGTGCCCAGTCCCTTGCCAGGACTTCGTGCCCAGTCCTCGACCAGGACTTCATGCCTACCTTTTGTGCAAGTCTTCGGTGCCCAACCCCTTGACCATGTCTTCTTTGCCTAGCCCTTTGCCTGACTTCTTGCCTAGTGTACCTAGAACTTCTTTGTTGCACACTTAGTAAACACATTAGACAACAATAACATCATAACATCTGAACCCTTTGCCATTATCAAAACCCAGGTTTGACTTAGGTGCTACCTGCACCAACAATCTCCACCTTTTTGATTTATGACAACCCGGTTCAAAAAGTTAAGTTAATCATCCAGATAATTAAGTATTAACGTTAATTTCCTCCCCCTGGAAGAAATCTCCCCCTGAGTTTTTCAAAAGTTCGTAGGGTTTTTGGAAAAAAATTCTAAGTCTAATAGTGAAACATTTTTCAGGTTTTCAATACTTTAAAAATTTTCAAAAAAGTTTTTAAGTTTGAAAACATTTTCCAAAAAATATTTGGAGTTGGGCACTTGGAAAATTTTCAGGAGAATTTGAAATTTGCACTTAGAATATTTTCAACCAACCAAAAAATTTAGAGTACTTAGAATAATTTTTGAACGCAAGTAATTTCAAAAATAATTTTTAAAATACTTGGTTTTTGCACTTTAGAAAATTTTCTATGCATATTCTGATGTTTTAACACTTAGAAAATTTTCAAGCAGTTTTAAATACTTAGAAAACAGTTTAAATACTTAGAAATATTTTTCAGGAAATTTTTCATACTTAGAAATATTTTTCAGGAAATTTTTCATACTTAGAAATATTTTTTTGGAAATTTTTCATAATAAGTATTTAGAATAATTTTTGAAAACAAGAAAAGTTAACATTCAAAATTGAACTTAAGTATTTGAAGAACTTTACTTTTTAAAAAACAGGAGATTAAAGTTTTTGGAAAATAATTTACTTTTGAAGAAACAAATTAAATTTTTGAAACCTTCTTTTCTCTCCTTTCCAATCTCTCCCCCTTTGCCATATATCAAAAAAATATAGCAAAAAATAATTAATAAGAGTAAGATGTTGTACTGAACCAATTCTAAGTTCAAGCTGGACCAAATTAATTTGAATTTCCACTTTCGGGTCCTGTCTAACCCAATTAGCTACTTACTAACTATTATAAACAGTTGCTTTTGCTAAGGTTAGTCAGGTTAAATGATCTGATCATGTTAGATTTTCTAAACCTGACACTTAACCTGATTACTGTTTAATTGGTATTTAGTGCCCCAATTACTGCAGATGCACTGACTTAAAGCATCTTAAATTAAGGCAAAGACCTAAGCATCTCAACCCATTCTAGGTGATCAATCAAAAGTACCCTAAGGTGCTTGTGAGATGCTGGCTTCTAGATCTATAGGTGCATGCAGTTCTAGGGTTAGGGCCTAGGTTATGCCCATTTTACGAAAAAGCCCTAGTTTTGAAGGGGTAATTTTATTAAAAAAAATTAAGTTGAATTTTTGTTTAAAAATCAGGAAATGATTTTGCAGAAAATAAAACAATTTTTTGAAAAAAGTATTATTAGAGTAGTCCTATTCTATCAAGCATAACCCTAACTCAGTGACTTGATAAAAGGAAGGTAATCATGTAAACAACTAGCAACTAGATATGATAAGTGCATAGTAGTCAGCTAGTTAGTAGTGAAGGATCGTTTAGGCGTGCAGAGGGGGGGGGGTGAATGTACTTTTTCGGATCTTGGATCTCTACAGAATTATTATCGCAGCAGAAATAATATGTAAAAGAATTAGAAACAATGCTAACACTTATCGGTTACTTGGTATCCACCCAGATGGGTGACTAGTCCAAGGATCCACGCCGCGAGCACCACTTTTCACTATCGAAAAGTCTCCTTGAGGTGGAGAAACCTTTACAGCAAGATCTTCCTCTTTACAGATGCAGAAATACGATAGAGGAAGCAAAAATCACTCTACAGTTGGGCAGCACTTCGTTACTGTACGGAACCGTACCGTACACGTACAAAACGTGCTCCTTTTATAGGTGAACAGGACAGATTTGCAATCTGTCTAGCCCGCACCAGTCGACTACCCCTGGGCTAGTCGACTGGCCTAACATTAATTGCTAGCCAACGGCTAGTTTCGGGGGTATACCAGTCGACTGGTTCGAGGCCGCAAACTTTCTGTGGGTTTTGGCAGTCGACTGCCCCAAGGCCAGTCGACTGCCCCAAGGCCAGTCGACTGCCCTCCCTCACAGCTCAGCTCTAGCTACTCCGGACCTTCTCCTTCGTGTGTGTCTTCAGGTCTACTCCCTTGGCTCGCCCCTTTGAAGTCCTCTTCCTCTGGATATCGTCCCTCGGATGCTCACGCAAGCCTTCCCTTGGCTTGCTTCCATGCCACCCTTCACGTATACCCTTGAAGTCCACTTCCCGGCTTGCCCTTGGAACTCTCCTCCCTCGGCTCTCGTCCCTCGGATAAGTCCACCATGTGTGATTCTCCAAGTCCTGCAAACTCAGTCACACACATTAAGTACAACATTACACTCTAACCTTAAACATGTTTGCCCACACATCAAAATCATGATCTTCCAATCATTTAAGAGCCGATTGCCTCAACAATCTCCCCCTTTTTGATGCGTGATAATATGTTTAAGTTAGAGATAAATAACAATCACAATAACAATAGCAACAGATAGCAATTAACAAATGAGACATAGTAACCCTAAGAGGCAACCTCCCCCTTAATCTATGTCTTCTCCCCATTTTCAATTCTAATCTAAATCCAAGTTAAGTTTCCACTTAACAACAATAATATGTTAAAAATATAAGACATATCAGAACCTAAGAGGTACCTCCCCCTTAATCCATGTCTTCTCCATTTCTAATCATTCAAGTTCAAAGTTAGAAAGAAACCTTAAACCATCCATTCCAAGTTAAAATTCTAACTTAAACCACCCATTCTCCCCCTTTGACACCATCAAAGAGATTGCCTCAAGCACCCAAAAACCCGTGGCATCAAGTGAGAGAATTTTCGATTTCTGAAAATTCTTACAGCAGCTGAAATCAGCCGTATCAGCCGACTGCCCTATCGACTACCCATAGGGCAGTCGACTGATACGCTATCAGTCAGAGTTTTCAGGTTTTCTATCGAATTTCAGAAACTCCCAGAAAATTCTAAAAATTATAAAATTTTGCATACATGTTTGAAATGTTATACTCTATCAGGGAAAAATATTAAACCATATAAAATTTCAAGCATGCATGACTTTTTATAAAAATCCAAAAGCTTTGAAAACCACTACATTTTGTATCAAACTTTGAAACCAATTTTGCAATCATATGACTTTTAAAAGCATGGCAAAGTATGTAAGACATAAAAAGGTTTTCAAGGGTTTAAAATGTCCAACTATGATCTTTGGGCAAAGTGTCCATTGATTAAACAATTGCCTTCCCCATAGTTGGTCTAGTTTTCATATTTTGATACTCTCAATGGTTCAACAATGTGCCACATTCACAAGTGAGCCAAATGTATCGCCCTAATGGATCAAGCACGCTTTTTCAAAGCTAATATCTCCAAGTTCACCCTATACTTCCACAAAACACATTCCAAGGCCTCTTCTTAAGGATGTAAACTCCGATTCGGGAAGAGGCTTTGCAAATATGTCGGATAGGTTTGACTTTGATTCAACATAGTGTAGTTCTATGTCTCCCCTTGCCACATGGTCTCTAATGAAGAGATGTTTCACTTCAATGTGTTTTGTTCAAGAATGGTAAATCGGATTTTTAGTTAAATTGATTGTACTTACATTATCACACAAGACTTTGACCTTGGTGTAATGTAGCTCATAATCCTCTAAGGTGTGCATGATCCAAAGGAGTTGAGAAACACATCCACCCATTGCCACATATTCGGCTTCAGTTGTTGATAGGGCAACGCATGGCTATTTCCTACTAGTCCAACTAACTAAGGAAGACCCAAGGAATTGACACCCTCCACTTGTACTCTTCCTATCTTGCTTACAACCCGTATAGTCTGAGTCGGTGTATCCAATTAGATCAACACTAGGGGTTCTAGGATACCAAAGTCCGACATTGAGGGTCCCTTTCACATACCTTAAGATCCTCTTAACTACAACCAAATGGGACTCTTTGGCACATGATTGGTACCTTGCACACATACCTACCGCAAAAAGTATGTCGGGTCTACTAGCGGTTAGGTATAGAAGGCTACCAATCATGCTCCTATATTGTTTAGAGTCCACCATTTTCCCTTCAATGTCACTATCCATTTTCACATTGGTTCCTATGGGTGTAGATGCTACCTTAGCATTTTCTAAACCAAATTTCTTTAACATCTCCTTAGCATATTTGGTTTGAAAGACATGTGTACCTTCATTAGTTTGCTTAACTTGAAGGCCTAAGAAAAAGGTTAACTCTCCAATAAGACTCATCTCAAATTCATTTACCATACATTTGATGAATTCTTGTAAGAAATCATTATTTGTTGACCCAAAGATGATATTGTTGGGACCGGGTGCATGTTGACATGGATGCAGGTTCGTAATTTTAAATTTAATTACGTGCAGCGGAAGATTTAGCATAAATAATTTCTCAAATTATTTAACCACACATCTATCATGCAACCTTATGTTGTGTGGACATGATCATATATTTAAAGTTTTGCAGAAATGTAAACTAATTTACTTGTTACCTCGCGTAACTTGAAGAAAGGGACGAGATCCAACCGTAGCGTCCCTTGGAAGCTCCGCCTCTATTCGCGTCCACGCCGAGTTTTCTTCGGGATGACTTCGCAAAGCCACGAGTTTCGTGCCGACAAGAACTACTAGATTATCCAAAGGCATTACAAGAATACCAAGAGAGAGATGGGAAGACTAACCACCAAACGAAGAACGGAATCAAGATTTCGGGAGGAAGGAAGAAGTTGCGCCCGCTTCTTCTTCTTCTTCGGCAGCTGCTTGGTGGATGAAGCTCACGGCAACAAAGGGGTCCTCCTTTTAGGGCCGGCGACACTAGAGGAGGGAGAGGGAGAGAAGGAGAGGGAGAGAGGACTTATTTTTAGATCTCTTAGATTAAGAATCAAGACTTGCTTTGGTTCCTTTATATAGTAGCCTCTCAACCGCCAAGTCTCCTTTTTATGGAATAAATTTTCATAAGAAATTTATCATATAAATTTTTCTATAAATTATTCCATCATGCCAAGTTTTATCATAATTTAATTTATGATAAAAACAACCATGTCTCCCTTTTCTTATGGATAGAAATTTTTTTATATAAATTTTTTTATATAAATTTCTTTATATAGATTTCTTTATTATGGTAAATCAATATATTATTGATTTTATAAAATAAAATAAACCAATCCATGGTTCATTTTAATTTTCATGAAAATTAAATCTCTTTATATAAATTTCTTTATATATAAATTTCATTATCCATAATTTTATAAAACAAACCACGCTCGGTTAATTTTATAATTTGAACCAAAATTCAGTTTTCCCCTTTTGTTGTGGCGGCCAAACAAAGAGGGTGGGGACCCTCTTTGGCCGGCCAAACCCAAGCAAAGACCATATGAATTAAACTCATTTAATTCGTCCAATAAGTCTTCAAAAGACTTAGCCATTTTATGCTTCCGATGCGTCTCTGAAAAATTCAGATTCGACTTATCTCTCTTGATCGAAAAATCCAATTTTCAACTCGTTTTAAATCGCTCGGATTACTCGTAGTGCATGTGACTAAATTGGCTTTCGATTTATGTTGACCGTCTATAATTCATCAATTATAGAATGATCATGAGTGGCACCTAGTAGTACATCATGATCCCCAATTAATCGAAAGATCAACGGTTGACCTCAGAAATTATTCTGAAACCCTTCAGCAGCTCTAATGAATCGTGCCTCATTCCCTTCACCATCTTATACCCATTTGGTTCAGGACATGGTCTATGTGTGTCAGTCCCCACTAGGCTGACTACGTCACACCTAGCCCAAGTAACGTTCTCTCGTCCTTACGGATTCTAATTACTCTCATGTATTTAAGAGATTCATACTCTGAACATGTCATGCTCTGGCCAGAGGCTTCGAGTAACAATCCGACGATAGGCCTTGGGTATACATCTCCTCGCAAGGAGTGGTGAATCCTTTGTAGGCTGTTCAAACATCTTCGGGCACTTCGGCTTATACCCAGCCATCCTGGGTCCACACCTCCTTGGAGATGCTTGCTTAAGATGTCAAAGTATAAGTCTCCATGACCAAGATGACTTGAACACCGCAAGTCAAAGGAACATCGCACTTAAGCTGCAGTAAGAACTTCACTGACATGTCTATATGTAGACTACCATATGAAGTTTTACAGCCAGTCACTCCAATGAATTAGTTCCCTTAACTAGCATTCATGTTTATCTCCGGACATCCCAATGTCACCAGCCAGTGAGAATCAGCTGATTAGAGAATAACCCATGCTAGTCTCAACAGAATTGATAGTGTCCGTATTTATCAATTCATCGACTAGGGGCAATTTTAATACTTCACAATTGTACATGTAGAGATAATCACTAGTTGTGAATTCATCACAAATTCTCTCATGCTATGAATTATTTTGCGGATATTGAGTGAATGAGTTTAAGATCTCAATCAAATACACAAACATGTACACTCAAATAGTGAATATTAATTTATTAAAGTAAATGATTACAATCATAAGGCGATTGGCTTAAGACACTTCTCTCATATTACTAACGAACTCCCACTTGGCCTAATGCCAATCGCTACGGTATCTAATACCACTGGCTCTAAAATGACCCTCAAACTTGCTTTGAGGCAAGGCCTTAGTTAAAGGATCCGCTAAATTTCTTTCAGTGGGAATTTTCTCAATTTGTATATCATTCCTACTTATAGTATCTCTGATCAGATGATAGCGGCGAAGCACATGTTTGGATCGCTGATGAGACCTTGGTTCCATTGCTTGTGCAATAGCTCCATTGTTGTCGCAATAAACCGACACTGCTTCATCAATGGTTGGAACCACTCCAAGTTTTGAGACAAACTTCTTGATCCAGACTGCTTCCTTTGTTGCTTCCGAAGCTGCAATATATTCCGCTTCCGTGGTAGAATCCGCTACGGTGTCTTGTTTGGAACTCTTCCAACTTATTGCACCTCCATTCAAAATAAATACGTATTCGGACTGAGATTTGGAGTCATCCTTATTTGTTTGGAAACTGGCATGTGTATACCCACGTATTATCATATCACCTTCTCCATATATTAGGAACACATCCTTAGTGCTTCTTAAGTACTTAAGGATTGTCTTGACAGTCACCCAATGATCCATTCCTGGATCCGACTGGTATCTGCTTGAGACGCTCAGAGCATACGATACATCGGGCCTAGTACATAACATAGCATACATGATAGATCCTATCGCGGATGCATAAGGAATCTTATTCATGCAAATCCTCTCATCTTCTGTGCGCGGACACATAGACTTTGAAAGGTTAATCCCATGCCTGATGGGAAGGTAACCTTTCTTGGATTCCGACATGCTAAACCTTTTTAGCACTCGGTCTATATATGTAGACTGCGAAAGACCAAGCAATCGTTTTTATCTATCTCTATAGATTCTAATCCCAAGGATATAGGTTGCTTCTCCCAGGTCTTTCATGGAGAAAGTTTTGGACAACCAAATTTTAACCGACTGTAAGACTGATATATCGTTTCCTATAAACAATATGTCATCGATATATAATACTAGGAATATGACTGCACTCCCACTAACCTTCTTGTACACACAAGGTTCGTCAGGATTTTGTGAGAAATCAAACTCTTTGATTGTCTCATCAAAACGGATGTTCCAGCTCCTGGATGCTTGCTTCAGTCCATATATGGATCGTTGAAGCTTCCATATTTTGGTTTTATCAACCGATGTGAAACCTTCAGGTTGTATCATGTATACATCCACAAGCAGGTTTCTATTAAGGAAAGTTGTTTTCACATCCATCTGCCATATCTCATAATCATAATGAGCTGCTATGGCCAGGAGCATCCGAATGGATTTATGCATAGCTACTGGCGAATATGTTTCGTCATAATCAATTCTTTGCTTCTGACGATATCCTTTTGCCACTAATCTAGCCTTAAAGGTAACAACATTACCTTCCATGTCAGTTTTCTTCTTGAAAACCCACTTGCACCCTATGGGCTTAATTCCTTCAGGTGGGTTAACCAAGTCCCATACTTGATTTTGGTACATGGAATCCATTTTCGACTTCATGGCTTCAAGCCATTTGTCCCTTTCTGAACTTTTCAGAACCTCTTCATAACTGATAGGTTCGTCATTGCTAATGAGTAACATGTCGTTCGATTCACTTATGAGAAATCCGTATCTCTCTGGAATATTGCGTGTCCTATCAGACCTACGAAGAGGTGGTGTTGTTTTAGGTTCAACTGATAGCTCATCATCATGAGTTCTCAGTTGTGGGTGTTGACTAGGTGTCTCTGTAATGTCTATTGGAGTTCCTTGAACTTCTTCAAGTTCAATGTTACTCCCACTGTTTTCTTGTAAAAGAAATTTTTTTTCTAGAAATACAGCATGCCTTGAAACAAACACATTTTGTTCCAAGGGATGATAGAATTGGTAACCCTTCATTTCCTTAGGGTATCCAATAAATAGACATTTATCAGACTTAGCATCCAATTTGTCTGATACAGTCCGCTTCACATAAGCAGGACAACCCCATATTTTAAGGTGAGTAAAATGAGGTTTCTTACTATTCCACGTCTCATATGGAGTAGTAGAGACTACCTTGGTCGGGACTCTGTTTAGCAAGTAAACAGCTGTCTTAAGTGCATAGCCCCAAAAGGATTTTGGAAGAGTTGCATGATTCATCATGGATCTAACCATGCCCATCAAGGTTCGGTTACGCCTCTCAGATACACCATTAAGCTGTGGTGTATATGGCGGAGTCCATTGAGACAATATCCCATTGTCCCTAAGATAATCTTGAAACTCTTGACTTAAGTATTCACCACCCCGATCGGATCGAAGTATCTTAATACTTTTGCCAAGCTGTTTCTCTACTTCATTTCTGAACTCTTTGAATTTCTCAAAAGTTTCAGATTTGTGTTTCATTAAGAACACATACCCGAATCGTGAGTGATCATCGATAAAGGTAATGAAGTAGCTATAGCCTCCTTGTGCAAGAGTTGACATTGGTCCACATACATCAGTATGTATTAGACCAAGCAATTCTCCCACTGGATTACCTTTTCCGGAAAAGGGTAATTTGGTCATCTTGCCTTTTAAGCATGATTCGCATGTATCAAATGAACCGGGTTCAAATGATTCCAGAATTCCACATCGGTGTAATTTGGTCATGCGTTTCTTACTTACATGGCCAAGACGACAATGCCACGTATATGAGTCTATTTGATTATCTATTCGAGCATATTTGTTGCTAACTTCGATATTGAAAATGTCACCGGATAAATCTAACGTGTAGATACCATTGCATAAAGTTCCGGTCCCATAAAGAACACCATTTAAAGTTATGTAACAACAATTGTTACTAAAAGTTAAATGATAACCCTTTTCATTCAAGCATGAAATAGATACAATGTTCTTTATTAACGAAGGAACAAAATAACAATTATCCAATTCTAAGACACGTCCAGTAGGGAGCTTTAGCAAATATGTTCCGATGGCAACAGTAGCAATCTTTGCTCCATTTCCAACTCGCAAATTCGCTTCTCCCTTGACGAGTCTTCTTCTATTCCTTAGCCCCTGTATGTCATTACATATGTGTGAGCTACACCCAGTATCAACAACCCAGGTTTTTGAGGAAATAGAGTGACATTCAATAACGAAGATACCTGAAGAGGATGGGGCATCAGATACCTTCTTCTTCAAGGACTCGAGATAAACCTTGCAGTTTCTTCGCCAATGACCCTCCTTGCCACAGTGATGGCAAGTGCCTTTTGGGGTCTTTTCAGTCTTTTTGGCATTTTTCTTCTTTCCCTTATTCTGTTCTTTGGCCTTCCTCTTAGAACCTTTCTTCGAGGAACCAACTAACAGTACCGTCTTCTGATCCTGCTTCACAGAAGGCTCTATAGTCTTCAGCAGGTTGAGCAACTCAGGAATGGTAGTCTCCAGCTTGTTCATCCGATAGTTCATCACAAATTGTGAATAACTTTTGGGCAAACAATGCAGAATTAAGTCAATATTCAGTTCATGATCCATTGCAAAACCGAGTGTGCCCAGTCGCTCAATGTACCCCAACATCTTCAACACAAACTGTGAGACAGAAGTGCCTTCCTGCATCTTAGAGGTGAAGAGGAGTCTGGAGACCTCGAACATTTCGGATCTCGCCTGCTCGTCAAATAACTCATGAAGATGGAAGATGATGGTATAAGTATCCATATGCTCATGCTGCTTTTGCAGCTCAGGTACCATAGCGGCTAGCATGATGCAACTCGCAAGTTTAGAATCGGTCACATGTTTCTGATAGGCCACTAACTGGTCTGGAGTTGCATCTTCTGGAGGACGGTTGGGAAGTTGATCTTTAAGGACATAAGCAAGCTTTTCAGCCTTGAGGACTATCCTCAGGTTTCGAAGTCAGTCCATGACGTTTGGCCCAGTTAGCTTATTGGTGTCCAAAATGGAAAGCAAATTTAGAGAAGTCATGATCATGTGATTATCCTAGAAATACAAATTGAGCTTATGTGAGAAGAATGATAAAGAATGCATCAACATACATTAATTAAATCCTATTTATTTTTCGAATTGAATAACCCTTTTTATCAATTCGGGAGATCGTAGGAACATCTCCAAATAGGTTGATATCCAACCATAGATAAGAACAACCATGGCTGTGGCCATCAAGTTATTCTTAGCTATGAAGGTAGGTAATTATACCGATTACATATCACATATATATAACTATCACTTTATGCTATCAACTAATTGAATGTTTGTATAAATAATTGGGTTATTAACTCATTAACAAGTATGCAACAATATACATAGCACCCAACTGCACCTCTCTTTAANACTTATTCATCATGCCAAGTTTGATTTTATATCATGGTTAAAATCATATTTTAATTCATGATAAAAATCAATCAAGTCTCTTTCTCCTATGGAATAAATTTCCTTATCATGGTAAATCAATCCATGATTGATTTTATAAAATAAACCAATCCATGGTTCATTTTAATTTCCATGAAAAATAAACCAAACCTTGGTTTATTATATAAAAATTTATATCATCCATAATTTTATAAAACAAACCACACTTGGTTTATTTTATAAATTGAACCAAAAACTTGGTTCTCTCCCTTTGTTGTGGCCGGCCAAGCAAAGAGGATGGAGCCCTCTTTGGTCGGCCCATCCAAGCCACGCCCCAATGAATTAAACTTATTTAATTCATCTATTAAGTCTTCAAAAGACTTAGCCATTTTACGCTTCCGATGCATCTCTGAAAAATTCAGATTCGACTTATCGTTTGGCTCAACCAAACTAATCTCTCTTGATTGGAAAATCCAATTTTCAACTCGTTTTAAATCCCTCGGATTACTCGTAGTGCGTGTGACTAAATAGGCTTTCGATTTATGTTGGCCATCTATAATTAATCAATTATAGAACGATCATGAGTGACACCTAGTAGTACATCATGATCCCCAATTAATCGAAAGATCAACGGTTGACCTCAGAAACAATTCTGAAACCCTTCAGCAGCTATAATGAATCGTACCCCATTCCCTTCACCATCTTATACCCACTTGGTTCAGGACATGGTCTATGTGTGTCAGTCCCCACTAGGCTGACTACGTCACACCTAGCCCAAGTAACGTTTTCTCGTCCTACGGATTCTAATTACTCTCATGTATTTAAGAGATTCATACTCTGAACATGTCATGCTCTGGCCAGAGGCTTCGAGTAACAATCCGACGATAGGCCTCGGGTATACATCTCCTCGCAAGGAGTGGTGAATCCTTTGTAGGCTGTTCAAACATCTTCGGGCACTTCGGCTTATACCCAATCATCCTGGGTCCACACCTCCTTGGAGATGCTTGCTTAAGATGTCAAAGTATAAGTCTCCATGACCAAGATGACATGAACACCGCAAGTCAAAGGAACATCGCACTTAAGCTGCAGTAAGAACTTCACTGACATATCTATATGTAGACTACCATATGAAGTTTTACAGCCAGTCACTCCAATGAACTAGTTCCCTTAACTAGCATTCATGTTTATCTCCAGACATCTCAATGTCACCAGCCAGAGAGAATCAGCTGATTAGAGAATAACCCATGCTAGTCTCAACAGAATGGATAGTGTCCGTATTTATCAATTCATTGACTAGGGACAATTTCAATACTTCATAATTGCACATGTAGAGATAATCACTAGTTGTGAATTCATCACAAATTCTCTCATGCTGTGAATTGTATTGCGGACATTCAGTAAATGAGTTTAAGATCTCAATCAAATACACGAACATGTATGCTCAAATAGTGAATATTCATTTATTAAAATAAATGATTACAATCATAAGGAGATTGCCTTAGGACACTTCTCTCATATCACTAACAAACTCCCACATGGCCTAATGCCAATGGCTACGGTACCCAATACCATAGGCTCTAACATGACCCTCAAACTTACTTTGAGGCAAGGCCTTAGTTAAAGGATCCGCTAAATTCCTTTCAGTGGGAATTTTCTCAATTTGTATATCATTCCTACTTATAATCTCTCTAATCAAATGATAGCGGCGAAGCACATGTTTGGATCGCTGATGAGACCTTGGTTCCTTCGCTTGTGCAATAGCTCCATTGTTGTCACAGTTAACCGGTATTGCTTCATCAATGGTTGGAACCACACCAAGTTCTGAGACAAACTTCTTGATCCAGACTGCTTCCTTTGCTGCTTCCGAAGCTGCAATATATTCCGCTTCCGTGGTAGAATCCGCTACGGTGTCTTGCTTGGAACTCTTCCAACTTATTGCGCCTCCATTCAAAATAAATACGTATCTGGACTGAGATTTGGAGTCATCCTTATCTGTCTGGAAACTGGCATATGTATACCCATGTATTACCATATCACCTTCTCCATATATTAGGAACACATCCTTAGTGTTTCTTAAGTACTTGAGGATTGTCTTGACAGCCGCCCAATGATCCATTCCTGGATCAGACTGGTATCTGCTTGTGACGCTCAGAGCATACGATACATCGGGTCTAGTACATAACATAGCACACATGATAGATCCTATCGCGGATGCATAAGGAATTTTATTCATGCAAATCCTCTTGTCTTCTGTGTGCGGACACATAGACTTCGAAAGGTTGATCCCATGCCTGATGGGAAGTTAACCTTTCTTGGATTCCGACATGCTAAACCTTTCTAGCACTCGGTCTATATATGTAGACTGCGAAAGACCAAGCAACCGTTTTGATCTATCTCTATAGATTCTAATCCCAAGGATATAGGTTGCTTCTCCCAGGTCTTTCATGGAGAAAGTTTTGTACAACCAAATTTTAACTGACTATAAGACTGAAATATCGTTTCCTATAAGTAATATGTCATCGACATATAACACTAGGAATACGACTGCACTCCCACTAACCTTCTTGTACACACAAGGTTTGTTAAGATTTTGTGAGAAATCAAACTCTTTGATTTTCTCATCAAAACAGATGTTCCAGCTCCTGGATGCTTGCTTTAGTCTATATATGGATCGTCGAAGCTTGCATACTTTGGTTTTATTAACCGATGTGAAACCTTCAGGTTGTATCATGTATACATCCTCAAGCAGATTTCCATTAAGGAAAGCTGTTTTCACATCCATTTGCCATATCTCATAATCATAATGAGCTTCTATGGCCAGGAGCATCCGAATGGATTTAAGCATAGCTACTGGCGAATAGGTTTCGTCATAATCAATTCCTTGTTTCTGACGATATCCTTTTGCCACTAATCTGGCCTTAAAGGTAACAACATTACCTTCCATGTCGATTTTCTTCTTTAAAACCCACTTGCACCCTATGGGCTTAATCCCTTCAGGTGGGTTAACCAAGTCCCATACTTGATTTTTGTACATGGAATCCATTTCCAACTTTATGGCTTCAAGCCATTTATCCCTTTCTGAATTTTTCAGAACATCTTCATAACTGATAGGTTCGTCATCGTTAATGAGTAACACATCGTTCGATTCACTTATGAGAAATCCGTATCTCTCTGGAATATTGCGTGTCCTATCAGACCTACTAAGAAGTGGTGTTGTTTTAGGTTAAACTGATAGCTCATCATTATGAGTTATTGGTTGTGGGTCTAGACTAGGTGTCTTTGTAATGTCTATTCGAGTTTCTTGAACTTCTTCAAGTTCAATGCTACTCTCACTATTTTTTTGTAAAAGAAATTCTTTTTCTAGAAATACAGTATGCCTTGAAACAAACACCTTTTGTTCCAAGGGATGATAGAATTGGTAACCTTTCGTTTCCTTAGGGTATCCAATAAATAGACATTTATCAGACTTAGCATCCAATTTGTCTGATACAGTCCGCTTTACATAAGCAGGACAACCCCATATCTTTAGGTGAGATAAATGAGGTTTCTTACTATTCCACGTCTCATATGGAGTAGTAGAGACTACCTTGGTCCGGACTCTGTTTAGTAAGTAAACAGCTGTCTTAAGCGTATATCCCCAAAAGGATTTTGAAAGAGTTGCATGATTCATCATAGATCTAACCATGTCCATCAAGGTTCGGTTACGCCTCTCAGATACACCATTATGCTGTGGTGTATATGACGGAGTCCATTGAGACAATATCCCATTGTCCCTAAGATAATCTTGAAACTCTTGACTTAAGTATTCACCACCCCGATCGGATCGAAGTATCTTAATACTTTTGCCAAGCTGTTTCTCTACTTCTCTTCTGAACTCTTTGAATTTGTCAAAAGCTTCAGATTTGTGTTTCATTAAGAACACATACCCGAATCGTGAGTGATCATCGATAAAGGTAATGAAGTAGCTATAGCCTCCTTGTGCAAGAGTTGACATTGGTCCACATACATCAGTATGTATTAGACCAAGCAATTCTCCCACTGTTTTACCTTTTTCGGAAAAGGGTAATTTGGTCATCTTGCCTTTTAAGCACGATTCACATGTATCAAATGAACCGGGTTCAAATTATTCCAGAATTCCACATCGGTGTAATTTGGTCATGCGTTTCTTACTTACATGGCCAAGACGACAATGCCACATATAGGAGTCTATTTGTATATCTATTCGAGCACGTTTGTTGCTAACTTCGATATTGAAAACGTCACTGGATAAATCTAACGTGTAGATACCATTGCATAAAGTTCCGGTCCCATAAAGAACACCATTTAAAGTTATGTAACAGCAATTGTTACTAAAAGTTAAATGATAACCCTTTTCATTCAAGCATGAAATAGATACAATGTTCTTTATTAACGAAGGAACAAAATAACAATTATCCAATTCTAAGACAAGTCCAGTAGGGAGCTTTAGCAAATATATTTTGATGGCAACAGCAGCAATCTTTGCTCCATTTCCAACTCGCAAATTCGCTTCTCCCTTGACGAGTCTTCTTCTATTCCTTAGCCCCTGTATGTCATTACATATATGTGAGCTACGCACAGTATCAAGTACCCAGGTGTCCGAGGAAATAGAGTGACATTCAATAACGAAGATACCTGAAGAGGATGGGACATCAGATGCCTTCTTCTTCAAGGACTCAAGATAAACCTTGCAGTTTCTTTGCTAGTGACCCTCCTTGCCGCAGTGATGGCAAGTGTCTTTTGATGCCTTTTCAATCTTTTTGGCCTTTTTCTTCCTTCCCTTATTTTGTACTTTGGGCTTCCTCTTAGAGCCTTTCTTTGAGGAACCAACTAATAGTACAGTCTTCTGATCCTGCTTTACAGAAGGCTCTACAGTCTTCAGCAGGTTAAACAACTCAGGAATGGTAGTCTCCAATTTGTTCTTCCGATAGTTCATCACAAACTGTGAGTAACTCGTGGGCAAACAATGCAGAATTAAGTCAATACTTAGTTCGTTATCCATTGTAAATCCGAGTGTGCCTAGTCGCTCAATGTACCCCAACATCTTCAACACAAACTGCGAAACAGAAGTGCCTTCCTGCATCTTAGAGGTGAAGAGGAATCTGGAGACCTCAAACCTTTCGGATCTCGCCTGCTCGTCAAACAACTCATGAAGATGGAAGACGATGGTATGAGCATCCATATGCTCATGCTGCTTTTGTAGCTCAGGTACCATAGCGGCCAGCATGATGCAACTCGCAAGTTCAGAATCAGCCACATGTTTCTGATAGGCCACTAACTGGTCTGGAGTTGCATCTTCAGGAGGATGGTTGGGAAGTTGTTCTTCAAGGACATAAGCAAGCTTTTCTGCCTTGAGGACTATCCTCAGGTTTCGAAGTCAGTCCATGAAGTTTGGCCCAGTCACCTTATTGGTGTCCAAAATGGAACGCAAATTCAGAGAAGACATGATCAGATGATTATCCTAGAAATACAAATTGAGGTTATGTGATGAGAATGATAAAGAATGCATCAATATATATTAATTAAATCCTATTTATTTTTCGAATTGAATAACCCTTTTTATCAATTCGGGAGATCGTAGGAACATCTCCAAATAGGTTGATATCCAACCATAGATAAGAACAATCATGACTAGAGTCCATCAAGTTATTCTTAGCTATGAAGGTAGGTAATTATACCGATTACATATTATACATATGTAACTATCACATTATGCTATCAACTAATTAAATGTTAGCATAAATCATTGGGTTGTTAACTCATTAACAAGTATGCAACAATATACATAGCACCCAACTGCACCTCTCTTTACATCGACCTTGGCTGTGGCACAACAAATCGATGCTCCAAGCTTAAGGCTGACCCATTAATCAAGAAATAGTTTTAATATGGTTGGAGCTCATTCAACCGTTTAGTCAGGCTTGGATGTGTCCAACAACCAAAACTAAGGATTGACCTCTGACTCCAACTATATTAATCATAAACTAATTCCATGGTTTGAACATGTTGAGGTTCAAGCCGGGCATGGATGTGTCCATCAACCCAAACGAGAAACAAAACTCCGGTTCTAACCATATTAATAGAAGGTGTTGGCCTTAATATTTTGTAAGGGGTTTTGGGTCTCATCCTTTTCTTTTATGCACATTCATGACATATAATTATGTCATGTTCTAACGATTTCCTTAATAAAGTATGTATGTGACTTAATTTATCAAGTCTCATTAATTGAATTAGGAATCAGATTTCCTAATCTTAATTTCATACTTTATTCAAGGAATTGTTTTGGGAAACAATTTCCTGAATTATCATAATCAATTTCGGAAATTATATGTTTAAGACTTTGATTTCTCTAAATCAAATCTTATTAAATTAAGAGACAGATTCCCTTAATTCAACCACATATTATTTTCATGAAAATCTTATTTAAGAAAATATACTCTATAGGAAACAATTTTCCTAATTAATTTTGGAGACAATAATATGTAAGAGCATCACCTCATAAATCAAATAAGGAAATTATCGTTTGAGAATCACCTCAAAAATTTTCAAGATTTGATCACATATTTTATTTATGGGAAATTAATATCAATAACTTAATTTGGACGGCTCCCCGAGGCTTAATCCAAATTAAACATTTGACAGCTTAAATTCAATTTAGGAAATTTAATTATAACAACTAACTTTAAATTGGATGGCTCCCCGAGGCTCAATCCAAAATAATGAATTTTGTAAATAATTTAATTTCCAATTATAAATTTAAATGCCAATTAATATTCCCATAATTTGTCTAGACTTTCTTGAAAGAAAGTGCCCAAAATTGCGAGCTTTCCATAAATGGAAAGATTCCAAAAATAAGAGGTTTTCAGAATAATTGTAAGTTTCTGGTACAAAGAAAACTTACATTTTTTCAAAATTGAAAAATTTCCAAAATAGGAAATTTCCAAAATTGGAAAGTTTCCAAAAATGAAAAGTTTTCACAATTATCATAAAATTTCAGAAACAGAGATATTTCAAAAGTTTGTGAAATTTCATGAGGATTTCCAAACTTTGAAATTCCTAAATCGAAAATTTACCATAATTGGAAAGTTTCCATAATTGAAAATTTTCCAAAATTGAGATCATGATAAAGCTTTCTGTAAAACAATTATATGATTATGTCGAACACAAACCTCGCTCTGATACTACTGTTGGGACCGGGTGCATGTTGACATGGATGCAGGTTCGTAATTTCAAAATTAATTACGTGCAGCGGAAGGTATAGCATAAATAATTTCTCTAAATCATTTAACCACACATCTAAGCATGCAATTTTATCTTGTGTAGACATAATCATATATTTGAAATTTTGCAGAAACATAAACTAATTTACGTATTACCTCGCGTAACTCGAAGGAAGGGATGAGATCCAACCGTAAGCGTCCTTTAGAAGCTCCGCCTCTATTCGCGTCCACGCCGAGTATCTTCGGGATGACTTCGCAAAGCCACGAGTTTCGTGTTCTCAAGAACTAATAGATTCTCCGAGAATGTGACAAGAAAAACCAAGAGAGAAGTCGGAAGACTAACTACAAAAGGATGACCGGAATCAAAATTTCGGCGAAGCAAAAGAAGAGGCTTGCGGCAAAAAGATCCTTGCGGCAAACTCTAATTCCAGCAGCACCTTCTTCCGGCCAAGAGATGGCCGGAGTTTCCTTCTCGGCAGCAGGTGGTGGTCGGCAGGGAAAGGGCAGGGGCGGCCAGTTGGTGCTCCTTCTTGGGGCTGGTTGGCGCACGGCAAGAAGGGGAGAAGAGAAGGAGAGAAAGAGAGGGAGAGAGCCTATGCCTTCATCTCTTTGATTATCACCCAAACCTTGCCTTGGGTCCTTTATATAGTGGCCTCTCAACCATCAAGCCTCTCAAATATGGAATAACTTATTCCATCATGCCAAGTTTGATTTTATATCATGGTTAAAATCATATTTTAATTCATGATAAAAAATCAATCAAGTCTCTTCTCTCCTATGGAATAAATTTCCTTATCATGGTAAATCAATCCATGATTGATTTTATAAAATAAACCAATCCATGGTTCATTTTAATTTCCATGAAAAAGAAACCAAACCTTGGTTTATTATATAAAAATTTATATCATCCATAATTTTATAAAACAAACCACACTTGGTTTATTTTATAAATTGAACCAAAAACTTGGTTCTCTCCCTTTGTTGTGGCCGGCCAAGCAAAGAGGATGGAGGCCTTCTTTGGCCGGCCCGTCCAAGCCATGCCTCAATAAATTAAACTTATTTAATTCATCTATTAAGTCTTTAAAATACTTAGCAATTTTACGCTCCCGATGCGTCTCTGAAAAATTCAGATTCGACTTATCGTTTGGCTCAACCAAACCTAATCTCTCTTGATTGGAAAATCCAATTTTCAACTCATTTTAAATCCCTCGGATTACTCGTAGTGCGTGTGACTAAATAGGCTTTCGATTTATGTTGGTCATCTATAATTAATCAATTATAGAACGATCATGAGTGGCACCTAGTAGTACATCATGATCCCCAATTAATCGAAAGATCAACGGTTGACCTCAGAAACAATTCTGAAACCCTTCAACATCTATAATGAATAGTGTCCCATTCCCTTCACCATCTTATACCCACTTGGTTCAGGACATGGTCTATGTGTGTTAGTCCCCACTAGGCTGACTAAGTCACACCTAGCCCAAGTAACGTTTTCTCGTCCTACGGATTCTAATTACTCTCATGTATTTAAGAGATTCATACTCTGAACATGTCATGCTCTGGCCAGAGGCTTCGAGTAACAATCCGACGATAGGCCTCGGGTATACATCTCCTCGCATGGAGTGGTGAATCCTTTGTAGGCTATTCAAACATCTTCGGGCACTTTGGTTTATACCCAATCATCCTGGGTCCACACCTCCTTGGAGACGCTTGCTTAAGATGTCAAAGTATAAGTCTCCATGACCAAGATGACTTGAACACCGCAAGTCAAAGGAACATCGCACTTAAGCTACAGTAAGAACTTCACTGACATATCTATATGTAGACTACCATATGAAGTTTTACAGCCAATCACTCCAATGAACTAGTTCCCTTAACTAGCATTCATGTTTATCTCTGGATATCTCAATGTCACTAGCCAGTGAGAATCAGCTGATTAGAGAATAACCCATGCTAGTCTCAACAGAATTGATAGTGTCCGTATTTATCAATTCATCGACTAGGGACAATTTCAATACTTCACAATTGCACATGTAGAGATAATCACTAGTTGTGAATTCATCATAAATTCTCTCATGCTGTGAATTGTATTGCGGACATTCAGTAAATGAGTTTAAGATCTCAATCAAATACACAAACATGTATACTCAAATAGTGAATATTCATTTATTAAAATAAATGGTTACAATCATAAGGCGATTGCCTTAGGACACTTCTCTCATATCACTAACAATTTCTTCTTTATCTTACCCTGTATGCGTATGAGATGTTCGTGCTTTCCTTGGACATGCAGGTTTCTACCGTAGATTTATTAGAGACTTTAGTGATATTGCTCGGCCCTTGACAAAACTTTTGCAGAAAGATGTTGAATTTTGCTTTGATGATAAGTGCAAAGAAGCTTTTCACAGACTCAGGGAGGCTCTTACCTCTGCTCCTATCATTAAGTCACCTGATTGGAATTTACCATTTGAATTACTGTGTGTTGCATCTAACTTTGCAGTGGGAGCTGTTCTAGCACAGAGGGTGGAGGGAGCACCTCATGCCATATGCTATTCCTCCAAGACCTTGGATGCCGCCCAAGCAAATTACACTACCACTGAGAAGGAGCTTCTTGCCATTGTTTTTGCTTTGGATCGATTCAGATCTTATCTGTTGTGCTCACATGTTATTATTTTTTCTGATCATGCAGCTCTAAAATACTTGTTGAAAAAGCCTAATGCTAAACCTAGACTGATCAGATGGATGCTCCTGCTCCAAGAATTTGACCTGGAGATCAGAGATAGAAGTGGCAAGGAAAACCTAGTTGCAGATCACCTGAGCAGAATTGAAGGAGATGGATCTCCTGCCACCATTGACGATGATTTTAGAGATGAGCACCTTCTTGCAGTACATGGTGAGACACATTTGTAAGCAGACCTAGTTAATTTTTTGGTAGCACATGTTTTCCCTACACACTTTTCTAAAGCTTAAAAAGATAAACTTAAAAACGATGCAAAATTCTATGTGTGGGATGATCCTTATTTATGGAAATTTTGTAATGATCAAATAATTAGGAGATGTGTACCAGACCATGAGTTTTCTTCTGTTCTTACATTTTGCCATTCATCAGCTTGTGGGGGGCATTTTAGACCCCAAAGAACTGCTAGGAAGGTGCTAGAGTGTGGATTGTATTAGCCCACCCTATTTCATGATTCATATGTGTTTTATAAAAATTGTGATAGATGTCAGCGAACTGGGAACATAGGAGAGAGAAATGAGATGCCTCAATACACTATACTTTTCTGTGAGATTTTTGATGTTTGGGGAATTGACTTTATGGGACATTTTCCTGCATCTTGTGGTTATTTGTACATTTTACTTGCTGTAGATTATGTTTCTAAATGGGTGGAGGCCATTCCCTCCAAGACTGATGATTCCTGTGTTGTTGTTGCTTTGTCAGGTCACACATTTTCTGCAGGTTTGGAATTCCAAGGACCATAATAAGTGACCAAGGATCTCATTTTTGCAATAAACACATGAAGGCTATACTTGGCAAGTATGGGGTTGTACATAAGGTTTCTACATCCTACCATCCCCAGACAAATGGACAGGCTGAAATTTCTAACAGAGATATCAAATCAATTTTGGAAAAGACTGTTGGGCCCAATAGACAAGATTGGAGCAAAAGGCTAGATGATGCACTTTGGGCCTATAGAACGACATTCAAGACTCCGATTGGTATGCCCCCCTACCGATTGGTCTATGGTAAAGCTTGTCATCTTCCCATGGAAATAGAGCACAAAGCATATTGGGCAATAAAGGCGTGTAATTTTGATGCTACCAAAGTGGGAGAAGAAAGAAAACTTCAACTTCAAGAGCTTGAAGAGATTCGGCTAGAAGCATTTGAAAATTCAAGGATCTACAAGGAAAAGACCAAAAACTTCCATGACAAACACATCTTGAAGAAAGACTTCCAAATTGGTGACAAGGTCTTATTGTACAAATTAAGGCTCAAATTGATAAGAGGTAAGTTAAGGTCAAGGTGGGATGGTCCATTTATTGTAACTAACATTTTTCCCTATGGAGTTGTTGAAATTAAAGATGAATCTAACGAATTTGTTTGGAAAGTCAATGACCACCGGCTCAAAAAGTACTTTGAAGAATTAAAGGAGCTAGAGGTGGATGGTTTAAATATCAAAGACGCTATCTACCCAAATTAAGGGGAGTTTACTTTTCTTGCACTTACATTTCATTATATATATCATTTTCATGTTTCTAGAAGTAAATTTTTCTTTTTGAAGTGAGTTGTTGATAATAAATTCTTAGGTAAAATAGAATGAATAAATAGACATTGTAAATACCATGTTATTTCTTTTGGCAACTTTTTCTTAATGAATAGGAATAAATGTATCCCTATAGGTTGTCTTCATATCATTTTAGAGTCTCTTGAAAATAAATTAAATTTGGTTGGTAAAACTTAAGGTTTGAGCTAATGGATGAATTCATGGATGCTACTTGGCTATGGATTCTAAATTGATGACTTGAGATGAATTAGTTGTACCTAGTGAGAATTAGCTTTATGTTTGTGACATACATATGTGATTGTACTCTAGAACTTGCTTAGGTTCTTTCAAAACCATATTTCTATGATTGGATCACATCTATAGAGGCTAACCAATTTGTTTTTCCTTTCCATATCAGTTTTTAGCAAAAATCATAGTTGATAGATAATCTATTCTATTTTCTTTCCTATATTTCCTACTCTTAACCATACTTCTCCATGGACTTGTTTGTTTGGGATGCTTCTTGATGTTACTTTGCTCGAGACGGACAAAAGATCAAGTGTGGGGGAGGTGGCTAGTGATTTGGAATTGTTTTGTATCAAAGATGCATTTCATTTCAAGAAAAGAAAAATCTTTGCGGTTGAAGCCAAAAGGTGTCAAGTTGAATTGAGTTTGGTATCAAGAATAAGTGGGAAGAAGCGGTTAAGAAAAGGGAAACAATTGAAGCATCTAGATTCATGAGTATAATTTGAAGATCCAAGCAATTTTGTGCCAAGTTAAATTCGGCTGAGGAAGAAAGAAAATTCTGTGCCAAAGTTGAAAAGAAAAAAATTTCTGTGAAGCAGGTTTTGGTCAGACCAAATTGAATGTGAAGCAGTTTTTGCTGATAAGGATTAAGAACAAAACCCTTCACCAGCTATTAGAATTTCTGGAGAGCAGCAGGGTTGTAAAAAACTGCTGATACATGGTCGAATTCTTGATGGAGATCAGGAAAAACTGAATAAAACAGTGAGTATCAAGCAAAGTATCAAGCACATTAAATGGAAAAAGAACTTGGAATCTGAGACAGTTTGACTTGGAGCTTAGTACTTCTTGAAGCTGCGGAATCTGGCACCAATGGTAGAATTTGACAGCCTATAACAGAACAGAGAAAAAGAGCTGAAAAATTCAGTTATGAAGAAGAGAAAAAAAAACAGAGAAAAAGGAAGCTGAATTTTGGGAATTAAAAGAAAAGAGTTGGAAGTAAACCGTGCCAAGTCTAAAGCTCAAATGAAACCTTATGCGTGTGAAACTGCAAAGTACTGAAATCTGTTAAAGAAATGTTGTTGAATCTGTATTGAAAAAAAAATTAATTGGAATGCTAGTAGGATTAAGATTGTGTTTCCATACAAGCAATTTTATATCAACCTAAAACTGAATTCGGGCTTCCTAAATTAGCAATGCATTGCTGAATTTAAATAGAACTTGCAGAATGGTTTTTATCTGAACTCAACCTCTTGGGAGCAGATTTCAAACTACTGGATGAAATCAGTAGTACCAGAAAAAAACAGTTTTGATCAAAAACCTGTGAAGCAGTTTCTCTATTTGGCTCCATTTGAAGTCTCTAGATCAGAACAGATAGAAAAAAAAAGAAAGACAGTTTAGAAGCCGAATTGCAAGAAAAGACTGAACAAAAGGAAGAAGAGCAGAGGTAGAGAACTTAGCTGCAAGCAAAAATAGAAATCAGCAGCTAACAAAAAAAAAAGAAGCAAAGTGGCACAATGAAACCAATGAGGTTCTCTTCATCCAAATCAAGGACACTATCAAATTTTTGCTCCACCACACTTCTGATTTCACTAGAGGACTATAAAGAGGGCAAAGTGCATTAGAAATATTCTAGAGCAACCAAGTTTTCCACTTCATCAGTTTTTTCTATTTTCTTAACTTTTACTTCATTCTTACCATTTCATATGTCTTTAATTTGTTCGAATAAACTTTTATAGATGTGGATCCGAATCATGAATAATGGTGGAGAGTAGATAACAAGCAAGCCTATGGTAGTGCAAAAAGCATGTGTGTTTGAGTGAGCTCCACTTTCATCATGAACTTAGAACTCAAGAAGAGAGCCACCAAAACTTCCCTTGAAAGGCTTAGTGAGTTAAATTCATCTCAATGAATCATGAAGGATGAAAATGCTAAGTTGTTGATTTAAGGACGAGATACTAATCCATAGAGCTTAGATTTTTGAGAATTGACAACCTTAGGTAATTTCTTTTCAATTGTTTCTAACTATGTTTGGAAAGAATCTAAGGGATACATATTTAGTAGTTTTCGCGAGACGCTCAAGTTTAAGTGTGGGGGAGTTGATAAGTACTATTTTGTTGATCATTTCAGGTTCTAAAATCCATGTTTGACCCATATTTTACTTGCTTAATCTTGAATTTACCCTAGGTTCTATGAATTAATTTTATTTTGGGCTTTATTGTAAATCTTTTTACATTTGAAATATTTTGGCACTAAATTGTGAATCTACTTTTATAGGTTTGGAAGGATCATGGACATAGGTCATGATGGGTCAAACTTGAGTCAGAAGTGGATCCAGATCGAGTGATCAAGCATTAGACTAATATGGGCCGTCCGATTCAAAAACGGCTAGATCTGAGCCATCTGAGAACTTTTGAGGCAATCCGAGCTAGGGTTAAAGCTGATCAAGCACTCAGGTCAAGATCTGAAGGTTTTATCCAAATCAGAGATCATTCAGCCGTTGGATCAAGCTCAAGAGGATCTAGACCATCCATTCAAAGATCAGGTAGATCTGAGCCATCCATTGCAAATCTGGAAGATCCGAGTTACTGAGAGTCAAATCCTGACCCTTGATCAAGATCTGGAAAGTTTGGTTCAGATCTGAAGAGATCCAGCCATTGGATGGAGTTAAGATAATCACAGCCATCCATTTCCAAACTATATTAACTGCTTCCTTCCCCCGATCAGATCTGTCGCGTCTTCGCCGCAGCTCAGTTCTTCGCGTTTCTTCACTGTTCTTCTTCAATTTTTCTTCATCTGATGGCATGACCGCATGGATTCCAAACTTGGTTAGAGTTCTAGATTGTCGGGACGTTCTCTCCATGAGGATTTCAGCTCAACTTCGCCACTGAACAGAGCATAGTGTGCCAATCGCCTGATCCAATCAATCTTGTGTGCCATTTTTCATCCACCTGAGCATGTCGGAGGGTTCTTTGGATTACTCTGATCGTTCCTAAGTCTTCACCGCAATCCCACACAGCAAGATCGAGGAGATCGGATGGATTTTTCAGCCGGGAGCAGTTTTTGAGCTAAATCGATCGCAGAGTCGGGTTTTCCAACGATTTGTCAAGCTAGGGGGTTCGTGGCTTACTCTTGTGTGACAGCAAGAAGAACTTGAGCTAAGGAAGGGATCAATGCTTAGTTTCTTAGTGAATTTTCATTTCCGAGCAGTGGTTTCAATTTCTGCGTTCTTTTACAGTTTCTGAACTTTCTATCAGAGATGCTTAGTTTTATTGAATCGTTCCTGCATTCATTAGGTTTCAATTCTGCAAGTTAATTAGTTAGGTTGCTTGTTTAGTGAACAATTACACTTAGATCAGCTTGCTAAGCCCTTGGTATCAATTTCTGCATTTGGTCTCAGCTGCATTGTTGCGTATCAGTTTCTATTTCTGCAAGTATTCAGTTTCAATTTCTGCAAGTTTTAGTTATAGTTTCTGAAATTTGTGTCAAGTAAACATTAGTTCTTCTTAATCCTTCCTGAACATTAGATTAGTGCACTCGAATTCAATTTGCTCGGTTTGTTCTGCATTTGGTTTGTAGCTGCATTTTTGCATTCAGGTTCTGCCTTCCTGTGTAACGACCCGGAAAATTTTCTCAATATTTTCTTTAGAAATATTGATCATGCCTAGATAGATTCTCGAGAAACATAGGGGTACTAGTTGTTGGGACCGGGTGCATGTTGACATGGATACAGGTTCGTAATTTTAAAATTTAATTACGTGCAGCGGAAGGTTTAGCATAAATAATTTCTCAAATTATTTTAACCATGTATCTAGCATGCAACCTTATGTTGTGGAGACATGATCATACATTTAAAATTTTGGAGAAAGTAAACTAATTTACTTAATACCTCGCGTAACTCATAGAAAGGGACGAGATCCAACCGTAGCGTCCCTTGGAAGCTCCGCCTCTATTCGCGTCCACGCCGAGTTTTCTTCGGGATGACTTCGCAAAGCCACGAGTTTCGTGCCGACAAGAACTACTAGATTCTCCAAAGGCACGACAAGAATACCAAGAGAGAGATGAAAAACTAACCACCAAACGAAGAACGGAATCAAGATTCTGGGAGGAGGGAAGGAGTCGCGCCTGCTTCTTCTTCTTCTTCGGCTTCTTCTTGGTGGTGGAAGCTCACGGCAAAGGGGGAGGGCTCTAGGGTCGGCGGCACTAGAAGAGGGAGAGGGAGAGAAGGAGAGGGAGAGAGGCTAGGCAAAAATCCTTGATCTGTTGGATTAATCTCCAAGCCTTGCCTTGGTACCTTTATATAGTAGCCTCTTAATCGCCAAGTCTCCTCTTAATGGAATAAATTTTTCATAAGAAATTTATCTTATAAATTTTTTTATGAATTATTCCGTTATGCCAAGTTTTTATTATAACTTAATTTATAATAAAAACAACCATGTCTCCCGTTTTATTATGGAAAGAAATTTCTTTATATAAATTTCTTTATATAAATTTCTTTATCAAGGTAAATCAATCCATTATTGATTTTATAAAATAAAATAAACAATTCCAAGGTTTATTTTAATTTCCATGATAAATAAATCTCTTTATATAAATTACTTTATACAAATTTCTTTATACAAATTTCTTTATCCATAATTTTATAAGACAAACCACGCGCGGTTTATTTTATAAATTTAAACCAAACAATTTGGTTCTTCCCTCTTATTGTGGCCGGCCAAACAAAGAGGGTGGGGACCCTCTTTGGCCAGCCAAACCCAAGCCATGATCTCACGAATTAAACTCATTTAATTCGTTCAATAAGTCTTCAAAAGACTTAGCCATTTTATGCTTGCGATGCGTCTCTGAAAAATTCAGATTCGACTTATCTCTCTTGACCGGAAAATCCAATTTTCAACTCGTTTTAAATCCCTCGGACTACTCGTAGTGCGTGTGACTAAATAAGCTTTCGATTTATGTTGGCCGTCTATAATTAACCAATTATAGAATGATCATGAGTGGCACCTAGTAGTACATCATGATCCCCAATTAATCGAAAGATCAACGGTTGACCTATGAAACTATTCTGAAACCCTTCAGCAACTTTAATGAATCGTGCCTCATTCCCTTCACCATCTTATACCCACTTGGTTCAGGACATGGTCTATGTGTGTCAGTCCCCACTAGGCTGACTACGTCACACCTAGCCCAAGTAACGTTCTCTCGTCCTACGGATTCTAATTACTCTCATGTATTTAAGAGATTCATACTCTGAACATGTCATGCTCTGGCCAGAGGCTTCGAGTAACAATCCGACGTTAGGCTTTGGGTATACATCCCCTCGCAAGGAGTGGTGAATCCTTTGTATGCTGTTCAAACATCTTCGGGCACTTCGGCTTATACCCAACCATCCTGGGTCCACACCTCCTTGGAGATGCTTGCTTAAGATGTCAAAGTATAAGTCTTCATGACCAAGATGACTTGAACACCGCAAGTCAAAGGAACATCCCACTTAAGCTGTAGTAAGAAATTCATTGACATATCCATATGTAGATTACCATATGAAGTCTTACAGCTAGTCACTCCAATGAACTAGTTCCCTTAACTAGCATTCATGTTTATCTCCGGACATCCCAATGTCACCAGCCAGTGAGAATCAGCTGATTAGAGAATAACCCATGCTAGTCTCAACAGAATTGATAGTGTCCGTATTTATCAATTCATCGACTATGGACAATTTCAATACTTCACAATTGCACATGTAGAGATAATCACTAGTTGTGAATTCATCACAAATTCTCTCATGCTGTGAATTGTATTGCGGACATTCAGTAAATGAGTTTAAGATCTCAATCAAATACACGAACATGTATACTCAAATAGTAAATATTCATTTATTAAAGTAAATGATTACAATCATAAGGCGATTGCCTTAGGACACTTCTGTCATATTACTAACAAACTCCCACTTGGCCTAATGCCAATCGCTACGGTATCCAATACCACAGGCTCTAACATGACCCTCAAACTTGCTTTGAGGCAAGGCCTTAGTTAAAGGATCCGCTAAATTCCTTTCAGTGGGAATTTTCTCAATTTGTATATCATTCCTACTTATAAAATCTCTGATCAGATGATAGCGGCGAAGCACGTGTTTGGATCGCTGATGAGACCTTGGTTCCTTTGCTTGTGCAATAGCTCCATTGTTGTCGCAGTAAACCGGTATTGCTTCATCAATGGTTGGAACCACACCAAGTTCCGAGACAAACTTCTTGATCTAGACTGCTTCTTTTGCTGCTTCCGAAGCCGCAATATATTCCGCTTCCGTGGTAGAATCCGCTACAGTGTCTTGCTTGGAACTCTTCCAACTTATTGCGCCTCCATTCAGAGTAAATACGTATCTGGACTGTGATTTGGAGTCATCCTTATCTGTCTGGAAACTGGCATATGTATACCCACGTATTACCATATCTCCTTCTCCATATATTAGGAACACATCCTTAGTTCTTCTTAAGTACTTAAGGATTGTCTTGACAGCCGCCCAATGATCCATTCCTGGATCAGACTGGTATCTGCTCGTGACGCTCAGAGCATACGATACATCGGGCCTAGTACATAACATAGCATACATGATAAATCCTATCGCGGATGCATAAGGAATCTTATTCATGCAAATCCTCTCGTCTTCTGTGCGCGGACACATAGACTTTGAAAGTTTGATCCCATGCTTGATGGGAAGGTAACTTTTCTTGGATTCCGACATGCTAAACCTTTTAGCACTCGGTCTATATATGTAGACTGTGAAAGACCAAGCAATCATTTTGATCTATCTCTATAGATTCTAATCCCAAGGATATAGGTTGCTTCTCCCAGGTCTTTCATGGAGAAAGTTTTGGACAACCAAATTTTAACCGACTGTAAGACTGATATATCATTTCCTATAAGCAATATGTCATCGACATATAGTACTAGGAATACGACTGCACTCCCACTAACCTTCTTGTACACACAAGGTTCGTCAGGATTTTGTGAGAAATCAAACTCTTTGATTGTCTCATCAAAACGGATGTTCCAGCTCCTGGATGCTTGCTTCAGTCCATATATGGATCGTCGAAGCTTGTATATTTTGGTTTTATCAACCGATGTGAAACCTTCAGGTTGTATCATGTATACATCCTCAAGCAGGTTTCCATTATGGAAAGCTGTTTTCACATCCATTTGTCATATCTCATAATCATAATGAGCTGCTATGACTAGGAGCATCCGAATGGATTTAAGCATAGCTACTGGCGAATAGGTTTCGTCATAATCAATTCCTTGTTTCTGACGATATCCTTTTGCCACTAATCTAGCCTTAAAGGTAATAACATTACCTTCCATGTCGATTTTCTTCTTGAAAACCCACTTGCACCCTATGGGCTTAATCCCTTCAGGTGGGTTAACCAAGTCCCATACTTGATTTTTGTACATGGAATCCATTTCCGACATCATGGCTTCAAGCCATTTGTCCCTTTCTGAACTTTTCAGAACATTTTCATAACTGATAGGTTCGTCATCGCTTATGAGTAACACGTCGTTCGATTCACTTATGAGAAATCTGTATCTCTCTGGAATATTGCGTGTCCTATCAGACCTACGAAGAGGTGGTGTTGTTTTAGGTTCAACTGATAGCTCATCATTATGAGTTATCGGTTGTGGGTCTAGACTAGGTGTCTCTGTAATGTCTATTGGAGTTTCTTGAACTTCTTCAAGTTCATTGCCACTCCCACTGTTTTCTTGTAAAAGAAATTCTTTTTCCAGAAATACAGCATGCCTTGAAACAAACACCTTTTGTTCCAAGGGTTGATAGAATTGGTAACCCTTTGTTTCCTTAGGGTATCCAATAAATAGACATTTATCAGACTTAGCATCCAATTTGTCTGATACAGTCCGCTTCACATAAGCAGGACAATCCCATATCTTAAGGTGAGTTAAGTGAGGTTTCTTAATATTCCACGTCTCATATGAAGTAGTAGAGACTACCTTGGTCGGGACTCTGTTTAGCAAGTAAACAGCTGTCTTAAGTGCATAGCCCCAAAAGAATTTTGGAAGAGTTGCATGATTCATCATGGATCTAACCATGTCCATCAAGGTTCGGTTACGCCTCTCAGATACACCATTATGTTGTGGTGTATATGGCGGAGTCCATTGAGACAATATCCCATTGTCCCTAAGATAATCTTGAAACTCTTGACTCAAGTATTCACCACCCCGAACGGATCGAAGTATCTTAATACTTTTGCCAAGCTGTTTCTCTACTTCATTTCTGAACTCTTTGAATTTCTCAAAAGCTTCAGATTTGTGTTTCATCAAGAACACATATCCGAATCGTGAGTGATCATCGATAAAGGTAATGAAGTAGCTATAGCCTCCTTGTGCAAGAGTTGACATTGGTCCACATACATCAGTATGTATTAGACCAAGCAATTCTCCCACTGGATTACCTTTTCCGGAAAAGGATAATTTGGTCATCTTGCCTTTCAAGCATGATTCGCATGTATCAAATGAACCGGGTTCAAATGATTCCAAAATTCCACATCGGTGTAATTTGGTCAATGCGTTTCTTACTTACATGGCCAAGACGACAATGCCACGTATAGGAGTGTAACGCCCGTTTTTTTTTCCTAAGCGGCGTTACGTTAACCTGCTTAGGGCATGTAGACATCATAAGGCAGCGGAATAACTTAACTTATACATGCCCTGTTACCATTCTTAACTTATTGACATGGGAACCTTAGCATAAGTCATTATTCAAACACATAAGTAAACATATAGTTCCTGGGCCAAGTCACTATATCACACATGCGTTCTTGCCCTCCTGCTGCTTCCTTCATTATCCCCTTGAATGATCTGCGGTATAAGGAAATAAGACTATAAGCACACAGGCTTAGTAAGACTCTTTCCTACTCACAAAACCATCCATCATTCATCATCTCATAATGAGCACATAAAACATTAACATACTTGGTGCTCTACTTAGAACATAACATCTTGCATCACTTATCGTATACATAGCATGACATGAACATAAACATAGTAACATTCTAAGCATGACATGATACATGACATAAACATAAACATCATAGACATTCTAAGCATGACATAATTCATTCATTCTCATGGCACAATTCATAAACATAGTGAACATTCTAAGCATGGCATAATTCATGGCATGAATCATAAACATAGTGAACATTTTAAGCATGGCATAATTCATGGCATATCGTAAACATAGTGAACATTCTAAGCATGGCATAATTCATGGCATAAATCATAAACATAGTGAACATTCTAAGCATGGCATAATTCATGGCATAAATCATAAACATAGTGAACATTCTAAGCATGGCATAATTCATGGCATATCGTAAACATAGTGAACATTCTAAGCATGGCATAATTCATGGCATAAATCATAAACATAGTGAACATTCTAAGCATGGCATAATTCATTCATTCTCATGCATACTTCTTAACATGAAACGTAAGCATAAAATCTTATCAACATAGCATAATGCATAACATGAATGAATGCATGAGTGGAATGCATATACATAAGGATGCTTAACTTTTATAACATACTTTTCATTGCTTAAACATAATCATCATAACATCATTTGGGGTCCCCGACTTGTACCACATACATACATCATTGCGCGCATCCCTAGCAAGTCCGAGGTCGCGAGCCCCAACCTACTAGGGTAAGGACAGCATAGTCGGTAGTCCCCGAACCGAGGCGTTCTTAAGGTGCCCATCCCTGTTGCACAGCTCCGGTAGTGCCAGAACCATGGACAGCTACGGTAGTCCAAAACCGGGGCGTTCTTAAGGTGCCCATCCCTTGCACCCATACTTCGGTCCGGTACAAGCCCATACATAAAGTAAAATACTTTTCATGCTTCATCATTCATATGGCATTCATGGCATCTTTAACATAGCATAACTTGTTACGGCTCGGCCCGTCTACCGGCCCATTTACCGGTCCTCACGACCGTCGTACCGTCGACCATCGACCGTGCCGTCTTAGCATATTTATGCCTTAAAGACATAAGCATCATCTTTCATTCATCATCATTCATAGCATATTCATTCATTCATCATACGTAACATCATCATTATGCCTTAAAGGCATGAACCTTAACTTCATTCTTCACTTTCATTCTTAGACATGGCATCATTTTCATTCTTAACATGGCATCATTTTCATTCTTAAACATAAACATAACATCCTTAACATGGCATCATTTTCATTCTTAAACATAAACATAACATACTTAACATGACATCATTTTCATTCTTAAACATGGCATCATCCTCATTCTTAAACATAAACATAACATACTTAACATGGCATCATTCATATCATGAACCTAACATATCATAGCATCATTTTTATCATGATCATAACCCTATCATTCTTATCATGGCATCATTCATATCCTGAACATATACTTATCATACTTATCATGGAAACACATAAACATATACTTGAAGTTAAAGGCTCAACCCTAACCCCTGGGCCCTTGAGGTTGGCCGAAATATATGGGGTCTCTAGGGTAATCCAAAAATTCCCAGAATTTATACTTAACCTCCACACATCATAAGGGAACATAAATTAACATTATCAAGATTTTTGGCTTAATTATAGACCTTTAAATCATGGTGACCAAAACCCTTAAACTTAGGGTTCTTAGTTTGGTTTCTTTCATGTTGGCCGAAACCCTAGGGTGTCCTAGGGTATTCCAAAAATTCCCAAAAATTATACTTAACCTCTACACATAATAAGGGAACATTAAATAACATTATCATGATTTTTAGCATAATTATAGACCTGTAAATCATGGTGGCCGAAACCCTTAAACTTAGGGTTCTTAGTTTTGTTTCTTTCATGTTGGCCGAAACCCTAGGGTGTCCTAGGGTACTCCAAAAATTCCCAAAAATCATACTTAACCTCTACACATAATAAGGGAACATTAAATAACATTATCATGATTTTTAGCATAATTATAGACCTGTAAATCATGGTGGCCGAAACCCTTAAACATGAGGGTTCTTAGTTTTGTTTCTTTCATGTTGGCCGAAACCCTAGGGTGTCCTAGGGTACTCCAAAAATTCCCAAAAATTATAATTAACCTCTACACATCATATGGGATCATTAAATAACATTATCATGATTTTTACCATAATTATAGACCTGTAAATCATGGTGGCCGAAACCCTTAAACATGAGGGTCTCGGTTTTCTTTCCTTTCAACATCCAATTCGAAAACCAACCACTATATATCATACTAAAAATCATAAAAATCATAGGGAACTATTATACCACAGGTGAGGGAGTCTTACCTTGAGTTTCTTGATTTTTCGAACCTTGGAAGAAGAAGAAGATTGTAAAAGCTTTGGATCCTTGCCTCCTTGTCCTTGTATCCTTGGGAAAACTCTTAGATCTTGGAGATAAGACCTCTTGTGGAGCTTTTCCAAGGGAGAACCCCTCCTTGGGTATTCGGCTAGGATGAGGGAAGGGAGAGGTTTCGAAATGCAAGTGATGGGAAGAAGAGGTAACTCCCAAAACCCCCCTTTAATAGCCCATTAAGGAGGCAAATGAAGAGTCTCTCCTTGACTCTTCATCTTCTTCTATGCCTTAACCAATATCCACTTCATTCCCTCCTAACAATACCTTGCTAGGTGAGTTGGTTAGTGTATACATGGTTGTACAAGAGGTCCAAGTTTCAATCCTTGGCTCATGCACCTTTATTTTTATTTTATTTTTATTTCATTTATTTCATTATTTTTATTTTTTAAATTCTGAAAATCCCCCTAAAATCACCCATAATTATGCCAATATTCCTAAATAAAATTTTTTTATATTTATATTAATTTTACCTAATTTATATTAATTTTTACCTAATTAATACCCATTTTTGGAGCCCATTTAAAGCTCATTGGTACTTAGTTTTCTCAATTTAAATGAGAAAACATGAATTTTCTAGGCCTAAGTTCTCCTTAATATTTCTAGGTCCCTTGGAAAATTATTTAAACATGCTTAATATTTTAAGAAAATATTAAGAGAATTTTCTGGGTCGTTACAAGGAGTCTATTCGATTATCTATTCGAGCACGTTTGTTGCTAACTTCGATATTGAAAATGTCACTGAATAAATCTAACGTGTAGATACCATTGCACAAAGTTCTGGTCCCATAATGAACACCATTTAAAGTTATGTAACAATAATTGTTACTAAAAGTTAAATAATAACCCTTTTCATTCAAGCATGAAATAGATACAATGTTCTTTATTAACGAAGGAACAAAATAACAATTATCCAACTCTAAGATAAGTCCAGTAGGGAGCTTTAGCAAATATGTTCCGATGGCAACAACAGCAATCTTTGCTCCATTTCCAACTCGCAAATTCGCTTCTCCCTTGACGAGTCTTCTTCTATTCCTTAGCCCCTGTATGTCATTACATATATGTGAGCTGCACCCAGTATCAAGTACCCAGGTGGTTGAGGAAATAGAGTGACATTCAATAACGAAGATACCTGAAGAGGATGGGGCATCGGATGCCTTCTTCTTCAAGGACTCAAGATAAACCTTGCAGTTTCTTCGCCAGTGACCCTCCTTGCCACAGTGATGGCAAGTGCCTTTTGGTGTCTTTTCAGTCTTTTTGGCCTTTTTCTTCTTTCCCTTATTCTGTTCTTTGGCTTTCCTCTTAGAACCTTTCTTTGAGGAACCAACTAACAGTACCGTCTTTTGATCCTGCGTCACTGAAGGCTCTACAGTCTTCAGCAGGTTGAGCAACTCAGGAATGGTAGTCTCCAGCTTGTTCATCCGATAGTTCTTCACAAATTGTGAATAACTTTTGGGCAAACAATGCAAAATTAAGTCAATACTTAATTCATGATCCATTGCAAAACCGAGTGTGCCCAGTCGCTCAATGTACCCCAACATCTTCAACACAAACTGTGAGACAGAAGTGCTTTCCTGCATTTTAGAGGTGAAGAGGAGTCTGGAGACCTCGAACCTTTCGGATCTCGCCTGCTCGTCAAATAACTCATGAAGATGGAAGATGATGGTATAAGCATCCATATGCTCATGCTGCTTTTGCAGCTCAGGTACCATAGTGGCTAGCATGATGCAACTCTCAAGTTCAGAATCGGTCATATGTTTCTGATAGGACACTAACTGGTCTGGAGTTGCATTTTCTGGAGGACGGTTGGGAAGTTGATCTTTAAGGACATAAGCAAGCTTCTCTGCCTTGAGGACTATCCTCAGGTTTCGAAGCCAGTCCATGAAGTTTGGCCCAGTCAGTTTATTGGTGTCCAAAATGGAACGCAAATTCAGAGAAGACATGATCGAGTGATTATCCTAGAAATACAAATTGAGCTTATGTGAGAAGAATGATAAAGAATGCATCAACATACATTAATTAAATCCTATTTATTTTTCGAATTGAATAACCCTTTTTATCAATTCGGGAGATCATAGGAACACCTCCAAATAGGTTGATATCGAACCATAGATAAGAACAACCATGGCTGTGGCCATCAAGTTATTCTTAGCTATGAAGGTAGGTAATTATACCGATTACATATCACATATATGTAACTATCACTTTATGCTATCAACTAATTGAATGTTTACATAAATCATTGGGTTGTTAACTCATTAACAAGTATGCAACAATATACATAGCACCCAACTGCACCTCTCTTTACATCGACCTTGCCTGTGGCACAACAAATCGATGCTCCAAGCTTAAGGCTGACCCATTAATCAAGAAATAGTTTTAATATGGTTGGAGTTCATTCAACCATTTAGTCAGGCTTGGATGTGTCCAACAACCAAAACTAAGGATTGACCTCTGACTCCAACTATATTAATCATAAACTAATTCCATGGTTTGAACATGTTGAGGTTCAAGCCGGGCATGAATGTGTCCATCAACCCAAACGAGAAACAAAACTCCGGTTCTAACCATATTAATGGAAGGTGTTGACATTAATATTTTGTAAGGGGTTTTGAGTCTCATCCTTTCTTTTCTAAGCACATTCATGACATATAATTATGTCATGTACTAACGATTTCCTTAATAAAGTATGTATGTGACTTAATTTATCAAGTCTCATTAATTGTATTAGGAACCGGATTTTCTAATTCTAATTTCATACTTTATTCAAGGAATTATTTTGGGAAACAATTTCCTAAATTGTCATAGTCAATTTCGGAAATAATATATTTAAGACTTTGATTTCTCTAAATCAAATCTTATTAAATTAAGAGACAGATTCCCTTAATTCAACCACATATTATTTTCATGAAAATATTATTTAAGAAAACTCTATAGGAAACCATTTTTTTAATTAATTTTAGAGACAACAATATGTAAGAGCATCACCTCTTAAATCAAATAAGGAAATTATCGTTTTAGAATCACCTCAAAATTTTCAAGATTTGATTACATATTTTATTTATGGATTTATTAATTTCAACAAATTATTTTCTTTGGGTGGCTCCCCGAGGCTCAGATACCCAAAAAAAAGGAATTTGTTGTAAATCTAATTTGGTTCGCTCGCCGAGGCGTAACCAAATTAAACATGACAATTTTATTCAAAATAGGAAATTAAATTACAACAACTAACTTTAAATTGGACGGCTCCCCGAGGCTCAATCCAAAATAAAGAATTTTGTTAATAATTTAAAACCAATTCGAATTTA
>JAGFNQ010000574.1:44782-525769 GCA_024364735.1 Boesenbergia rotunda | reverse complement strand
CTTTCTGCACATCAATAGAAATTTCACAATTATTTTCCATCAGGGATGTATCAAGCAATAATCACAGCCAATCAAATCAATATCAGATATCTCCATATTTTTCACATTCAACCTCAGCATATGACATAGCAAGCGATTCATCAAAATAAATAACATCAATTCAGGCACTTCTAAAAAATTTTCACTAGACATATCCACAAAAGATGTATTAAAGATTCATCATAAAAAACTACATCAATTATGGGTGCCTCTAAAATTATTTCGCTATCCATAACAAGAGATGTATCAAGTAATGCATTATGAACAAGAAATCAATGTTTGGTACCTCTATTAGATTTTCACAAACAATCTCTACACAAGGTATATCAATAAACTCATCAGAATCAATAACAATCAGCACTAGGTACCTCACTGCATTTTTCTGAAGAAAGAGGAGAAATACTTACCTGAGCTTGCTGGATAATACCTGGAGGTTCTATAATAGTAGATGTATCTGTGGTCTCCTCCTGGTCATGTTCATGCTCCTCATCAGCCTCAGGCTCTGGTGGACATCAACTGGTGATCCTTGGGTGCTTGCTTCCACCATGCAAGTCCCTACACTTTCTAGTTCGTTCTCTAAATCTTGTGGTGGTCCCTGGGGCTTAGTGCAATCCCCTACACCTATGGAATCATCTCCTCTGCATGCCTCTTCTACAATATCTGCAACAACAGTGTCAGAAAAATTAGGACCACTAATAACACTATCATCAGAAAATAAAAATCTAGAATGGTCCTGTGGAGCTTCAGTATCTTCTTCTTGAGCTGAAACATTTGAAATTGGATTTTGAATAGGAGTCTCCGGAGGAATGCATGCTCTAGGTGCCCACATTTGATGATTACGTCATCTTCTTCTTCTAAAATTGCGAGATCCATTAAAGAAAGATTTGGCCCTGCACTAGGGTCACCTTGAACTTGCATTTGATTCATTTGACTAGCAATTTGTCCACCGCCTCTTTCTATGTATTGAAGCCTTTGCTGCTGTTGATGATATTGTACAACTAGTTGATAAATCTCCTCAATTCTTTGTTTTGTGCCTCATTCTCATTAAGATTCTCAAAGCCTCCTTGGTTAGCATAGCTCCTTGACTGATTTTGAAAGGATGAAGTAGGCTGAAAATTTTGAGCTTGCTGATTTGGTTGAAAACATGGCTGTTGAGGCTGATTAAAGGGCTGATATTCTTGGCAGCTATCAGAGGTTATGGAGAGCAGATATTCTTGGAAACTTTGCTGGGAGTTGTAGCCTTGAAAGTTCTGATTTTGGTGTGGAAAATTCTGTGGCACTTGCTGAAATTGTTGTGGTGGCTGAAATTGTTGTAGTTGCTGAATTTGAGGCTGACAAAACTGATATGGTTGCTCAAATTGGGGCTGATAGCTCTGAAATTGTGGCTGCCCCTGCTGAAACTGTTGAAAATTTTGAAATGATAGTTGATCTTGTGGCTGAAAAAATTGACTTGGTTGCTGAAAAGGCTCGAATTGTTGTAATGGTGGCTGGTAAGTAGATGAGGCCTGTTGATTATTTGTTGATTCAAATGATTCAACCAAAATTTCAACTCTGACAGTGCACTTTTGATCTCTTACAGTCCTCTGGTGAAAACATTTTGATCTTACAGCCCTGTCACAAATCAAACAAGAAAAATGGCAGCAACCGTATATAAAGATAAAGCAATCAGAACAAAATCAAAAGATAGAATTATCAAGCACCACTACATTCCCCCGGCAACGGCGCCAAAAATTTGACGGGCCCAAACTATGTGTCACGAATGTGGGTCCATCAAATTTAAATATATAAATGAATGCTGGATGAAATGCTGGAAACCCTTTTACAATCAAAAGCATGAAAATGTAATATAGGGGCCACAGGTCGTATTTTTCTCGGGGACTAGTTGTAGTGTTTGATTCGCGCTTGTATTTGGTGTCGTTTGTGAATTTCGGGTTTCGAATGTAATTTTGGTTTGGTGTAGTAATGAAAATGAAAACACAATGCAAAAGAAGAACTTAACCAAGCAAATTAAACAAAGTGATGGCAATCGATGAGCTTAACCACTAAACAACTTAACAACCCAATGAAACTTGAAAGAAATTGGAAAACAGTTATGAATTCAAATTATAAGAGTACTCCACCACTTGTATTGATCTTCAGGAATCACCTTTCAGAACCCAAGCATGCACTTGATACAAAACACCACAATGAAACAACTAACTCATGTGCCAAAAATGAAGTTAATTGCTTATCCTATAAACTGCCAACTCAGACATTAAAGCCGATCAGGAAATTCCGCAATGAATCAAATGCAAAAACAAGTGAGAAACTGAGATTAATTTCACAAAACCAATTCTCAGATAGAATTTAGAGACACTGCTGTCCCATTGGTACAACTTTAGAGATGATGAACCTAAACCTTTCAGCCACAATTCTGAAACTGACAAATGCAGTAATGAATCCAGAAGTTCAGAAATCGAATGCAGGGATTAAGGGTACATATCAGCAGCTGATGGGAGATAAGTGGATGTGAAGCAACTTATTAGAGTGCAAACTTCAGAAGTGAAATAATTGTGCAGAATTGTAATTGGATTTGCAGAGAATGAATTCTGAAAAATTGATACATTGAATGCAGAATTTAAGTAACTGATCAAATTGCAAAAGCTGATGAATGCAAGCTAAATTCGAGCACAAAGTACTCTACAGGACATGTTAAATTGGACTCAATTCAGTGCAAAGACTGACTTGATACTCTTGCAGAATTTGCAGCTAACCAGATTTCGAATGCAGAAAATTCATAGTAGCTGATAGCAGAATTAAATGGACAAACTGAGTTCGAATGCATTAACCTAAGCTAAGAAAACAAGCTGAACTCAATTGATATTATTTGACTTCAATGCAGAATGTAAAGAAAAACTGAAACATGGTTGAATCGAGTTGAGGTGCAAGCAGAATCTGAAAATCAGCATGTGCAGAATAAGTTGATACGCAGGAATTAGCTGGGAAACAAACTGAATTTTGGCCTTACCAAGCTAGACAAGATTCAGAAATGAAGCTAAGATCTAAGCAAACTTAAACTAACTGAATTAACTCACTGAAAGTGAAACGAATTAAAAATCTCTGAAACTTAAATGCAATTGCAGGAAAAAATCTGATACGCAGCTAATTGAAGTGGCACGCAAGAAATAAATTGCAAACTACTGAAATTAAATCTAATTATCATCTAAACAAGCTCGTAAACTAACTAACTTAAAGATTGACAACCTAATTAAGCTCCAAACGAATTCAGAAATTGAAATTAACTAATTCTGAAACCAAGAACAGAAACAGAACAGTGTCGAAATCTAATTACAGCTACAACAAAACGAAATTAAACTATCTAAGCTACTCCTCAATGCTTCCCTAGCTCAAGGTTTCTTTGTTCGTCACGCAAAGGCTGGCCTCGAACCCCTAAGCACAGCAAATCGATTGGAAAACAGCTCCGCTTGGTAAACTCTGCTCAAACTGCACAGTTGGGGAAATTTCCAATCCGAAAGCTTCTATCTCAGTTGTTGAGCTGCGATGGTGATTTGGAGAAGAACTGAGCTCACTTGAGAACCCCTACAAGTGGCTCAGTTGGTCGGAAGTGGGTTGTAGCTGAGATTTACGCTCCCGGACCACAAAGCTGTCGAAACCCTCAAACAAGCTCTATCCGGCGCGAATTTGAGCTGAAATCTCCAACAAAGTATCCTCCAGCGATCCAAACCTTGATCCAGATGAAGAATTAAGGGGTCGCGCCCCTGGAATTGAAGAACTGTGAAGAAAACGCTAAGAACTCGATGAAGAAGACGAGCTAACGGCGGAGACGCGACAAAGGAGAAGGCTGCGGCGATTTTTGATTAAATAGCCATCAATGGACGGTCCAGATTGATCAGATGAAATCCAACGGCTGATCTTGCTCTGATTGGAGCCAAATTTTTATGATGATGATCTGGGGTCAGGATCTACCTCGTGGTAGCTCGGATCCTCCAGATATGCAACGGATGGTCCAGATCAACTCTATCTGTGAATGGACGCTCTAGAGCCCTCCTTGCTTGATCCAACGGTTGATTTAGCTCTGATTGGAATGAAACCTTCAGATCTTGATCATAGAGCTTGATCAACCCTAACCCTAGCTCGGATTGCTTCAGATCGTCCCGGATGGCTCAGATCTAGCCGCTCTTGAATCGGATGGCCCGGATTAATCGTAGGCTTGATAATTCGATCCGGTTCACATCCGACTCAGGTTTGATCCAGTATGCCCTAGGTCCAGGATCCTTTCATGCCTACAAAAATATATCAGAAAATTAGTGGCCAAATAATCCAAAAATATGTAATTTTGCAATTAAGTCCAAAATAAGAGGAAATCCTAAAACCTAGGGTAAAATCACAAATAAGCAATAGAAACATAGGTCAAACATGGATTTTAACATCTAAAATAATGACAAAAATGGTACTTATTAACTCCCCCACACTTGACCTTGAGCGTCTCGCGAAACTACTAAATAAGTATCCCTTAAGCTTTCTTAAGCATAATTAGAAGCAAATGAAAAGAAATTACCTAAGGTTGTCAATTCTCATAAATCTAAGCTCTATGGATTAGTATCTTGTCCTTAAATCAACAACTTAGCCTTTTCATCAATCATGAGTCATTGAGATGAATTTAAATCACTAGCCTTTCAAGGAAAGTTTTGGTGGCTCTCTCCTTAAGTTCTAAGTTGATGATGGAAGTGGAGCTCACTCTTACACACATGTTTCTTGCACTACCATAGGCTTGCTTATTATCTACTCTCCACAATTAATCATGATTAGGATCAACAACTATAAAAACAAATCAAAGACATAGAAATGATAAGTAATGGAATAAAAATCAAGAAAATGGAAAAATTGATGGAGTGGAAGACTTGGTTGCTCAAAAATGTTTCCAATGTGCTTTGCCCCATCTTAACAGTCCTCTAATGATATCAAAAGTGTGGTGGAGTAAATCTTGAGTAATTCCTTTGATTTGGATGAAAAATCCCTTCCTTGATTTCAATGTTCTAACTCTTCCTTTTGTGTGCCATTTTTGTTTCTTTCTTCTCTTTTCTGATTTTTCTCTTCTTCTTTTATCCTCTAGCAAGGTCAGAAATGAAATGGAATAAAGCTTTTGATTCTAATGGGAGAAACTTCAATGATCTCATGGAGCCAAATTTCAACTTTGTGTACCAACTTTGTTTCTCTCTTTTCTTTTCTTATTTTCTCAAACTGTTTTTTTTTCTTTCTTTTTGCTTTTGTCTCAGCTTCTAAATTCTGTTTCTGATCAGCTGTGATTTCACTCAATACTTTGTGACACATTTGTGTGCTTCATTTTTTTAATTCACAACCCTTGAAAAACCGAAATTCAGCTTCAAGTTGACACAAGTTCTACTCAAAAAACTGCATTTCTGTTTTATTCTTTTCTTTTTCAGCTGCAGATTTTCAGCTTGCATTCTCATCCATGCTATTCTCTGATTCTTCACAGCAATTAGTACCAACTATCAGTGGATAATCTCAGTTGTTCCATTCGAAAATTCCTGATCAGCATGTTGAATTCAGCCAACTTCATTCACTGCTTTTCGAAAATGCCTTCACTGCATTGTAATCTCTGCTTTTACTGCATTTTGATCAGCACTTTTCTTTCCTTTCCTTTCACTTCACTACCTTCCTTGATCACTCAGAGCAATTAGCATCAACTAAAAGGGGAGAATTAGATCCAACTATTTCGGATTCCAGCTTAAATTAAGCTGCTGTTCAGCTTCAATTCAGATTTTTACAGCCCTCAATTCAGATTCAAACACAACATTTTGATTTCCATGATTCCAACTCCAAGACTTGCTGATCAAATCATGCTTCATAGATGTTTTCTTGGCACAGATTTTTTTCAGATTCTCTTCACTTATCACAGATTTTGTTCTCTTGTTATTGCACAGATTTTTCAGCTTGTTTTCTTCATTCATCAGCCCTAAGAATCTGCACAGATTTGGCAGATTACAAGCAGTGCAGTTTTTCACAGAATTTTTTTCTTTTTGGCATAAGTTTTCTTCATTTGTTGCCATGGTTCTCCTCATTGATGATTTCATCTCTTTTCAGCCATTCTTGCATTGCTTTCAATTCAGATCAGTTTGTTCAATTTCAGGAGTTCCAAATTGAGTTGTTAAGCATGCAATTCATCTCCTAGCAAGGTGAACTTTGGCACAACTTTCTTTCTCTTTTGTTCCCCTTCTAATTGGCACAGATTTTTTTTTTCTTCTTTCATTTCAGCCCTTTTGCTCCTCAACTTAGCACAAACTTGCATAGATCTTCAAAGTATAATAAACAAATGCAGATTTCCACTTGCTTTCATCCTCTTGCTCATTTTTGGTATCAAACTCAACTCCTTTGGCACATGAAATTTTTTTTTTTCGAATTGAAGTGCCTCCTTGATACCAAATCTTTCCAAAAAGCTAGTCACTCCCCCACACTTAAATCTTTGTCCGTCTCGGGCAAAATAGCATCAAGAAAACATCCAAAGCAAACAAATCCATAGAAAAATTTGGGGTTAAGATTAGCAATAAGGAAAGGTAAATAGAATAGACATGATTTTTGCCAAAATTGAATTGGAAAGGTAAACAAAATGATTAGTCCCTATAGATGTGATCCAACCATTGAAATATGATTTTGAAAGAACCTAAGCAAGTTCTAGAGTACAATAACATGTGTGTATCACAAAATAAGGCTAATCTCACTAGGTAAAAATTAATCCATCTCAAATTCTCAATTAAGAATCCAAAGCAAAATCGTACTCAAGCATCCAAGAATTCATCCATTAGCTCAAACCCTAAGTTTTGACAATCAAATTTAATTTATTTTCAAAAGACTCTAACATGACATAAAGAAAATCTAAAGGGATACATTTATTCCTAATCATGCAAAAGTTCTAAAAGGAAAGACATGGTATTTACATTGACTCCTATGCATTCTACTCTACTCATGCATTTATTATCAAGGACTCAATTTAAAAGAAAATTCTACAAGTCATAAAAGTTAAGGAAAATGCAAAAAGGAACAAACTCCCCTTTATTTCAGGTGGACGGAGTCGATCCAGAAGAAGCCTCCATCTGGGTAGTGGAGGTGTCTGGGTGGCTGAGTGAATTCGGGCTCCCCCACACTTGAATTTTACAAAAAATTGCTCTGGTGGCCTAAGTCGATTCAGGTTCAAGAGCCATTCAAGGGGTGGAGTGCTTTTAATTAAAGTAAGATCATCTCCTCCTTCTTGATGCCCTTCAGAAGTCCTTCCAGGAGGCTGAAGCCTGTTCAGTTGGAGCACCCACTCCTGAAGTCTTCTGGACCCTGCAAAACAATGTAATACCTTTCTCAAGCATTCAGGGTCAGAAAGAAATAAAATGATATCAGTTTCTGCATGAAATGAATCCAATGCTGCATCATATTCAATTAAATCAACTTGTGATGTCTCAATAATATTTTCATGATTATTTCCTATAAAATTTGCATCCAGGAGCTCATCATAAACAAAGAAATCACTTTCTGGCACATCAATAGAAATTTCACAGTTATTTTCCATCCAGGGTGTATCAAGCAATATATCACAGCCAATCAAATCAATATCAGATATCTCCATGAGTTTTTCACATTCAACCTCAGCATATGACATAGCAAGCGATTCATCAAAATAAATAACATCAAATTCAGGCACTTCTAAAAAATTTTCACTAGACATATCCACAAAAGATGTATCTAAAGATTCATCATAACAAACTACATCAATTATGGGTGCCTCTAAAATTATTTCGCTATCCATAACAAGAGATGTATCAAGTAATGCATTATGAACAAGGAAATCAATGTTTGGTACCTCTATTAGATTTTCACAAACAATCTCTACACAAGGTATATCAATAAACTCATCAGAATCAATAACATCAGCACTAGGTACCTCACTGCATTTTTCTGAAGAAAGAGGAGAAATACTTACCTGAGCTTGCTGGATAATACCTGGAGGTTCTATAATAGTAGATGTATCTGTGGTCTCCTCCTGGTCATGTTCATGCTCCTCATCAGCCTCAGGCTCTGGTGGACACTCAACTGGTGATCCTTGGGTGCTTGCTTCCACCATGCAAGTCCCTACACTTTCTAGTTCGTTCTCTAAATCTTGTGGTGGTCCCTGGGGCTTAGTGCAATCCCCTACACCTATGGAATCATCTCCTCTGCATGCCTCTTCTACAATATCTGCAACAACAGTGTCAGAAAAATTAGGACCACTAATAACACTATCATCAGAAAATAAAAATCTAGAATGGTCCTGTGGAGCTTCAGTATCTTCTTCTTGAGCTGAAACATTTGAAATTGGATTTTGAATAGGAGTCTCCGGAGGAATGCATGCTCTAGGTGCCCAACATTTGATGATTACGTCATCTTCTTCTTCTAAAATTGCGAGATCCATTAAAGAAAGATTTGGCCCTGCACTAGGGTCACCTTGAACTTGCATTTGATTCATTTGACTAGCAATTTGTCCACCGCCTCTTTCTATGTATTGAAGCCTTTGCTGCTGTTGATGATATTGTACAACTAGTTGATAAATCTCCTCAATTCTTTGTTGTTGTGCCTCATTCTCATTAAGATTCTCAAAGCCTCCTTGGTTAGCATAGCTCCTTGACTGATTTTGAAAGGATGAAGTAGGCTGAAAATTTTGAGCTTGCTGATTTGGTTGAAAACATGGCTGTTGAGGCTGATTAAAGGGCTGATATTCTTGGCAGCTATCAGAGGTTATGGAGAGCAGATATTCTTGGAAACTTTGCTGGGAGTTGTAGCCTTGAAAGTTCTGATTTTGGTGTGGAAAATTCTGTGGCACTTGCTGAAATTGTTGTGGTGGCTGAAATTGTTGTAGTTGCTGAATTTGAGGCTGACAAAACTGATATGGTTGCTCAAATTGGGGCTGATAGCTCTGAAATTGTGGCTGCCCCTGCTAAAACTGTTGAAAATTTTGAAATGATAGTTGATCTTGTGGCTGAAAAAATTGACTTGGTTGCTGAAAAGGCTCGAATTGTTGTAATGGTGGCTGGTAAGTAGATGAAGGCCTGTTGATTATTTGTTGATTCAAATGATTCAACCAAAATTTCAACTCTGACAGTGCACTTTTGATCTCTATACAGTCCTCTGGTGAAAACATTTTGATCTTACAGCCCTGTCACAAATCAAACAAGAAAAATGGCAGCAACCGTATATAAAAGATAAAGCAATCAGAACAAAATCAAAAGATAGAATTATCAAGCACCACTACATTCCACGGCAACGACGCCAAAAATTTGACGGGCCCAAACTATGTGTCACGAATGTGGGTCCATCAAATTTAAATATATAAATGAATGCTGGATGAAATGCTGGAAACCCTTTTACAATCAAAAGCATGAAAATGTAATATAGGGGCCACAGGTCGTATTTTTCTCGGGGACTAGTTGTAGTGTTTGATTCGCGCTTGTATTTGGATGTCGTTTGTGAATTTCGGGTTTCGAATGTAATTTTGGTTTGGTGTAGTAATGAAAAATGAAAACACAATGCAAAAGAAGAACTTAACCAAGCAAATTAAACAAAGTGATGGCAATCGATGAGCTTAACCACTAAACAACTTAACAACCCAATGAAACTTGAAAGAAATTGGAAAACAGTTATGAATTCAAATTATAAGAGTACTCCACCACTTGTATTGATCTTCAGGAATCACCTTTCAGAACCCAAGCATGCACTTGATACAAAACACCACAATGAAACAACTAACTCATGTGCCAAAAATGAAGTTAATTGCTTATCCTATAAACTGCCAACTCAGACATTAAAGCCGATCAGGAAATTCCGCAATGAATCAAATGCAAAAACAAGTGAGAAACTGAGATTAATTTCACAAAACCAATTCTCAGATAGAATTTAGAGACACTGCTGTCCCATTGGTACAACTTTAGAGATGATGAACCTAAACCTTTCAGCCACAATTCTGAAACTGACAAATGCAGTAATGTATCCAGAAGTTCAGAAATCGAATGCAGGGATTAAGGGTACATATCAGCAGCTGATGGGAGATAAGTGGATGTGAAGCAACTTATTAGAGTGCAAACTTCAGAAGTGAAATAATTGTGCAGAATTGTAATTGGATTTGCAGAGAATGAATTCTGAAAAATTGATACATTGAATGCAGAATTTAAGTAACTGATCAAATTGCAAAAGCTGATGAATGCAAGCTAAATTCGAGCACAAAGTACTCTACAGGACATGTTAAATTGGACTCAATTCAGTGCAAAGACTGACTTGATACTCTTGCAGAATTTGCAGCTAACCAGATTTCGAATGCAGAAAATTCATAGTAGCTGATAGCAGAATTAAATGGACAAACTGAGTTCGAATGCATTAACCTAAGCTAAGAAAACAAGCTGAACTCAATTGATATTATTTGACTTCAATGCAGAATGTAAAGAAAAACTGAAACATGGTTGAATCGAGTTGAGGTGCAAGCAGAATCTGAAAATCAGCATGTGCAGAATAAGTTGATACGCAGGAATTAGCTGGGAAACAAACTGAATTTTGGCCTTACCAAGCTAGACAAGATTCAGAAATGAAGCTAAGATCTAAGCAAACTTAAACTAACTGAATTAACTCACTGAAAGTGAAACGAATTAAAAATCTCTGAAACTTAAATGCAATTGCAAGAAAAAATCTGATACGCAGCTAATTGAAGTGGCACGCAAGAAATAAATTGCAAACTACTGAAATTAAATCTAATTATCATCTAAACAAGCTCGTAAACTAACTAACTTAAAGATTGACAACCTAATTAAGCTCCAAACGAATTCAGAAATTGAAATTAACTAATTCTGAAACCAAGAACAGAAACAGAACAGTGCCGAAATCTAATTACAGCTACAACAAAACGAAATTAAACTATCTAAGCTACTCCTCAATGCTTCCCTAGCTCAAGGTTTCTTTGTTCGTCACGCAAAGGCTGGCCTCGAACCCCTAAGCACAGCAAATCTATTGGAAAACAGCTCCGCTTGGTAAACTCTGCTCAAACTGCACAGTTGGGGAAATTTCCAATCCGAAAGCTTCTATCTCAGTTGTTGAGCTGCGATGGTGATTTGGAGAAGAACTGAGCTCACTTGAGAACCCCTACAAGTGGCTCAGTTGGTCGGAAGTGGGTTGTAGCTGAGATTTACGCTCCCGGACCACAAAGCTGTCGAAACCCTCAAACAAGCTCTATCCGGCGCGAATTTGAGCTGAAATCTCCAACAAAGTATCCTCCAGCGATCCAAACCTTGATCCAGATGAAGAATTAAGGGGTCGCGCCCCTGGAATTGAAGAACTGTGAAGAAAACGCTAAGAACTCGATGAAGAAGACGAGCTAACGGCGGAGACGCGACAAAGGAGAAGGCTGCGGCGATTTTTGATTAAATAGCCATCAATGGACGGTCGAGATTGATCAGATGAAATCCAACGGCTGATCTTGCTCTGATTGGAGCCAAACTTTTATGATGATGATCTGGGGTCAGGATCTGCCTCGTGGTAGCTCGGATCCTCCAGATATGCAACGGATGGTCCAGATCAACTCTATCTGTGAATGGACGCTCTAGAGCCCTCCTTGCTTGATCCAATGGTTGATTTAGCTCTGATTGGAATGAAACCTTCAGATCTTGATCATAGAGCTTGATCAACCCTAACCCTAGCTCGGATTGCTTCAGATCGTCCCGGATGGCTCAGATCTAGCCGCTCTTGAATCGGATGGCCCGGATTAATCGTAGGCTTGATAATTCGATCCGGTTCACATCCGACTCAGGTTTGATCCAGTATGCCCTAGGTCCAGGATCCTTTCATGCCTACAAAAATATATCAGAAAATTAGTGGCCAAATAATCCAAAAATATGTAATTTTGCAATTAAGTCCAAAATAAGAGGAAATCCTAAAACCTAGGGTAAAATCACAAATAAGCAATAAAAACATAGGTCAAACATGGATTTTAACATCTAAAATAATCACAAAAATGGTACTTATCAGTGAGTAGCCTTGGTCCAGGTGCTGCGGATACCCGACTAAGAGCTGTAAAACCCTACTACCTCTGTGGTGAGTAAGCTTGGTCCGGGTGCTATGGATGCCTGACCAAGAGCTGTAAAACCCTACTACCTCTTTGGTGAGTACGCTTGGTCATGGTGTCGTGGATGCCCGACCAAGAGCTGTAAAATCCTACTACCTCTGCCGTGAGTAGGCATGGTCTGGGTGCTGCGGATGCCCGACCAAGAACTGTAAAACCCTACTACCTCTGCGGTGAGTAAGCTTGGTCTGGGTGCTGCGCATGCCTGACCAAGAGCTGTAAAACCCTACTACCTCCTTGGTGAGTAGGCTTGGTCATGGTGCCGCGGATGCCCGACCAAGAGCTGTAAAATCCTACTACCTCTGCATTGAGTAGGCTTGGTCTGGGCGCTGCGGATGCTCGACCAAGAGGTGTAAAACCCTACTACCTCCGTAGTGAGTAGGCTTGGACTGGATGCGGCGAATGCCCGACCAAGAGTTGTAAAACCCTACTACCTCCACGGTGAGTAGGCATGGTCTGGGGTGCAGCGGATGCCTGACCAAAAGCTGTAAAACTCTACTACCTCCGCGGTGTGTAAGTTTGGACCGGGTGCTGCAGTAGCCCGACCAAGAGCTGTAAAACCCTATTACCTCTACGGTGTCGCGGTGAGTAGGCTTGGTCCGGGTGCTGTGGATACCCGATCAAGAGCTGCAAAACCCTACTACCTCCGCGGTGAGTAAGCTTGGTCCGGGTGCTGCGGATGCCTGACCAAGAGGTGTAAAACCCTACTACCTCCATGGTGAGTAGGCTTGGACCGGGTGTTGCGGATGCCCGACCAAGAGCTATAAGACCCTACTAACTCTGCGGTGTCGCGGTGAGTAGGCTTGGACAGGGTTCTACGGATGCCTGACCAAGAGCTGTAAAACCCTACTACCTCTGTGGTGAGTAGGCTTGGATCGGGTGCTGCGGATGCCCGACCAAGAGATTTAAAACCCTACTACCTCTACGGTGCCACGGTGAGTAGGCTTGGTCCGGGTGCTGTGGATGCCCGACCAAGAGCCGTAAAACCCTACTACCTCCATGGTGAGTATGCTTGGTCCGATTGCTACGGATGCCCAACCAAGAGCTGTAAAACCCTACTACCTCCGCGTTGAGTAGGCTTGGACCAGGTACTGTGGATGCCCAACCAAGAGCTATAAAACTCTACTACCTCTGCGGTGTGTAGGCTTGGCTCGGGTGTTGTGGATGTCCGACCAAGAGCTGTAAAACCCTACTACCTCCTCAGTGAGTAGGCTTGATCCAGGTGCTGCGGATGCCCGACCAAGAGCTGTAAAATCCTATTACCTCGGCGGTGAGTAGGCTTGGTCCAGGTGCTGTGGATGCCCGACCAGAAGCTGTAAAAGCTTACTACCTCATGGTGCTGCAGATGCTCAAGGTAAGTAGGCTTGGTCGGGGTGCTGCGGACGTCCGACCTGGAGCGACATGCCCTTCGACGTCTAACCATGAACTGGAAGAAACTTGGGGGAATGTAGTGGAAGAAAGTTATCACATAGCCGACCAGATATGAAACAACGTCATCTGACATGGGAGGCAATCATGATGTTTAATCATCACCCGAAGCACTTACATGTTAAAGGTAACAGGTTTCTCTTTATTTCTGAGGGGAACATGTTGACAATAATGTCTCAAGGAAGTACAAAGGATAGGTATACATAGGAGAGGCAATCGGTGGACCTAGTAGAGGAGACCACTCCTTTACCCGGGCTCCCCTATATACCCTTGTCACCTCATTCTGGCTGTCTCCTGGGGGTGGTTGAGCTAAGAGCCACATTCATTGTGGTTGTGACCTCTGAATCTTCGCCCGGGGCCTTACCTAGGGTTGGGGTCCCTTACCCCTTGAGCTGAAGTGCTGCTCGTCAACACCCTTGCTCATTGAGTCGAACAAAAACACCAACCCTTCAATTTTCTTGCTCCTCCTGGCGAAGACACATAATACATAAGGAGAAAAGAAGAAAAGGAACCCAAGACAATGAGCCAAAAAAAGTTTTTCATTATACTCAGGGTAGTTACATGACTGGCGCATAGGGATAAGAGATAAAGGAAATAACGAGGCCTAGGTCTGGGGAGAGCCTTATATTTCCTACTCTTCAGGCGAGAGCTCATCCCAAACCTAGCCGACGTCCAAGGCACTCAGATCTGTGTCTGGTTTCAGCAGTTGGGCCTTCTTCAATTGGTTGATGGCATCATTAAAACCCTGTTTTAGGTGCTTCAATACCTGCCTGACCAAAAGGGCGCTGAACTCGTCAGACTGTAGAAATTTGGCCTTGAATTCCGCCACGACCTTGGACAGTTGGGTTGCTTGGTCAATCTTTTGCTTCTGTAGCTTAGCCTCAACCGCCTTCTTGGCAGCTTTCAACTCTGTCACCTCCCAGGACAGGCGATCATGAGCCCCCAGTGTTTCTTGGAGTTTCTGGGAGGTGGCCGAAGCCTTGGCCTGAGCTTGAGTGACGTCCTCCTGAAGGTCAGAGGCATAGGCGATCGCTAGCTCTATGTCATATTCTTTGAGAGTTAGTTGGCGCTCCGGTTCTTTATTCTGATCCTCCAGAGTCTTCTTTGAGGACTCCGGGAGTTGGACGCTGTCAGACAACTCCTTCGTCTGGGTCTGGAGTTGCTCCCACTCTTGGGACAGCTTCTGCAGGTCCTTAGAGAGGGCCTGGTTCTTCTCGGACTAAATGCGCTCCTGGACACGGTAACCATGCAGAGTCTCCTCAGAGGCCAACAGGGTGTCAAGACAGTGTTCGAACTTCACCCTTAGGGCCCTGTTGACCTCCAGCTGTAGGAGGCCTGCCTCGCGGGCACGGTCGATCTCCGACTCTGACTCCGCCACCCGCTAGAGGAGATCATCAGTATCCCCTCGGGAGCACAACAGGCGGCTCATAGCGGCACAGTTGGAGGCGACCTACAATACGGAAAAAGGATAATTAAAACAAAACAACAAAACAAAGAGGAAAAGTTCAAATGCAATTACCATCAAGAGAGACTGGTGTAGCATGCCCAGATATCGGGCTGACCTCCTCAGCTGAGCAGGAGGTGGAAGAAGTTCCTCAGCGGGCCGAATTGAAGGGTCGGGAGCATTCCGGGGGTCGGGGACGTCCTCGTCTGAGCTGGACGCTATCTGCAGATCGTGACTATCAGAGGGGGCTCCCTTTAGATGGATGGATTGTGAACCCTTTGCCGCCGCTTTCTTCGCCACCAAGGCCTTCCGGTGGGAGCTAGGCACATCGAGCGACACTCCTTGCCTCACTGAGCAGCTGGAGGGTCAGTCGGAGCAGCTAGGTCATAGACGACGGGATCAGTGGCTGGCCCAGCGGGGGAAGAGGGCTCTTTCCGAATTCTCTGAGACAGAGGCACCGTGTCCTCTTCATCAATGGAAGGCGGAAGCTCTGAGGATGGGTCCTTCTTCAGCCATTTCAAGAGGCGTAGCTTCGGGGCCAGCCATTTCTGCCGCTTCTTCTCGGTGGCACGGGGCACCGGTTGATCGACAGGGGGCGTAGGAGCAACCTCCCCTTCTCCTGTCTTGACGGGGGAGGGAGGGGAATCCCCTTCAGGGTTGGTAGGCAGTTCGGCCGCCCCAGACCCTTTGGAGGGCTCTGGAGCTTCTTGATCTTCAGACCATTCTGCCGTGTCCTCGCAGCCCTCGGCTGAGATGCTCACTGGGGCGGAAGGAACTGAAGCGGGAACCAGGGCCTGCTCATTAGCCTACTCCCACTTCAGGAGCCGGTTGATAGCTCGGGAGAGCATGATGTCGTCTGCAAAATAGAGACAAAAAGGTATCAGTTAGAATTAACAAGGATACTTACAAGACTAAACAGAACTTATGGAGATTTGAGCTAAGGCTCGTGAATTTCGAGCTGAGGTCGACCCGATAAAGAAGTTCCTCGCATTGCACCAGCTGAAGGTCGTGAAACTCCATCCCGACCAGGATACCCCTAGCCCTCTAGTATCCTGCGTCCTACTGGAAGTCGTCGAGGTCCGGGATCGGCGGCAAACTCTCCATCCAACGGATAGGGCTGAAGGGGCGCTCAGGGAGTCAGATGAAGAAAAAACCTTCCTTCCATCCCTTTTGGGAGGAAGGAAGACCCCCTAAGAACATATGACCGGTGCAGGCTGTAAAGCTAAACACCCTTCGCGAGCCAACTGGAACGAAGAAAAATAGAAGAATGGGAGGCGGTCAAAGGGATGACGAAAAGTTTGAAGAGGATAAATGCTCCACCCATCTGGCAAAGGCATTTGGAGCCAGTTGGTGAAGGGGGATGTCGAAATAGGTGGCGACACTCATGAAAAAGGGGGGAATCGGGAAATGAAGCCTTAATTCTATCTGCCCCAAGAAGAAGGTGAAAACCCAACAGGAGGCTCTACAGGTGATTGACGACCTATGGCTAGAACTCTCACCTCCTAGTCCTCTGGGATACCATACCTCTGGCAGGCGACCAGGACGGACTCTAGTTTAATCCAAGAGGAGATGCTATCATACCACTCCGGGTGATAGGTTGGCTCCTCTAAAAAATCTTCACCCTCGTCGCAAGTCTTCTTCTTCTTCTCTACTGGACCCATGGGGGTGAAGGAAAGGAGAAAACAGAAGGAGACATACAATATTTGGGGGGGGGGGATGCGGCAGCGAGACGAACAACAGGTAAACGAAGATGTTTGAAAACAGATAAGGTAAGAAGGTAGAAGAGTGTCGTTGCACCAGCTTTTATAGGGAGAAGCAGCCCGTCTGTGAGAAATAGGGAGACAACACATCAATGGGGCTGATGGGGCATCCCGAGGTGCCACCATCCTTTACGGTCATCGCTTCGTATGGCCACGCAGCGTGTATCAGCGAGAGATCGCCGCGTAGAGAATGACGGAGCACGTGGCGAGGCAACATTCGTCAGACGACCTTGTCGCCATTAAGAGACCCCATGCGCTTTTAAAGGGCCATGGACAGCTGTTAGGGCATTGTCTCGAAACTCGTAGAGATGTGGGATGCATTCGAGGAGCTACCTGGGGTCCAAGGATGCATGGTCTAATTCCTCGGACACGGCAGGCCGCCAATGAAGCAGTAAAAGATATATGGACCACCATAACATAGTTTCTTTGTTACAACACTAGTCTAATCAGTTAGCCATACTTTCTTCGATTAGACTTGAAGGGAGAGACTTGTGATAGGGTTGAACACCCCGTGGTTGACACGTGGACTGAGGAAGCTATGTGGCAAGACCTATCGAGTCTGGACGACTCTCTTTCCTTGACTCCGGAGACCTCCTCGGGAAGGGAGATTCCTGAGACCACCTCGGATAGACATACATTTGAGGTCGATCTAGGAGGACACTCGCCCGAGACCACCTCGAGATGTCAGGTCCTCGAGATCAATTCGGGAGGGGGCACCCGGGACCCCGCCCGGGCCAAAGGATCCCGATATCACCTCGGGGTAGTGGAGCCCAAGGACCACCCGACTTCAGGCAACTGTCCCCTTTCTCCGAATCTGTAGATAATTATCATCCATTATTACTGAATGAACATGATCCATACTACACTGCCATTAAAGCCTTAATTGGCGCAACGACTCGGATTTAATGGTTGTGAAGTCCGTTACAAAGATTATCCAGTAACTGATGATTAAGGGGACGTGGAGAAGAACATGGGGAGACTTGTGATTGTTGCCTCAGGTATAAAAGCTACTCCAACCCCCCAGGTAAAGGGGGTTACACACATTCTAACTCGTATATTTGTCCGTATTTCCTGTCATCTATCTAAGAGATTCAGGTACTGATTTGAGTGTCGGAGTGGGCTCCGCCGGACAACCTCCGGCGTGTTCCCCTAACGCTCGTGTTAATCTTGCAGGGTGGGAGCTCTTCCTCTCTCGTCAAAATCCTCGTGGGTTGATCCCTGGTGACTGGCCGTTGACGTCGATTCTTCCGGATCAATCTCCTTTTCCTTTCTTTTTTCTCCTTTCCTCTGAAAAAAACCCACCCCTCACGCGATCGGTTTCGGCTTCACGTCTCTACTGCCGTCGAGCCCTAACCTCTCCTCGTCCCTTCTTCGTCTTCTTCGGCACGCACGAACAGGACACTGTGCGTCCCGTCACTCGGATTATGCCCCACGCCTCTCGTTTCCGCCCTGACATCGCCGAACCATTGCACGAGCGGTTCCTTGCGCCGCACCGACGCCGACGCTCTCTCCCTCGCGATTCCTCTCCCTCACAGCGGATCTTCTCCTTTTTGCGTCGGCCGTGAGCACGAGGCAACATTTTATTCTCCTCTTAGCTGAGCCCTAGCGTTGGTTTTCTATTAGGGCAAAAGAACTGTGGTCGGTGCCAACTTAGGTATGAGATTGATCGTTTAGGAATTTATCATTAGGGTTGAACTTGATATGGATTTGGTTATTGGTTGAACTCACAGGATTTCTTGTAGATGTTCTATGTTGGTTGTCGGGAGTTCCAATGGGAGTTTATTTTGGTTAATTGCGTTGTTTTCCCTTGGTTTCCTGTCGTGGGATTGCTAAATAGGGTTGCGTGTGATGGCAAATAGGCTGTGGAGTTGGGTAGCAATTTATCATTGTTTTATTTTGAATCCGCAATCCTAGTTCTCAGAGTTTAAGGTTGATATTGGATGTTCGATAAATTGTAAGGATGTTGGATGTGGCTAGGTTTGAAGTGGAATTTGTTCTCATGAATTCGAAGTGGATGAGTTTATATATGTTGAGTAGTAGATTATTGTGATTTAATATTGGTTCGGTTTGTTTTTATTATTTTTATTTTTATGTTTATTTTTGGATATCTATGTTTTTTGGATCTGTAAGCTATAATGAAGCTTAGGGTTGAATTATAAGTGTGTGGATGAAGTTATACGTAATTAAATGGTGGTTTTTCTATCTTGTTTAGCCTTGTTGACTATACATCTACCTTTCCATGCGATGTTGGTTTAGATCGTTGATCTTACTTCACTTGTCATGGGCTATAGAGGTGGAAAGGGGTTTGTGGTTTGGTGATGTTGGATTAGTTTAGTTTTGTCTGTGGCAGTGAGTTTCAGTTGAAGATTGAAGCATGAAGTTGTGAGTAACATTTACATGTTTAGCTTTGTTTTAAATTTCTACCATGAGCTAGGTTGTGGTAGGCTTTATATCCGTTCGTTTTGGAATTGGATTCATAATAGTTCTAATCATTATATTGAGTTAATTGGTTAATCATGATTAATTATATGATGATAGTTGTTAGTCTCACTGGGGTTAAGAAGGAAACAGTTATTATTTGTGAGTTAATTGAATAGATATTATAATTAGGATTTATCCTAATCATGGTTAGTATTTTAATTAGCTAATGTATTTAATTATATAAGTAGTTTAATTCTAATCTTGGTATAGGACCCTGATTGGATACAAGGTCTTGGATAGGAGATTTATTTGGACACGTTCTATATAAAAGGCGGGTACTTCTCTTTTGTATTCTTGTAGTTCTTTTACCTTAAATGCATGACTTATTATGTCTGAATAGGTCTGCATGATCTTGATCTTTGCTGTTGATTATTTTAATATCGTTGTTGATACTTTCTTTATTTGACCTTCGAGTTTAATTGAAAATTCGTATCCGTACAGTCTCTCGTTGATTTTTTATTTCTGTAAAGTATCGCTCATATGCGAGTACTTAGTTATTCATTAAACACTAATAGGATGGTTGACATTAGAGATACCTTACCTAGTAGTTTAGTTGCATATTCGTTGGTTTCTGGTTGGTTTCTGGTTTGTTGTTTTTGTTGTTGCATCATTGTTATTCGGTTGTTTGTGCGTATTGGTATCATGCACCATACCTACACCGTTGCATACTAACGACAGTTGGGCTTTCATATGGTTAAGCCATCGTTATTCATTTAGTTGCATTGCCACTCAACCACTTGTTATGGTGTTGCTAGGGTGAGCAACCGTCCTGTTACACCACACTTAACCACTCATGTATTGTAACGACCCGACCCCTCGGCCCCTTTGGCGGCCAAATCTCTATTTGGCGGCCCCCTTGGCGGCCAAATCTCTATCTGGCGGCCCCTTTGGCGACCTCGGTCGTGCCGTTACTCACTAGGATTTCCCACTTATGTAGCGACACGACCCCTCTAGCCCCATCAGGCGGCTATCTAGGCCCGCGCTCACTTGGCTACCAGATTCAAGAAACCTTTGTACTTGTCCTAGATGTCAAGGGTTCGAATCTGGGGAAGGCAAAAATCCACGGCCGGGAGTGGGAAGACCATAGGACATGGCCTAGAGAGTGTTGGGTTCTCCCGGCACAAAATCATAAAAACGCAGCGGAAACAAGAACCCTCGAACGATCCATGCGAAAGAAAAACTCGTACAAAGTTGATCTACATCTACTTCTAAAGAAGATATACCTTCGGAGCGTGCCCTTTGCTTATCCCGCTCGTCCAAGGTGCGCCGGATCTCTTGCACGTTCAAGTGTCCGTGCCTCTATTCGTATCCACACAGACACAATCTCTCAACTTTGAGAGAACTACCTTAGTTGTGCTAGCAACTTGAGGTAGCTCGCAGAATACCAAAAACCCTAGAGTAGGGTTTCGGCCAAAGGAGGAAGATGAGGGAGGGAAGAAGAAAGGGAAGAAGGAAAGGAAGAAGACCTCATCCAAAATCACAAGTCTCTCTTTTATAATCATCCCATGAATATGCAGATGTTTGTGTCTCTTTGGCTTCCTTCATCAATACCAATAAAGAGCACATCTTTTCATGTGGCTCTTCATCTATTCCCATACAAGAAAAGAATCTTTTCATCCAATGAAGAGAGACTTTTCTCTTTCCTCCATGCAACTCCGACCGGGCCTCTCGGGCTTCCGACTCGGTCTCCCGACCAAGTCTCCCGAGTGGCGAGCTCCCGACCCAGTCTGCCGAGCTCCGACCCAGTCTGTCGAGTTTCGACTCGGTCCGCCGAGCTCCGACTCGGTCCGCCGAGCTCCGACTCCGAGCTCCGACTCGGTCCGCCGAGCTCCGACTCAGTCTCTCGAGTTCCCAACTCGACCCCCCCCCCCCGAACTGACCTCCCGAGTTCCCAACTCGGGCTCAGATCTCCAATCAGATTTCCCAAAGCATTGCGTCCTTTGTGTGTCACCGAATAGGTTCTTGTGACGTTGGCAATGCGCCTAAACACTTTATACACATAAGCAATGAGCGGCATCTAGCAATGCATCAATGCTACCCAAGTAACAAGAAAAGTCGAGATCCGACTAAACCTCCGTGACTATGATAATATATGACCTTGTCCTTCTATCCTTGATATCTAGATTAACCAATGAGGCATAGACCGTGTCCTCCTCAGTCAATCTTGTGTTTCTTGATCCCCGAGTAGACTCACTCAAACAAATGAGCTCAATATCTCATATTGACTCATTCGAGCATGACCATGCGTTTTAGTAGTCCTACTCGATCAAGGAGCCCACAGATATCACTCCCGTCATATGGGAGGGATAGATCCCATCTACATCACTCACATCCCTTCGTATAATTCATTACATACCCAGTGATCGCTTTTATAGTCCACCCTGTTACGGGTGACGTTTGACGATACCAAAGTACATAACTCCTTATGTAGGGAACCGTAGTGACTTCAGGTCTAAGGACTATTCATACAAATAGTCACATGAGAAAGTTTATGACACTCATATGACAATCTATGAAACTTTCTCATGGCAGGTCAATTCAGTATACTTTCTCCAATGTATACCCATGTGTCAACTTGATATCACATATCCATAACTTGTGAGCTCAAGTCATTAGTTGACCTACATGCTAGTCTCCATTCATTAATATTGTCCTTGAATGTTAATGCTCGACTAGGAATAGTTTAGTGTAGTCTTCTCTACATCATCTCACTATCGATTCAACCAATCGATATGATATAGATAAGAACCTACTACACAAGGACATTATTATACTTAGTTATTTGGCACAAATACAAAGTAAGTATAATAACCAAACATGTCTTTACTAATGATAGAATATGATACAAAATGTCCCTAGTCAATCATCACATAATTGGCTCTAGGGCTCCCACTAACAATCTCCCACTAGCACTAGTGCCAATCACTGTAGTATCTAATACCAAGTGACCTGGTATGACCATCATGCTTCTTTTGTGCCAAAGCCTTGGTCAAAGGATCTGCGATGTTAGAATCAGTGTGTACTCTGCATATCCTCACATCTCCTCTATCGATGATCTCTCGAATGAGATGGAAGCGCCGTAGTATGTGTTTGGTCCGCTGATGAGAGCGAGGTTCCTTAGCCTGCGCAATAGCCCCATTGTTGTCACAATAGAGGTCTATCGGGTCTGCTATGCTAGGAACCACACCAAGCTCTGCAATGAACTTCCGGATCCAAACAGCCTCTTTTGCCACCTCAGACGCGGCAATATACTCGGCCTCTGTTGTAGAATCTGCAACTGTGTCCTGCTTCGAACTCTTCCAGCTCACAGCGCCACCATTCAGACAAAATACATACCCTGACTGCGATCTGAAATCATCCCTGTCTGTTTGGAAGCTTGCGTCACTGTAACCCTTTACAGCTAGCTCCTCAGTGCCTCCAAATATCAAGAAATATTCTTTAGTCCTTCGTAAGTACTTAAGAATGTTCTTGACAGCTGTCCAGTGACATTCACCTGGATCTGACTGGTACCTGCTCGTCATGCTCAAAGCATGCGAGACATCTAGACGAGTACAAAGCATGGCGTACATGATAGACCCTATAGCGGATGCATAAGGGATCTGATCCATACAGTCTCTCTCCTCCTTAGAAGAGGGACATTGAGTCTTCGAAAGACTCACACCATGTGACATCGGCAGAAATCCCTTCTTGGAATTCTGCATGGCAAAACGATTAAGCACCTTGTCAATATATGTACTCTGACTTAAGCCAAGCAATCTCTTAGATCTATCTCTATAGATCTTGATGCCTAGGATATAGGCTGCTTCACCTAAGTCTTTCATTGAAAAATAATTCCCGAGCCAAGTCTTTACAGATTGTAGTGAAGGGATATCATTCCCAATGAGAAGTATGTCATCTACATACAAGATCAGGAAGATAACTGTGCTCCCACTAACCCTCTTGTAGACACAAGGTTCATCTTCATTCTTGATGAAACCAAATGCTTTGATTGCATCATCAAATCGAAGATTCCAGCTTTGAGAAGCTTGCTTTAGCCCATAAATGGACCTTTGCAACTTACATACCTTTCCAGCATGCTCTGGATCTACAAAACCCTCAGGTTGTGTCATGTACACATCCTCAAGTAGATTCCCATTTAGGAATGCGGTTTTGACATCCATCTGCCAGATCTCGTAATCATGGTAAGCTGCAATAGCAAGCATGATCCGAATAGACTTAAGCATCGCAACTGGTGAAAAGGTTTCATAATAGTTGATACCATGAATTTGCTTGAAACCTTTAGCTACCAATCGTCCTTTATAGGTATGCATGAGTCCATCCATATCAGTCTTTCTTCTAAAGACCCACTTACACCCAATGGGTTTAATTCCCTCAGGTGGATCAACCAAAGTCCATACTTGGTTAGTGTACATGGATTCCATTTCGGACCTTATGGCTTCTAGCCATTTCTCAGAATCTGGGCTCATCACAGCTTCTTGATAGGATGTAGGCTCATTCAACTCAATGAGCGTAACATCATCATGGTCAGACAAGAGAAAAGAGTATCTCTCAGGCTGACGACGTATCCTATCAGATCTGCGAGGAGGTTGGTCTACTTGAACAGCTTGTTGTTCCACAACTTCTTGTGCAACAACCTCATGATCCACAACATCTTGTGGTGTCTGTTCAATGTCCATTAAGGCCTCAGTGCTATCTGTATCTTGAACTTCTTCAAGATGGATTTTACTCCCACTAATTCTTCTAGAAATTAACTCTTTTTCTAGAAAAACGTCATTTCTAGCGATAAACACTTTGCCTAGTGTCGGGTTGTAAAAGTAATATCCCTTTGTTTCCTTGGGATATCCTACAAAATAGCACTTATCATATTTGGGTCCTAGTTTATCTGAGACTTGACGCCGAACATAAGCCTCACAACCCCAAATCTTCATAAAAGACATCGTGGGACTCTTCCCAGTCCATATCGTATATGGTGTCTTTGTGACGGCATTTGATGGAGCTCGGTTAAGTGTGAAAAGAGCCGTCTCTAGAGCGAATCCCCAGAAGGAAGTAGGAAGATCTGTCTGACTCATCATTGATCGTACCATATCTAATAGAGTACGATTTCTCCGCTCGGACACACCATTCCATTTGGTGTTCCAGGTGGAGTGAGTTGGGATAAGATCCCACACTCTGCTAGATGGTCACGAAACTCTTGGCTAAGGTATTCACCACCTCGATCTGATCGAAGCATCTTAATACTCTTGCCAAGTTGGTTTTGTACTTCACTTTTGAATTCTTTGAACTTTTCAAAGGATTCTGACTTGTGTCTCATAAGATACACATAGTCATATCTACTGATATCATCAGTGAAAGTGATGAAGTACTGATAGCCTCCTCTAGCTGCGACATTGAAAGGGCCACATACATCAGTATGTATGAGTCCTAACAACTCTGTCGCTCTTTCGCCGTGTCCACTAAATGGAGTCTTGGTCATCTTGCCTAAAAGACAAGATTCACATGTTTCATATGATTCAAAATCAAATGAGTCCAGTAATCCATCCTTATGGAGCTAGGATATGCGACTCTCATTTATATGTCCTAAGCGACAATGCTAGAGATATGTTTTGTTCAAATCATTTGGTTTGAACTGTTTGGTATTTATGTTATAGATTGGGTTCTCTAGATCTAGAAGATAGAGTCCATTCTGTAATGGTGCATTACAATAAACATGTCATTTAGCATTATAGAACAGCATTTGTCCTTTATGATAAATGAAAAGCCTTTCTTGTCCAAACAAGATACTGAAATAATGTTCTTAGTTAATGCAGGTACATAAAAGCATTCTTCTAGTTTTAAGATAAGCCCAGTGGTCAAAGGCAAGGAATATGTTCCTACAGCAATAGCAGCAACTCTTGCTCCGTTGCCTACTCGTAGGTCCACTTCGCCCTTGGTCAATGATCTAGCTCTTTGAAGGCCCTACACATTAGTACAAATGTGAGAAGCACATCCGGTATCTAATACCCAAGAAGAAGAGATAGATAGATTGACTTCTATAACAAAAATACCTGAGGCAGAAGTCTCACTTCTTTTCTTCTTTGCTTCCTCTAGGTAATGTTTGCAATTCCTCTTCCAATGTCCGATCTCACCACAATGGAAGCATGTCCCTTCCTTAGGCACTTTTCCTTTAGCCTTGGATGTAGTAGAATTGGCCTTGCCTTTGGCTTGGGTCTTACCCTTGCCTTTAGGCTTCCATTTGCCTTTGCCCTTGTTAACCATCAGTATATTACTGGTTTTGATTTTCTTGAGATTAGGTTCAGCAGTTCTCAACATGCTGAGCATCTCAAGCAAAGGTTTATCAATTTCATTCATATTGTAGTTCATGACGAATTGATTATACCCTTCTGGCAACGATTACAGGATAAGGTCAGTAGCCAATTTTTGGCCCAGTGGGAATCATAATCTTTCAAGGTTCTCCACATACCCAATCATCTTGAGTACGTGAGTTCCTACAGGAGTTTCCTCTTGCATCTTGCATGCAAATAAGGCTTTTGACACATCAAACCGCTCGTGCCTAGCTTGCCCTTGATATAGCTGCTTTAGATGCTCAACCATATCATGTGCATTCATGTTCTCATGTTGCTTCTGAAGCTCAGAGTTCATGGTGGCAAGCATAAGGCATGACACATCTAATGCATCATCCTGATGCTTCTTGTAAGCATCCTTTTCAACACGCGTGGCGGTAGCAACGGGTGCTTCGGGAAGAGGTTGCTCTAGGACGTACAGTTTTCGTTTTTGTTTGAGGACTATCCTCATGTTTCTGTACCAGTCCAGGAAATTAGCTCCGTTGAGCTTGTCCTTCTCAAGGACAGATCGCAGAGAGAGAGTATTTGACGTATTAGGCGACATGGTGATCTACAACAATACAACATGCAGAAATATGTATCATATCTATATCACTTAATTAGGCCTTTAATTAAATGATACTCCCACTAAATTGTAGAGCATTTGTAGGGTCTAGTCATGGATGTAGGCAAACTCAATTTGCTCACACTACTAGCTCCAAATCAAATAGCGACTACATTTATGTGGGACAAGATCCAAATTATACTTCATCTTGAGTTAGCTTTGGCTAATTGCCCAAGACTCGGTACAATTAGGTAGGTAACATTTTACCAATTACATCGTATGCAACTCTTGAAAAATGGTTAAGATTCACATTATACATCATCTTAAGTTAGCTTTGGCTAATCGCCCAAGACTTAGTATAATTTTCCTCTTATCCACTTTTCCCAACTTTTGGGATATACCTCTAAGTTTCTCAATCCAATTGAGGTGACTTAGTTAAGTCTCACCCAAAGTTCGATAGCGGGACATCACAATTGTTCTCTCGCACTCTACCAAGATAAAATGTGTTGCTTTGCTTTGGCAAACCCAACAACAAATGATCGAGGTAGTTTATGAGTATCGAACCTTAGTAAGCATATTGAGTTGACTTAATTAAGATAAACATTTAAGCATGCGTCACATACACACACATAGCATATATCAACATATAAGCAAGAAAACGTGACATGGTTATGGCCCGTATACTACGATCTTCTCAAGCCAATGAGAGGATCGATGGTCAACCTAGGGATAACATCTTTTCCAAGAGCATCCTCCGGTCATCATGTGTGGTTGGCATCCTCCTTGTAACTTCATTCTTCAATGGACACTCCATTCCTCTTTTGTACATTACAATGTAGGAAAACTCGAGTTACATTCGAGTCTAAATCTAATTTTACAATTAGAAAGAATAGAGACAAGGCACGACACGCAAGCCGTATTATGAATTACAACATGCACACACACACATGCATCCAATCACATTTGGGTTAAGGCCATAACCATTCATCATGTCAACAATCATACACAATAGATTTAGGACATTGATTTTATTATGAGTGCAAAAACAAAATCTGTCGCTTGAGCAGAAACTCACGGCGGTCCCGCTGCCCTGGATTTGTTGGTTCCCCGAGTGAGCCGCTGCCATGGATTCATCAACATGAATCTGAGTCGGCCTCCCCGTCCCCGAGACAGTCTCGGGGTCTCCTTTCCCGGGATGACCCGAGCGTCTGTCTTCCCGAGTGGCCTCGGGAAGCCTCGGCTCGGTATGACCACAGTGGTCTGTCTTCCCGAGTGGGAGGTCGAGAGCCCGACTGCTGCAACAAACAGTTATATGCAACTCATAAAATCTTGTCCTACTTCTATATCATATATAAAAGCACAAAAAAACTTTGTATGATCTTTCGCAAGTGGCTCTGATACCACTGTTGGGTTCTCCCGACACAAAATTATAAAAACGCAGCGGAAACAAGAACCCTCGAGCGATCCATGTGAAAGAAAAACTCGTACAAAGTTGATCTACATCTACTTCTAAAGAAGATATACCTTCGGAGCGTGCCCTTTGCTTATCCCGCTCGTCCAAGGTGCGCCGGATCTCTTGCACGTTCAAGTGTCCGTGCCTCTATTCATATCCACACGGACACAATCTCTCAACTTCAGGAGAACTACCTTAGTTGTGCTAGAAACTTGAGGTAGCTCGCAGAACACCAAAAACCCTAGAGTAGGGTTTCGGCCAAAGGAGGAAGATGAGGGAGGGAAGAAGAAAGGGAAGAAGGAAAGGAAGAAGACCTCATCCAAAGTCACAAGTCCCTCTTTTATAATCATCCCATGAATATGAAGAGGTTTGTGTCTCTTTGGCGTCCTTCATCAATACCAATAAAGAGCACATCTTTTCATGTGGCTCTTCATCTTTTCCCATACAAGAAAAGAATCTTTTCATCCAATGAAGAGAGACTTTTCTCTTTCCTCCATGCAACTCCGACCGGGCCTCTCGGGCTTCCGACTCGGTCTCCCAACCAAGTCTCCCGAGTGGCGAGCTCCCGACCCAGTCTGCCAAGCTCTGACCCAGTCTGCCGAGTGCCGACCCTGTCTGCCGAGTGCCGACCCTGTCTGCCGAGTGTCGACCCTGTCTGCCGAGCTCCGACTCGGTCCGCCGAGCTCCGACTCGGTCCGCCGAGCTCCGACTCGATTCGCCGAGCTCCGACTTGGTCTCTTGAGTTCCCAACTCGAGCCCCCCCCCCCGAATTGACCTCCCGAGTTCCCAACTCGGGCTCAGATCTCCAATTAGATTTCCTAAAGCATTGCGTCCTTTGTGTGTGACCCAATAGGTTCTCGTGACATTGGCAATGCGCCTAAACACTTTAGACACATAAGCAATGAGCGGCATCTAGCAATGCATCGATGCTACCCAAGTAACAAGAAAAGTCGAGATCCGACTAAACCTCCGTGACTATGATAATGTATGACCTTGTCCTTATATCCTTGATATCTAGATTAACCAATGAGGCATAGACCGTTTCATCCTCAGTCAATCTTGTGTTTCTTGATCCCCGAGTAGACTCACTCAAACAAATGAGCTCAATATCTCATATTGACTCATTCGAGCATGTCCATGCGTGTTAGTAGTTCTACTCGATCAAGGGGCCCACAGATATCACTCCCGTTATATGGGAGGGATAGATTCCATCTACATCACTCACATCCCTCCACATAATTCATTACATACCCAGTGATCGCCTTTATAGTCCACCCTGTTACGGGTGACGTTTGACGATACCAAAGTACATAACTCCTTATGTAGGGAACCGTAGTGACTTCAGGTCTAAGGACTATTCATACAAATAGTCACATGAGAAAGTTTATGACACTCATATGACAATCTATGAAACTTTCTCATGGCGGGTCAATTCAGTACACATTCTCCAATGTATACCCATGTGTCAACTTGATATCACATATCCATGACTTGTGAGCTCAAGTCATCAGTTGACCTACATGCTAGTCTCCATGCATTAATATTGTCCTTGAATGTTAATGCTCGACTAGGAATAGTTTAGTGTAGTGTTCTCTACATCATCTCATTATCGATTCAACCAATCGATATGATGTAGATAAGAACCTACTACACAAGGACATTATTATACTTAGTTATTTGGCATAAATACAAAGTAAGTATAATAACCAAACATGTCTTTACTAATGATAGAATATGATACAAAATGTCCCTAGTCAATCATCACATAATTGGCTCTAGGGCTCCCACTAACAGAGAGTCGTCTGATGGGGCTAGGGGGGTCATGTCGCTACATGTACAATGGATGTTGGAGTTGTAGGCAAGCAGTTGACACCCTCACCATTGTTTCCGAGGGATATTAGAGTTGTTGGTGGCTCCCCCCTTTATCTCAGGGTTTTAGAGTAGTTGGCTTCTCAGCATCCTATCCACTTGATAAGGCTCGCGTGACGTACCACGAGTATCAAATACAATTTAAGTATCGAATTCCTCTAAACTAATGTAGCATAGAGTAACTCGAGTCGTCTCCCAACGAATGTAGTTGATGCATGATAATTCTCAGGAACGTATGTTATTGCTTTTGGGTTTTTGATATCAAACTGGGGTTTGATTTGAACGTTAATACTACGAACAGAAATAGAAAATCAAGTATGAAATCTAGTTCTACTTAAGGAAAGACAATGCAGGTACTGAAATCTAATTTAACCTAATTAGAAGTGCAGTAAAGAAAAGATAACTAGAAATTAAGCATCAACAAAACTAACATGGAACAAAACCTACAGCATTAAAGAAATCTAATTTCCTAACTTAATTGCATGTAAATGAAGACATATAACTAAAAGCAATAGGAAGAGCAACACACAACAAGAATTAAGCAACTAAGAAACATCACAATTGAAAGTACTGTTCTAAGAGACATTTGACCAAACACAAGTTGAGCATGTATTAAAATGACAAAGGTGCGTGCCATTTGAATTGGGGAAGTTCATCAAATACAAAATTCAACAACTATCTCAAACATTCATCAATTAATAGCAATCTTCAACTAACAACGCAATTAAACCACCAAATCGGATAACTAAGTTACTGCCGGAATTTGAGTTGCTGCCAGAAAGTGAAATTGCCGCTAAATCTATTGTGAAGAAAGGAAATTCTGCCGAATGAAAAGCTGTGGGTATGAATGGAATTACTATTAAGTATTGTGGCTGTCGAATCTTGCTGAAAGGATGGAATGCTGTGAATGAATTGCTGCTGGAACTGATCAAAAGCTGTATGAATTTCTGGATAGAAGATGACACTGCTGGATTTGCAATTCTGATGAAGTGCTGGAAATTGAAACTGCTGTGAAGTGGATCGCTGAAGAAAACAAACTGTGAAGAATTGGATCAGATGAAGAAGAATATGCTGGGCACGAAAGAAATAACTGCTGGAATTAAATTGCTATGAATGAAATTACTGGAATTGAAACTACTGAGAAAGAAAATACTGAAGAAAAACAAAACTGGGAAGAAGATCTAATGGCTAACGGCGGTGGAGATGGAGATCACTTCCCTCAACCCGAGAAGAAGCTGGCGAAGGAGATGGATCAGCTAGGGTTCGGACCCCAAGCCCTAGCTATGCGATGGAGATGGAGAAAGATCTGATCGAGTCGGGAACCCCTCAAACTGATCGATCGAAGCTCCGGTGGGCGGCGATGAAATGGGAGAGGAAGTCAGCTAGGGTCGGAACCCCTGGCCCTAGCTTGTGGTGGTGGTGCTGGATATGCTGCGACGGCTGCGTTCGGCTAGGGTTTGGAACCCCCAGAGCCCTAGCTTGTCCGGCCGGCGGCGATGAAGTGCGATGGAATGAGATGGAGAAGTTCAGCTAGGGTTCGGAACCCCCAGAGCCCTAGCTTGTGATCGGCGTTGATGGTCCGTCCGGCGGTGAGGGTGGAGCGAATGGAGTGAGTCGGGAACCCCTCGACTGCCCTAGCCTTCGCGCGATCTCTGCCCTTTTGATGTCTCGGCTTCAGCGGTTTAGTTCAGCTTGCGCTTGAGTTTAGCTCAGCTTGCGCTTGAGTTCGGTCCAGTCAATCCAGATCATATTTCAGCTTAGCTCTGGTCCAGCTCAGCTCTTCACTCGAGTTCAGCTAGCTTGGGTTCGGTCCATGGGTTCAGCCAAGCCAGAGCTCACAGCTCAATCCTCTGGTTCAGCAGTTGGGTTCAGTCAATGCCTTGGGTTCAGCCATATGATGATGGAAGCAACGGACGGCTGAGATCAATTTGACTTCATCCAACGGTCGGATCTCTTCAGATCTGAACCAAACTCCACAGATCCCAATCAATGGTCCTGATCTACCTATCCCCAGCTCAGATTAACCAGATCAGTGGTGGATGGTCCAGATCTTCCCTTTTCTTGAATGGATGGTCTAGAACATCTTGAGCTTGATCCAACGGTCAGATCACTTCTGATTTGGCTGAAATTTTCAAATCTTGATCTATGGTCATGATTGACTCTATCTTGAACTCGGATTGACTAGAAGTTGACCGATGGCTCAGATCTAGCCGTTCTTTGGAATGGACGGCTCCTATTAATCCGATGCTTTATCCCTTTGATCTGAATCCAATGCTGACTCAAGTCTGACCCGATTTGATCTAGGTCCGTGATCAATTGAAGCCTACAAAATGATATTCAAATTTAGTGCCAAAAAAATATCCTAAATATACAAAGATTTGAATTAAAAGCCAAAATAGAGGAAATACATGAAACCTAATACAATTGCAAACTTAAGCATATAAAATGTGGATCAAACATGGATTTTAGAGCCTAAAATAATCACAAAAATGATGGTTATCACCACTCAACCACATCTTTCAGTGGTATTCATTGGAGTGCGTACAGTTGTCACAACCCTACCCACTCGGCCACACAGATGTGATGTGTTGGCGGCTTGACTGGCGTAAGAGGTGACACATGTCATTGCATCATATGCATCTATTTTATTTATGTATTTTCTTGTGTTTGTTGCATTTATATGAGCTATGGTTGCTGCATTTGGTTGACATGCATGTTTGTTTGATACCATGTTATCTTGTATGGTTTTCACGTTATTTTATACATGTTTTGATATCCTCTATTTTCTAGAGACTGTACACCGTTGTTATCTGTTGGTTCCTATATCTTTATGATGACATGCAATTGTCTACTCATATACTCGTAGAGTCCGCCCGGACTCACCACCCCTGCTTCCTATTTTTGTTTCAGGTAACAAGTAGATGAACTACTTGCCAGAGAGGATCCAGTTGTCAGTCCCACAGTATTGAGTCGGTTTGGAGATTTGGTTTAGTTTCTATTTTCTTTCCGTTTTTATCTACTAGTCTAGTATTTATTTATTCATCTGGTAACGTCTGGGACGATGTCCGTTTATCATTTATTGAGCTGTTATGTTCATTTTAGACTTATGTTGGAGTCTCTTTTATATTCGGATTTTTCATTAGTTTTATTCCTGTTAAAAGACATTAACGGTCTGAAATGTTTAAGTTTATTTTATATTATCATTCTTATTGATATAAACTACGTGATTGTGTCTTTATTTCCTATTATCATGGCTGAGCCATTTTTTATGTTGTGAGTGATGTATTATTTGTCCCAACTTGTCTGCCGTACAGGGGAGATGTTGCCTGATTTTTGAGTAAGCATGTACCTCTGGGGGCGTGACAATAAATTGCATGTGATCCTGTCGACAAGCGAAGATCGGTTCTCCCTTAGATGACTCGGTCTAACCGAACCGACCCGGTCTGCTGTGGCTTGGGAGGTCGGACCGAGTCATCTGAGGGAGAACCGATCTTCGCTTGTCGACAGGATCAAATTTGGCGCTGTCTGTGGGAATCTGCCTGATCGAAAGCCGAAGATGAGTGAATCCAATCGGGTGACCGTTACTCTTTCACAGGAAGACTTGGATCTGCTAATAGAAGCTAGAGCCAGGAAATTGGCGGAGGCACAGCAAGCGGCTGCTCGATCCGCTCAGCCGGGCCCGGCCGAGCAGACTGCTCGGGTGGGCACCGAAGGAGGGGTTTGACCAGATGAGAGTCCTCACTTTCACCGAGCGCTATTCGGCCCGGCCGAGGGAGCAGGACAATCGGATCCACATGAAGCTACATCTAACCATACCAGAGCTAGCAAAGGGAAGGCTCCCCTTGCGTCGTTCCCGACTGAGCGCACAGGATGCCCTTTCTCCAGCCAAGTCTTGAATGAGCCACTGCCCAAGCACTTCAGACCCCCGTCCGTTGCTGAATACGGAGGAGCTACTGATCCAGAAGAACACCTAAAGAAGTTTGAAAATGCCTCGATGCTACATCAGTACCCAGATGGTATTAGGTGCCGAGCCTTCCTGACCACTTTAGCGGGACCAGCTCAGCGATGGTTTGACAGGCTCCCGGAAGGATCGATAAAAGACTTCTCTGACTTCAAGAAACTATTTCTGCAACATTTTGCCAGTAGTAGGAGACACCACAAAACTAGTTTAAACTTGTTCGCCATGAAGCAGGGCTCTAAGGAGTCCCTAAAAGCTTACATCAGAAGATTTAATCAGATGACACTGGACGTACCTACTGCTACGTCTGAGGTATTGGTCAGCGCCTTCGCTCAAGGTCTGCAAGAAGGCGAGTTCTTCCGGTCCTTGATCAGAAAGCCCCCGAAGGATTTTGGAAGTCTGCTAGGCAAGGCCAGCAAATACGTGGATGTGGAAGAAGCGTAAGCCGCCAGGCGGCCGGAGACCCGACCCGTACCTGAGAATCCTCAGCAACATCATAGGAGTGTACCCCCTGGAGGACCTCTCAGAAGTCCCCGAGCTCTGGGACATCGACCAGGAGCTGAAAGAGGAATAGTGCAGCAAGTGGCCCAGGGTTGCCTTCCCTCCAGATGGCAACCCTACTGCTCCTTTCATAACAGTCATACCCACGACCTCCAGGACTGCTGGCAGGCCGGCCGAGGCCGAGGTCGCCCTGGTCGAGGAAGTCCTAGAGGAGCATATCAGGGAGGGAGCCATGGCCGAGGTAGAGCCTCGCCGAACCAATCGGAGTCCACCGCTCGACCAACCACCACCGCAGCTAGACAGTTGTTCCCGACCCCCAACTCTCCGGGGCGAGGGAACGCCAGCGAGGAGCAAGCCAATCAACAGAACGCAGTGCACGGGTCCATCAACGTGATTTTCGGTGGCCCCACTTACGAGGATTCTAATCGAGCTCGGAAGTCACAGGTCCGGCGCTTAGACATTTACCAAGTGGGCTGCAGCTCGACACAAGCCCAAGGACCACAGATCAGCTTTGGCCCTTCCGACCTGCAAGGTGTGGAAGTGCCTCATGATGATGCCTTGGTCATCACGGCGATCATAGCCAATTATCAAGTCCACAGAACCATCGTGGACACGGGAAGTTCAGTAAATATTTTATACTTAGAGGCATTTAAACAGCTTCAAATTGAAACGGCTGAGTTGCAACCCGTGGCCACACCGCTGTTCGGGTTCACAGGCAATGAAGTTCAACCGCTAGGTCAGATCAAATTAGCCATATCACTCGGCGAGGAGCCTTTACGAAGGACCAGATGGTCTACCTTCCTGGTAGTGGATGCACCATCGGCTTACAATGCTATACTGGGTCGACCGGCTCTCAATGAATTCAGGGCGGTAACATCAACTTTCTATCTAAAAGTCAAGTTCCCCAAATTGGGGAAGCTAAAGGAGATCAAAAGGTCGCCCGCCGATGTTACGTTGATGATGTCCGAGTGGAAGTAAGCAAGCCCTGCCGAACTGCGCCAGTCAGTTGCAATATGGTGCGATCCTCTCAGCCCTCCCCTGGGACGAGATGAAGGAAGAAAGAGAAGAAGTCCAATTATTGCCAGGTCGGGAAGAGACCAAGGTGAGAATAGCTCCGGAACTGTCGACCGACCTCCGACAACAACTGATAGAATGTCTGACTCAAAATCAAGATGTGTTCGCCTGGTCCCAGCAAGATCTGAAAGGGGTCAGACCCGAGATTATGGAGCACAAGCTGCACGTCTGCCCTGATGCCCGGCCCGTAAAGCAGAAGAAACGAGATTTTAGCCCAGAGCAGAACAAGGTCATTCAAGCGGAAGTAGAGAGACTGCTGGAGGCGGGGCACATCCGAGAGGTCCAGTTCCCGGCCTGGTTGTCTAATGTGGTGCTGGTTTCCAAGCCAGGCGATAAGTGGAGGGTATGTATAGACTTTCGGGACCTCAACAAGGCCTGTCCCAAAGATCACTACCCGCTCCCCCGAATAGATCAGATGGTGGACTCTACTGCGGGAAGTGAGCTTATTTGCATGCTGGACGCTTATCAAGGATACCATCAAGTCCCGCTGTTCCCAGAAGACCAAGAGAAGGTCAGTTTTGTCACGGCAGAGGGCACTTATTGCTACACTGTTATGTCGTTCGGCCTCAAGAATGCCGGAGCTACGTATCAGAGATTGATGAACAAAGTCTTTAAGGAGCAGCTCGGGAGGAATGTAGAAGTATATGTGGATGATATCCTCATCAAGTCCCTCCGAGCTGCTGACCTGATAGCTGATGTTCGGGAAACTTGCTGCACCCTTCGAAGGTATGGCCTCAAACTCAATCCTGCAAAATGTTTGTTCGGAGCCAAAAGCGGGAAGTTCCTGGGCTACATCCTGACTGAGCGGGGGATAGAAGCCAACCCAGGCAAGGTGAGAGCTCTGCTCGACATGTCGCCGCCCAAGAACCTAAGAGAAGTTCAGCGCTTGACCGGGAGGATTACAGCCCTGTCCCGATTCATCTCTCGCTCAGCTGATAGAAGCTTGCCGTTCTTCAAGATCTTGCGCAAGGCAGCCAAGTTTCAGTGGGATGCCGAGTGCGACCGAGCTTTCGAAGAGTTGAAGGCCTACCTGGTCAGCTTGCCGGTGCTGGCTAAACCAGAAGAAGGGGAGCCATTATATGTGTATTTATCTGCCACTGAGGGAGCTGTGAGTGCTGTGCTTGTAACCCAGAAAGAGACTGAGCAACAGCCAGTCTACTTCTTTGGCCATTTACTCAAGGAGGCCGAGTGTAGGTATACTACACTCGAGAAATTAGCCTATGTTCTTGTGTTGATGGCTCGGCGGCTGCGACCTTACTTTTTAGCTCATCCTATTCGGGTGTTGACCAACACCATGCTCGGGAAGATACTGGTCAACCCAGAGATCTCAGGACGGATGGTTAAATGGACAACCGAACTAAGCGAGTATGACATTCAGTACCAACCCCGAACTGCAATCAAAGCCCAGGCTTCAGATTTGTGTATTTGATTGGGATCTTAAACTCATCTACTGAATGTCCGCAATACAATTCACAGCATAAGAGAATTTGTGATGGGATCACAACTAGTGATTATCTCTAAATGTGCAATTGTGAAGTATTGAAAATATCCCTAGTCGATGAATTGATAAATACGGACACTATCAATTCTGTTGAGACTAGCATGGGTTATTCTCTAATCAGCTGATTCTCACTAGCTGGTGACATTGGGATGTCCGGAGATAAACATGGATGCTAGTTAAGGGAACTAGTTCATTGGAGTGACTAGCTGTAAAACTTCATATGGTAATCTATGTAGATATGTCAATGAAGTTCTTACTGCAACTTAAGTGCGATGTTCCTTTGACTTGCGGTGTTCAAGTCATCTTGGTCATGGAGACTTATACTTTAACATCTTAAGCAAGCATCTCCTAGGAGGTGTGGACCCAGGATGATTGGGTATAAGCCGAAGTGCCCGAAGATGTTTGAGCAGCCTACAAAGGATTCACCACTCCTTGTGAGGAGATGTATACACAGGCCTATCGTCGGATTGTTACTCAAAGCCTCTGGCCAGAGCATATCATGTTTAGAGTGCGAGTCTCTTAAATACATGAGAGTAATTAGAAATCCAAAGGACGAGAAAGACACTGCTTGGGCTAGGTGTGACGTAGTCAGCCTAGTGGGGACTGACACAAATAGACCGTGTCCTGAACCAAGTGGGTATAAGATGGTGAAGGGAATGGGGCACGATTCATTAGAGCTGCTGAAGGGTTTCGGAATTACTTCTGAGGTCAAACCGTTGATCTTTCGATTAATTGGGGGTCATGATGTACTACTAGGTGCCACTCATGATCGTTCTATAATTGGTTGATTATAGACGGCCAACATAAATCGAAAGTCTATTTAGTCACACGCACTACGAGTAATCCGAGGGATTTAAAACGAGTTGAAAATTGGATTTTCCGATCAAGAGAAATAAGTCGAATCTGAGTTAATCAGAGGCGCATCGGAAGCTTAAAATGGCTAAGTCTTTTGAAGGCTTATTGGGCGAATTAAATGAGTTTAATTCGCGATCAGTTCGGCTCGGTTTGGCCGGCCAAAGAGGGTGCCAACCCTCTTTGGTTTGGCCGGCCATTAAAAGGGGATAAAACCAATTTATTTGGTTTAATTAATAAAATAAATCTAGCGCGATTTGTTTTATAAATTATGGATAAATAAATTTTTGTATAAAAAAATTTATATAAATAAATTTATAGAAATTTATTCTTTTATGGAAATTAAAATGATCCGTGGAGTGGTTTATTTTAATTGTATAAAATCAATTATGAATTGATTTTTCCATAATAAGAAAGTTTATAAATTTCTTGTAAAATTTATTCCATAATAAAAGGAGAGATATATTTGTTTTATTATAAAGTTAGTTATAATAAAACTTGGTTTAAACGGAATAATTCATAAGAGAATTTATAGGATAAATTTGTTATGAAAATTCCGTTAAGAGAATTTGTTTTATTATAAAGTTAGTTATAATAAAACTAGGCATAACGAATAAGTCGTAAGAAATTTTATAAGATAAATTTCTTATGATAACTAATTCCGTTATAAGAGAGACTTGGCAAGGGAGAGGCCACTATATAAAGGAACCAAAGGCAAGCCTTGAATTCCCAATCGATAGAGTAATCAAGAGATTAATTCTCTCCCTCTCTCTCTCTTATTCTCTTCCTCCCCTTCTCTTCCCCTTAGGGCCGGCGCCCCTTGCTCCATTAGGGCCGGCGCACCATCCACCCATCTAGGGTTGGCGTGAGCTACAACAACCAAGGAAGAGTCGAAGAAGAAGAAGAAGCGGATCGCGATTCCTTCTTTCTTTTCCCGGAATTTTGATTCCGTTACTTTGGTGGTTAGTTTCCTATCTTTTCTCTTGTTATTCTAGTTGTGCCTTTAGAGAATCTAGTAGTTCTCGTCGGCACAAAACTCGTGACTTTGCGAAGTCATCCCGAAGAGAACTCGGCGTGGACGCGAATAGAGGCGAAGCTTCCAAGGGACGCTACGGTTGGATCTCGTCCCTTACTTCGAGTTACGAGAGGTACTTAGTAAATTAGTTTACTTTTCGTAAAGTTTTAATTTATGATTATGTCCACACACCATAAGGTTGCATGCTAGATACGTGGTTAAAATAATTTAGGAAATTATTTTATGCTAATTCTTCCGCTGCACGTAAAAATTTAAAATTTTACGAACCCGTATCCTTGTCGACATGCACCCGGTCCCAACAGCTGTTGGGACCGGGTGCATGTTGACAAGGATACGGGTTCGTAATATTTTAAAATTTTACGTGCAGCGGAAGAATTAGCATAAAATAATTTCACAAATTATTTCAACCACGTATCTAGCATGCGACCTTATGATGTGTGGACGTAATCATAAATTAAAACTTTGCGGAAAAGTAAACTAATTTACTTGGTACCTCGCGTAACTCGAAGAAAAGGGACGAGATCCAACCGTAGCATCCCTTGGAAGCTTCGCCTCTATTCGCGTCCACGCCGAGTTCTCTTCGGGATGACTTCGCAAAGTCACGAGTTTTGTGCCGACGAGAACTACTAGATTCTCTAAAGGCACAACTTAGAAGATCAAGAGATAAGGTAGGAAACTAACCACCAAAGACACGGAATCCCTATTCCGAGAAGAAAGGAGTTGCGATCCGCTTCTTCTTCTTCTTCTTCGGCTTCTCCTTCTTCTTGATGGCTCACGGCAACTTGAAGTTGGAGGTGCACCGGCCCTAGCTCACAAGGAGGGCGCCGGCCCTAGGATGCCCTAAGGGGCGCCGGCCCTAAGGGGAAGGAGGGAGGAGGGGAAGAGAATAGAAGAGAGAGAGGGAGAGGTTAGCTCTATACCAATTGACAACTCAATTGATTGGAATTAAGGGCTTGCCTTTGGTTCCTTTATATAGTATCATCTCCCTTGCCAAGTCTCCTCTTTAACGGAATTTTACATAAGAAATTTATCCTATAAATTCTCTTATTAATTATTCCGTTTAAGCCAAGTTTTATTATAACTAACTTTATAATAAAATAAATTATTCTCTTCTTTAATTATGGAATAAATTTTATAAGAAATTTATAAATTTTTCTTTTAATGGAAAAATCAATTCATAATTGATTTTATAAAATTAAAATAAACCACTCCACGGATTATTTTACTTTCCCAAAAAGAAATAAATTTCTATAAATTTATTTATATAAATTTCTTTATACAAATTTATTTATCAATAATTTATAAAACAAATCGTGCTAGATTTATTTTATTAATTAAACCAATTAAATTGGTTTTCTTCCCCTTTAATGGCCGGCCACAACAAAGAGGTTTGGCACCCTCTTTGGCCGGCCAAACCAACCCGAACCGATCGCGAATTAAACTCATTTAATTCGCCCAATAAGCCTTCAAAAGACTTAGCCATTTTTAGCTTCCATTGCGCCTCTGACAAATTCAGATTCGACTTATTTCTCTTGATCGGAAAATCCAATTTTCAACTCGTTTTAAATCCCTCGGATTACTCGTAGTGCGTGTGACTAAATAGGCTTTCGATTTATGTTGGCCATCTATAATCAACAAATTATAGAACGATCATGAGTGGCACCTAGTAGTACATCATGACCCCCAATTAATCGAATGATCAACGGTTTGACCTCAGAAGAAATTATTCTGAAACCCTTCAGCAGCTCTAATGAATCTTGCCCCATTCCCTTCACCACCTTATACCCACTTGGTTCAGGACATGGTCTGTTTGTGTCAGTCCCCACTAGACTGACTACGTCACATCTAGCCCAAGTAATGTCTTTCTCGTCCTTTGGATTTCTAATTACTCTCATGTATTTTTAGAGACTCGCTCTCTAAACATGATACACTCTGGCCAGAGGTTTTTGAGTAACAATCCGACGATAGGCCTGGGTATACATCTCCTCGCAAGGAGTGGTGAATCCTTTGTAGGCTGTTCAAACATCTTCGGGCACTTTGGCTTATACTCAATCATCCTGGGTCCACACCTCCTAGGAGATGTTTGCTTAAGATGTTAAAGTATAAGTCTCCATGACCAAGATGACTTGAACACCGCAAGTCAAAGGAACATCGCACTTAAGCTGCAGTAAGAACTTCATTGACATATCTACATGTAGATTCCCATATGAAGTCTTACAGCTAGTCACTCCAATGAACTAGTTCCCTTAACTAGCATCCATGTTTATCTCCGGACATCCCAATGTCACCAGCCAGTGAGAATCAGCTGATTAGAGAATAACCCATGCTAGTCTCAACAGAATTGATAGTGTCCGTTTTTATCAATTCATCGACTAGGGATAATTTCAATACTTCACAATTGCACATTAGAGATAATCACTAGTTGTGATCCCATCACAAATTCTCTTATGCTGTGAGTTGTATTGCGGACATTCAGTAGATGAGTTTAAGATCCTAATCAAATACACAAAACATGTATACTCAAATAGTGAATTATCATTTATTAATATAAATGTTTACATCATAAGGCGATTGCCTTAGGACACTTCTCTCATATCACTAACACCCCGAACTGCAATCAAAGCCCAGGCTTTGGCTGATTTCCTGAGTGAGCTTCACGCAGAGGAAGAGGAAGGGACCTGGAAGATTTATGTAGACGGGTCGGCCACTCGGGCAGGGAGTGGCGTGGGGATCTTATTGTTATCTCCCAAGGGAGACCCCCTTCATTTGGCAGTACGGCTCGAGTACCCGGCTACCAATAATCAGGCCGAATACGAAGCTCTCTTGGCAGGTCTACAAGCAGCCAAACAGGCGGGTGCCACTCGGGTCATCTTGCACTCAGACTCCCAACTGGTGGCTCGGCAGGTGACCGGGCAGTTCGAGGTCAATGATGAAAAATTACAAGCCTATGTAGAGGCCTACAAGCAGTTGCAAGCTGAGTTTCAGGAGGTTCAGGTTTTACAAATTCCTCGAGGAGATAATGCCAAAGCCGATGAGCTGGCTAGGCTAGCCAGTTCGGTCCATCCCTGGGTCTTCCACCGACCTTCACCTCAGGTCATGATGGTAGCCCAGGGGGAGAGAGGAACAGAAGTGGAAATACAAGGAGACTGGCGAGCTCCCTTCATCGCCTATCTGAAGGAAGGAAATCTCCCGGATTAACCCGAGCAGCCAGGATGCTAAAGATAAGGGCAGCCCGATTTACTATGATAGGAGACGCGTTATACAAACAAGTGTTTGCTCAGCCGCTACTCAGATGCTTGGGAGAGTAAGAGGCAGATTATGTGCTCAGAGAGGTGCACATGGGATCCTGCGGGAATCACTCAGGAGGTTGATCAATGGCCCGAAAAGTTTTGTTAGCTGGTTATTTTTGGCCCACCTTACAGAAAGACGCTCAAGAGCTGGTCCTTTCCTGGCTTTCTTGTCTGAAGTACCAAAATCTATCGCACCGACCTGTTGAAATGTTGAGGGCTTCCACGGTGTCCTGTCCCTTTGACCAGTGGGGCATGGACATCGTAGGGTCATTCCCCAAGGCCGCTGGTCAGAAAAAGTTCTTGCTGGTGGCGGTGGATTATTTCTCCAAGTGGATTGAGGCGGAAGCCTTAGCCCGGATTACTGAGCAGGCTGTGAAGAAATTCTTATGGCAGAATATCTTATGTCGGTATGATATACCGCACAAGTTGGTGTCGGATAATGGTCGGCAATTTCAAGGTCGGATAATAAGAAACTGGTGTAAGGAGTACGGGATCAAGCAAGCCTTCACCTCAGTAGCCTACCCCCAAAGTAACGGTCAGGCCGAAGTAGCTAATAGGGAAATTCTGAAGGGGCTCAAAGCCAAACTGGGCCAAGTCGGGGGGTCCTGGGTGGACGAGCTGTCTGGTATTCTATGGGCTCTACGGACCACCCCTAAGGAGGGGTCAGGATGCACTCCCTTCCAGTTAGTGTATGGTAGCGAGGCTGTGGTTCCCATGGAGGTCGGCTGTGAGTCTGATAGAAGACAGCTATGGAGAAGACAATGCAGAAAAGAGGAGGGCGGAGCTAGATCTGATCGAGGAGGTACGAGCTAAGGCTGCAGTACGTATGACCTCTTATCGGCAACGAATGCAGAACCGGTACAACCAGAAGGTTATACTCCGAAGTTTCCGGGTAGGGGACAAGGTATGGAAAAGAGTCAAGCCAGTTGGAGAGGTTGGCAAGCTGGAGCCCCCATGGAGTGGTCCTTTCCTAGTAGTGGAAGCGCTAGCGTCCGGAGCCTACTATCTGCAAGATGCCCAAGGAAAATGGCTTGGAAGACCCTGGAGTGCAGTGCACCTAAAATTGTATCGTGAAGAAAGCAAAGAGAAATCATCCTTGTAACTGTACTCAGGAGAAATGATAATGAAAACTCGGGCTCTCCAAAAATGAAAGCAAGTTATAAGTGAGCTTGCTCTCACGCACCCACCGGACTCGGCGCCGACCGGGCGTGGCGTTCCACGTTCAGTCGGGCCCGGTCAGGCGTGGCGATCCACGTTCGGTCAGGGTAAGTCGGACGGTGTCCAGACTCTTGCTAAGACAAGTTATAAGTGAGATTGATCTCACGCACCCACCGAACTCGGCGCCGATCGGGCGTGGCGTTCCACGTTCGGTCGGGCCCGGTCGGGCGTGGCGATCCACGTTCGGTCAGGGTAAGTCGGACGGTGTCCAGACTCTTGCTAAGACAAGTTATAAGTGAGATTGATCTCACGCACCCACCGAACTCGGCCCCGACTGGGCGTGGCGTTCCACGTTCAGTCGGGCCCGGTCGGGCGTGGCAATCCACGTTCGGTCAGGGTAAGTCGGACGGTGTCCAGACTCTTGCTAAGACAAGTTATAAGTGAGATTGATCTCACGCACCCACCGAACTCGGCGCCGACCGGGCGTGGCGTTCCACGTTCGGTCGGGCCCGGTCGGGCGTGGCAATCCACATTCGGTCAGGGTAAGTCGGACGGTGTCCAGACTCTTGCTAAGGCAAGTTATAAGTGAGCTTACTCTCACGCATCCATCGGACTCGGCGCCGACCGGACGTGGCGTTCCACGTTCGGTCGGGCCCGGTCGGGCGTGGCGATCCACGTTCGGTCAGGGTAAGCCGGACGATGTCCAGACTCTTGCTGAAGGAAAGTATGAATTAGCACATTTTTATAATCTTTATAGCTAGGGCGTGGTCCCCCACATCCTGAGAAACAAAAAGGATAATAGACCAGCTTCACAGAGTTGAACCGGCCGAACTAAAGTATATGAGCTAGCTCAGCTTCGTGGATGGGGTCGGCTCACCCTGACCGAGCTGGAATGCTCGGTCAGAGGATCGACCTGACTAAGCAATATACCCGAACTCGGATAATGGCCTGACTGAGTGACCAAAGGCTCGAGTACGTTGCGTGTCTCGCACTTAGCGAAATCCTTTCGTTTGGCTTGCGAAATCGCACTAAGGGGAATAGTATGAATGTCCTCAATAATCTACACTTGATAATAATGTGTGAAGCAGGTCAGAGGTCGGCCCGGGCTAAGCGGGTCAGGCACCCCAAGTGGGCAATACTTAACAAAAATCTCGGAAATCGCAAGCAACCAAAGAAGGTGCTAGGGCAACTGAAGTGAAATCATGATAAGCTAAGATAATCTAAGAAGAGCTCAAGGCTCCTACAAAATCGGGCCTGAAGGCCGAGTCAAGCAAAATAAAGGTAGTGCTAGAATTAGCCGGCTTTAAAGCCAAGTTACAACTGAAAGATGACGAGTCGAAATTTAAGCTAAGTAAACGGAGGGAAGGCATATTCAGGAATCGACGCCTTGATCCGCCTCAGCTTCACGACGTTGGGGGGAAGGTCCGCAGGAAGATGACCGGCCTCGGTTAATTGCTGAATAGCCCCTATGGCGCCGAACTCGATCATGCCACCCGTGCGCTCCGATATCAGGTTCAGGAAGGGGTCCGACTGAATATAGGCTACTCGGGCGGCTTCAATCCGGGCCGACTCGCCTGACTTGTAATCCTCCAACTCCTTCCTGAGTCGGCCAAGCTCAGCAACCTGCGCCTGGATGGTGGTCTCCCGAATAGCCAACTGCGCTTCCTTGCCCATTAGCTGAGTTTCTAAACCTTGAAAGGCCTCCTGTTGGGCGACCAGCTCTACCTCTTTGTTCGTCAGAGCCAGTTGGACCTGGGTGATAGCAGCATCTGACTCTTTCCATTTTCGTTGAAAGTCCTTGGCGTCGGCTGTCTTCTTGTCCAAGTCCGAACGAACTCGGGTGTTCCGAGTCCGGAGAATCTTGTTCTCGCCCTCTAGGTGGGCCACCCGGTTAGACAAATGCTCCACCTCTATGGCAGACTGAGCCATCAACCGGTGCTCTTCCTCCGAGCGGATTTCCAGCTCTGATATGTGAGACCTTAGCGCGGTTATTTCCGAGCGCAGTTGGTTCAGGCCCTCGTCACCCGGGGGAAGAGTGCTCTGCGCCAGTTGGGCTTCCAGGTCTCTCACCCTTCCCTCGGCCGCCCGACGCTCTCGGGTGTTGACAACTAGAGCTTGGCCGACTGCATGACTTAGCGCCCATTGCTGCAAAATAGTATAAAGGGCATGAGGGTAAGCCCAAACAGCCAAATGAGAAAAGAGAGTACCTGAGTCATCCCCAAGTAGAAGTGGTCGGCCAAGCTAACGGGGTCCCTCGCGAAAGACGCCGTCCATCCTTCCTCCCATCCCGAGACTAACACGCCATGCAGATTTAAGGGTTGAGGTTGGACTGTCTGAGTTAGAGGGGCCGCCGAAGGCACTTGGACGTCCACAACTGACCTCGAAGGGGAGTGTATGGACAGGAGGGTCTCCACGGCGTCAATAGTGGCGGCGCTCGGCTGAGTGATCGAAGGACCCGGCGCAGTCCCCGAATCCGATGCGCCAAAAGGGACCGTCACAGAGGCAGGAGGTCGGGCGTCCGACCGAGGTGTCATCCGGATCGAACCCCGAGGGTCAGGCCGGGAAACTGACGGAGTCGGGGCCGGATCCTGGGCTTGTACTCGGGGGCTAGGCATAGCTCGAGCCGGACGAGGGGGTGCTGTTGCCTGCTCCCCCGAGGTCAATGGCGGGGATGGAGACGTACCCAAGCGGAGGACCAGTCGGCGGCGCTTCCGGACCAGGCCGGCAAAAGCTTCATGTTCCGCCCTTTCCTCTTCGTCTTCTATTTGAATGGCAGTCTCCTCACTCGCCACTTGGGTCATAGTTCCTGAACCCCCAGCTGCAAGATTCCCAGCTGGGTCGTCTTCCTCCATATCATGTTGCTCGGGGGCAGGCGCAGCAGCCATTGAGGGCGCCGCCCGAGCCGCAGCCAGTTGGGCGGCCAAAGCCTCCATGGCCTCGTCCTCCCGATCTAACACGTCGTCAATCCTCGCGCTGTACATGATGTCAGCTGCATAAAAGAAAAAGTTTTAGTTAGCATTAATAGACTCACCAGTAGAATAGAAACGTACCGAGGGTGCCGGGTAGCTCCGCCGGGACTGAGCTCAGCCGGAAGAGATACAGCATCCCCTCGATCAACAGCTTGCCCGCGTGATATCGGGCTCCCCCGAGCTTGGAAAAGGCAGACCGGTAGCCCGGTTCTAAACGAAGGCTCCGGGGCATCTGAGGATGATCAGGCAGGTTCTCTACCCATACAGTAGGCCAGTTCAGTGGAGGGGTCGATTGGATGTAGAAGAAATGGGACTTCCAGCCCTTGTTGGAAGAAGGAACCTTCGCTAAGAAGGCTGAGTTGATACGGGCTTGGAAGTAAAAATTCCCGGGCTCTTGTTTCTTAAGGTAATAAAAGAAGTGAAACACTCGGGGTTCTAGGGGGATCCTATGGGCGGTGAAGATGATCACGGTACCACACAAGATCCGGATCGAGTTGGGTGCTAATTGAGATAGAGAGACCTGAAAGTAACGGCAGATTGCGCGGAAGAAAGGGTGTAGGGGAAAACGCAGACCGGCTAACAACTGATCAGAGAAGACGGTGAAGTGGTTCAGGGGGGCCTGTGGGCCCGACCCCGGCGGTCGGGCAGAGTGATCGGGTGGTCTTCGGGGATTCGGTACTCTATGCGCAAGGTTTCTGTCTGACCTAAGGTCAGGGAAGATCGGGTGGTTGTATACCATAGCTCGGGGGGCGTAGACGACTCGGCCATTGAAACAAACTCAGGAAAGGCACAACAAAGGCTCGGTAAAAGAAGGGGAGTACCTAAAACCGAAGTTCGCCGGAAACACCGTTCACCGGAATCGAGGAGGTCGGGTGGCCGAGATAGGACAAAGGTTGGAGGCAGAACGGAGGTCGGGATGAAACAGGGTAAAATGAGGAGTTGAGCCTATTTATACCCCAGCTAAAGGCAGGAGGGCCGTCCGATGGATGATAAGAAAATGGCGGGGCGCCTTCCTGGCCGTCCGATCTCTGCTATTTTCCAGACCTCGAAATTTCGATGGCACGTCGCACGAGCCATGCCGATGACGCCTCGTTATCAGAGGTCGCTAGTCGGGAAATGACATGTGGCCTTGAATTAATGAGGATTTGATGGCAGATACGGCATTAAAGGAAGAAGATCAAGCGTTTGACGGGACGCGTAGGAGAGAGAGAGGGTGATACGCCGACCGAGCCGGGAGCCTAGTCAGTCGAACTAAATTCCTCCTTCGACTAGACTTGAGGGGGAGGCTTATGATCCGGGTGGATGATTTTTCAGAAGGACTGGGGGCTCGATCGGGGTCGGTTTCCACGCTGAACCAGAAAGGGCTAATGATCAAGCCGGTCCGGGACTGACCCAATGACAGGCACTCGGGGTCAGACCCAGAGGTCGGGCACTCGAGGTCGGATCAAGAGGTCGGGCATCCGAGGTCGAAACCTCGGGGTCGGTCGCCAGAGGTCGGTCGCCCGAAGTCGGGCACTCGGGGGCGGTTACTCGAGGTTAGGCGTTTGAGGTCAGTCATATGAGGCTGAGCTCTCAGGGTGAGTTATCGAAGTCAGACATTCGTAATCGTGTAGGAAGAGCCGAACAATTAGGGACTGTCCCTATCAAAGTTCAAAGGATAATCCCTCTAGCATAATCATTGCCTGACAGAGCCGCCGCGAGTTAAGGGGGAAGCAGAAAAGACAGCCTAAGCAGGGTGTCAGACGGCTATGGCAGTCTCACGACATTAATACGGGTGTCACCATCATAATCTGTCAATGGATACTCTCTTAATGAGATGTGCCAGCCCTGACACAGCAGGGGGTTATACCCCCCCTATATAAACCCCCCATATGGCTCTATAGAAAGGATAGCTGCCATTTTGCAACCACTCCACTACATTGAGAGCTCTGTTTCGGTCCGACCTCCCAAGCCACAGCAGACCGGGTCGGTTCGGTTAGACCGAGTCATCTGAGGGAGAACTGATCTTCGCTTGTCGACAGGATCAGCATGGTTGGAAATACAAATCATTCCTCCGCGATGCCATTCCAAAATACTAAGAACAATAGGAAAAGAGTCGTCTTAATTTTATTTTCTAATACTTTCCAAACTCTTAAAAGATATTTTTCGTGCCCTTGGGGCTATGGTATAGCGGAAAAATGACTAGTTATTATCCCAGGCATCTGCGATTTGATCTCCATGTTAAATACGGAAGAATTGAAACCTAGTCCAGGAAATTTCGGAAAGTTTTGGGAAAACGTTCCGTAGCTTATTTTAGGATTCCTGATCCCTTTATCGAAGTTTTAGATGAGGTGTAAGAGGTTTCCTTATGGTTTAGAGGGGATAAGTGCTTAAAGCCCTAAAGATGAGGGCTTAATTGGGATTAGCCAAATGTGGAGGGCTAATGTGTGAAATGCCATCTAATTTAAAACCCTATTTCTTCTCCTTCTTTATGATTTCCGCTTGACGCCCTCTCTATTTCTCAGTTGCGATCGAAGCCGCAGAGCTCCACCGGCCTTCTCTTCCTCCTCTGAGAAGAGCTTCTCCTCCACTCACACCCAGCGCAGAGACCATCTTCACCCCTTGCGAGCAAGTCGACACCAAGAACCCAGACCTACATCTCCTTTCTTCTTCTTCATCTGCACGAGGGAGAAAGTGATGTGACCGACTGATGGAGGGGATTTGGGAGCTCGCCTACCCACAAGCGTCGACGCTTGTTGCTTCCTCTTGGAGAGTACGATCCAGATGTTTCCCCTCCCAAATCTTCTAGCCTCATATTAGATCGTGACACACTCCGATGAGTCTTGAGGAGATCTATAGTGTCGCCATCATCTTCGTACTGGGATTGCCTTGCGAGGTCAAGTAAGGGTTTGTTGAGGAGTTTGATTTGATGTGTTATGAGCCTGGTTTATTGTCAAAGGCGAAATGCTCGCCCTCAGCATCCCTGCCAGCCCACCCCAGGATCAACACAGAGGAGGTAAATCATGGTGACTGAGAAGGCAAGAGGTTGGGGGGGGGACTTTTTACATAGGGTACAGGATTTACAAAAAAAAAAAAGAAAAAGAAACTGGTACCACCGCCGAAACGACCCCATATTCAGAAACCCCCTAAGGGATTTTTGGATGCACGGTACCACTGTGTTGAAAAGTGATCTCACTGTCAAGACAACAGATCAGTCAACAGACCCCTCAAAGGGGGATTTATTTATTTCTAAGAGGACTCGAACCCAGAATCTCAGACGACACATGTCTCCATACTTACCACTTGGGATAAGTCACTTCGACTTATGTTATCATCATGATTTATGATTAGCCGTGAGGTGGTTTTCTTGGTATCGTTCTTTGATCGAATTTTGAATTGGGATTGTGGTTTTAGTTCTTCTGTTCAAATTCGGTTCGGTGAGCTTTGGATCTGTGTTTTGATCTTGTGATGATTTGATTTATGTTAGAAATCTATTGTGGATTTGTGACTTGGATCTGTTTTGTTTTTTTTTTTTGGTATTGCTATGGGTTTGAATAGTTACACTCAAATGGTTGGTCCTGTGTGCTGATCAGTAGGTTATTGTTGATCGAAGATTTGTTAAAAATGGATAGAATAGTAGAGGAATGGTTTTAGTTTTGGTTGGAATTGTAGTTCTTTGTTACAGTGATGTGTAGTGTCGTGGGATGTAGAATAGTGTTGGTGTTCGATTTTTATTTTTTTTTGATTGGTGGCATTAGCTGTGGTGTTTGATTGAATGTAAGGTGGATGGTTCCCTGTTGAGTTTGTTCTTGGTCCTGCTCTTGTTGTGGGTGGTTGTTGGGATGGGAGGTAATGTATGACTTGACCATCCTTTGCCATAAGTTGTACCTTGGTTTAGGATTAGACTGAACCTAAATCAAACCTATGCTCGGTGACTCAGAGTAATGAGGAATAACGCTAATATGGTTTAACTAATTGGTTTAGCTAGTTGCTAACTATATAAGTAGCTAAATAATTATACTTTTGATACAGGACCTTGATTACACTCGGAGATCTGGATGGGTTCTTTATTGGACACGACTTCACTCTAGAGGCGAGTACTTTTGATTTATCTTTTTTTAGATATTGTCACTGATATATATATGCATAGTTTGTTATGTTAGTAGTAGACTTTTATTGCTTATCTGTTTTGTATATCTTCGTTGATTACTAGTAGCTTACCTTTGAGATATATCATGTTTATTCTTGTATAGCTCGTATATGGTATGGATTGATCGTAAGTAGTACCTTACATTATTCTGCTAGATTATTTCTAGATCATGATTTACGACCTAGATCTGTATATACCTTAGATTCTAGATAGATCTTTCTGGATGTTGCATGCATTTAGCGTCATACACTATATTTACACGATTGCACAGTTGCCGACCCTTGGCTCTCTTGTGGTTGAGACGGGTCGTCAGTCATACAGGACTTGGCCACATGATCACTATGGGGTTAGTGATTATCGGAGTATGACCAGTTTTTGCTCCGTGCTGCTCCGCTCAGTCATTCATGGGTTACTGGTTATCGAAGCATGGTAGTAGGCGAAGGTCCCTCCTTTGTTATGTGAGATGAGAATATGGGAGCGAGGCTCCCCCATATGACATGAGGTAGGAGTGTTATCTCTGACTGCATCTTGTCCACTTGGTCATTTAGGAGTAGTGCTGGCAGAGTGTGTACAGTTGTCATAACCCTATACATGGATGAGTACTTCCACCAGTATCCTCACTTATGACCTGTGGCGATGGTCCACTGGTGACAGGGATGACCAGGTCATTGCATCATGTGCATGATTCATGAATTGCATTTGGTTGTATTTCTTACATTTGAATGGTACATTTGTTTGACATTGCATTACAAGTGGTATTATGCATTCCAGCCGGTGACCTTTCATTAACCATGGAGGGGTATTGAGGGTATTGATGTGTATGTTACCGAGATAGTTTGACACTGGTATGTTTTACTTTATAGTTTCTTAGTTTTGTATTTCCTATTATTGCACCTGATATTGTGTTAGTTGGACTCTTACTACTAGTATAGCTTTCTATTCATATCAGATATCATTATTCGCTGAGTTCTTGGACTCACCCTATTAGCCTTGCTAGTGGGAGATTGTTAGTAGGAGACCTAGAGCCAATTATGTGATGATTGACTAGGGACCTTTTGTATCATATTTTATCACTAATAAAAGCATGTTTGGTCATTATACTTACTTTATATTTGTGTCAAATAACTAAGTATAATAATGCCCTTGGGTAGTAGGTTCTTATCTACATCAAATTGATTGGTTGAATCGATAGTGAGATGATGTAGAGAACACTAAACTATTCCTAGTCAAGCATTAATATTCAAGGACAATATTAATGCATGGAGACTAGCATGTAGGTCAATTGATAACTTGAGCTCACAAGTCATAGATATATGATATCAAATTGACACATGGGTATACATTAGAGAATGTATACTGAATTGACCCGCCATGAGAAAGTTTCATAGATTGTCATATGAGTGTCATAAACTTTCTCATATGACTATTAGTAGGAATAGTCCTTAGACCTGAAGTCACTACAGTTTCCTACATAAGGAGTTATGTACTTTGTTATCATCAAACATCACCCGTAACAGGGTGGACTATAAAGGCGATCACCGGATATGTAATAAATTATGCAGAGGGATGTGAGTGATGTAGATGAGATTTATCCCTCCCATATGACGGGAGTGATATCTGTGTAACACCCCAAAATTTTTCCCATATATAATGATATGAGACATTCTTATGAAATGTCATGATGGGCTTGGCTTAATGGGCTTTGATGTGGATTAGTGCAAAATGTGATAAAAAGAAAGTGTAGAAAGGAGGAAGCAAGGATCGAACCTTGAACCTCCTAGTTGCACTAACCATGTCTTAACCAATGCACCAAGGGTGTTTCATGTTGAGAGAATAAAGAACGCCCTAGTTAAAGCTAGGAAGGTGAAGAGACATGTCCCTTCATGAGAATAGTATAAATAAGAGAGGAAGAGGGGGAAAGAACTTTGATTCTTCTTCTTCCCCCCTCTCCCCACCGAACCCTAGAGCCCTCTTCTCCCTTTTCAATTTTCGAAAATACACCCTAGGGTTCTAACCCTAGAGAATTGGAAGGAAGAAGACCCCATCCAAGGATCTTGCCCTCTACTAGGGCCAAGAGTTCTAGAGAAGTTCTAACAAGGGGAACTCTCACCCCTCCTTCAACCAAGGGTACCCTAAAAGATTTAGAGAAGGTGAATTTCAAGCGAAAGGATGTAAGTATCCCCTCGCCTGCAGCGTAATTGTTGTTACATGATTCTTCTTCTTCCTTGGTTTTCGAAAAAGGGAGGTATCCCTTGTGCAAGTTTCGGCCACCCCTTAGGGGAAGGCCTTGACTACTCCTTGATGCATGAGGAGACCCCTTGGGACTTAGGGTATATTTATATGTTGTTTCCCCTTCATGTTGTGATGACAAAAACTAGGGTGAACACCCTACAAGGTTTCGGTCAAGGATAGAAATTAGGGTTTAGGGTTGTATGATTATCCTATGATGTATCCATGCTTAGTAGTGTAGGCAAGGTGTTTGTGTAAATGTTTGCGTGAATGTTTGATTTCAAAAACCCTAATTCCCCCTACCCTACACTTTCGGCCAACCCTAGAAGAATTAGGGTTTAGGGTGCATGATTATCCTATGATGTAATCTATGCTTAATATGTTGCATGATATGTATGTGAGGTGTTTGTGTAAATGTTTGTGTGAAAGTTTGATTTTAAAAACCCTAATTCCCCTACCTTACACCATTCGGCCAACATGAATAGGTTAGGGTTTGTGAAGGTTAAACTACCCTATGGGATATGTTTATGTTTAGAAAGATGATATGTATATGCATGTGATGTTTCAATGGAATGCTTGATTGGAAAACTCAACTTGCCCTAGCATGTAACTTTCGGCCAAGGCATGAAACATTAGGTTTGTGAAGGTTAAACTACCCTATGAGATATGTTTATGTTTAGAAAGATGATATGTATATGCATGTGATGTTTCAATGGAATGCTTGATTGGAAAACTCAACTTGCCCTAGCATGTAACTTTCGGCCAAGGCATGAAACATTAGGTTTGTGAAGGTTAAACTACCCTATGAGATATGTTTATGTTTAGAAAGATGATATGTATATGCATGTGATGTTTCAATGGAATGCTTGATTGGAAAACTCAACTTGCCCTAGCATGTAACTTTCATGTAACTTTCGGCCAAGGCATGAAACATTAGGGTTGTGAAGGTTGATTACCCCATGATGTATGCTATGCTTAATATGATACATGATGTATATATATGTGAAGCTTGTATGGGATGTTTGATGTCAAAAACCTAATCTATCCCTACCTTACACCATTCGGCCAAACCCTAGTTTTAGGGTTAGGAAGAGTTAAATTAAACCATGAAGCATGCTACCACTTCCTATGATATGAATATGATTTATGTGACAAATCTTGTCATATATAAAGTATGTTTGAGTGGTTGAATTATGATGTATGTATGAGCATGTCTTAAAGCCCATGGGGCACCCTTATGAATTGCATGTGATGTGTATGTTAAAATGCTTGAAAGGATACTCCACTAAGTATGGGATCAAGAGCACCCCTTATGTTGTGTGGTGTGTCCCTATGGGATCATGAGCACCCTTGAAGAGTGGTGTGTCCCTTGAGAGTGGATTTGAAGTACTCCTTAGCATATATGTAAAAGCATGATAAGTATTTTACTTTGAAAGTTGTGTACCCGACTCGGAAGGGGGTCCTTAAACAAATCCGGGGTACATGTTAACTGAAGGTCATGGCTCCGGTAGGACGGAAGGGTCCTGCTTTAATGGGTTGGTGGCTCGCTACCCCAATTCATTAGGGAACGCGCTTGATGTGGTACACAACTGGGCCCCTATATGATGTTAAAGTATTTTTAAGTAATACCTTTATGGAATTGTTTTGAAAACATTTATTATATGTGAAGGGTATGCTTGAGATACTTTATACTGCTTACTTAGAAACTTTGATGTTTAGTATGCTATGATAAACTCATGCTTATGATTCATTATGTGTACATGTTGTATTCTTTCGTATGGATTTTGCGAGTAGGACAGGATCCTTACTAAGCATTTGTGCTTACTAGTTTATGTGTTGTCTTATGCTGCAGATAAGGGTCAGAGACACTTAAACTAAAGGAAGAGGCAGGAGGGCTGAAGATGTGTGGGGTGGTGGCTCGGGAAAGAAAGATTCTTATATCTACTTTACTATGCTTATGTTGATGTTTCCTTGATTATGAATATTAGTGATTACACTTGGATTACTCTTATACTCGATTATGTTTGATTATATTGTGAGTTGAACTACTTGTGAACCTATCATGTTATAGGATAACTCTTGATTACGATATTTCACATGATGTTCTAGACTTCCTTTAGACTCAATCTTATGAACTGTTATTATGCATGGAAACCTATGACTATGCTTCTAAATGATGTTCTAGGATGTGAATTCATGATGCCTTGCAATGGAATATATAACCTCACTATCATGATTTATGTGTTACTGAACTTGCTATGCACCTACCATGTTCTAATCCTTAAAGCATGATATCTGATTGGCATGCACTGACTAGTATGCTTAGCACTTGTAAATATCACTTGATAGTTTTAAACAAGCATGCTCAGTACTTAGTCCTTGCACTTTTGTTTTTATTTTATGTTAAAAATTATATGATTGATTGTACGTAACCCCGCCCCGAGAGTAGATATAAGGGCGGGCGTTACAAGTTGGTATCAGAGCAGGTTTCCCCTCCACTACACGCACATCAAGCTTCATCCTGCCGCTTCCAAGTAAGAGATCCTAACCTCGCTTTACTTTGTTTCATGTACAGTAATGATTATATAGAGATGATTTATGCTTGCATAACAAGTGAAAGTAGTGTTAATTCTTATGTTAGTTTATTTATCACTTGTATGATAGATAATGACAAGTAAATTGTAAGATATGTGAACATGAACGATATTTCTCATATATATATATACATTAATTAATAATTTAGAATTTGGGATAGGAAAGTGGTTACATATTTTAATCACTAGGGTAGGTTAAACCGATTGTGTGTGTGTTTTCCTCTGTATATATTTGCGAATTGAAAAGGAAATGGTATTGTACTGGCTTGGTCAGTTTAGTACTAACCATGTCATTTTTTTTTTCAATTCCAGATGTTGCATGAGAACTACACTGAGAGGTGTCGCGAGCTGATGGAGCGGATAGAGGAAGTTGAGTACAGTCCGACCCGAGGAATTCAGGGCAACATGGGGTTTTTGGACCGGCTATTCTGGAAACTCGAGCAGGAAGGGTTTCCAGTGATGGATGATTATAGGATTGGAGCTTTGCTTCGTTCCTTGCCCAATCGGGCAAGAGAGGTTGCTCATCAGATATGGGGACAGCACGGATGCCGTCTATCCTACACGGAGTTATGTAAGCAACTTCTCCGCCATGAGTTTCCGGAAGACCTGGGAGACTCGGAGGAGGATCCCGAGCCGTTAGAGGAGGGTCCCGAGATGTACGAGGAGGATCCCGAGCAGTTAGAGGAGGATCCCGAGGTGTACGAGGAGGCTCCCGAGCCATTTGAGGAGGATCCCGAGATGCTCGAGATGTTTGAGGAGGGCCTCGGGATGTTCGAGGCAGACTTTGAAGTGGTCGAGGAGGTTCTCGAGATTGAAGAAGAAGACCCGATGGAAACGGTAGAAGATCCTAAGGCGGGCCGAGGGGAGATGAGCGAGGAGGTGGTAGTCATCGCTATGATGTTCTTTATTTTGGGCATAACGGCAGCCCATCTTGCTCACTGAGTGGGACTAGTTTTGTATATAGACTTATGAGACGGGATAAAATAAAGTTTGGTGATATAATAAATATGATCTCACTTATTATATAATAACCATTAACTAATATGATTCATAGCTCATAATGTGAACTAATATGCATACTATTATTAGGTTTACCCATAATTATAATAATTATATAATTATGATATATACATATAATTACATCATAAAGCTATTAAAGACACTAGCACCGACGTTGTTCGAGGACATATTGGACAAACAAGATGGTAATCCTAGCCTTCAGAGAATCAAACAGGAGATCCTAGAAGGAAAGGACGATGGATTTCGGATTTCAGACAGCGGAGTCTTATATCTTCCCTTCCTTCTCTTGTCCGAAATCCCTCCTCTCCCTCTCCTTCTTGCTTTGTGAATCTTCTCTTGTGGCTAGTGTTGGATATTATTATTATCTCTATAAGGTGGGCTTATTTGTAAGTTGCACATGTAAATACAATCTGAGCCCTTAAAGTGATCTAACTTATGTTTATTGGGTTTCGAATTATTGGATGTGGGTTCAATGTATAGAACCCTTTAGACCAATCTGTTATTATCTATGGGCTGATAACAGATTGGATTTCTATATAAAGGGGAGGTCTCCAAGGGTTTAGGTGATCTTCATGACCTAGTTTCTTGTTCCCCATTGATAAGAAACTTTACGGCACCGTCAAACCTAAGCCCCTTGGAAGATTCTCCTTCTTCTTTCTGTTGCATCTTCTTCCACAGGTATCAAGCCGACGACGCTACGACAAGGACAATGGCTCTTCAATCAGGTTCCTTGTCTTACGGTTTACATCTATTATTTCGTTATGCTATGATTCGATGAAACAATAGATCCATGATTTTATATACATTATGATTTCTCTTCGAGTTCTTATTTGGTTTTCTAGAATTCATGCGGTTAGGAGAATACACAATGTTCTATCAATTGGTATCAGAACCTTGTCTTTGTTTCATCGTTTTTTAACAATAAAGTTTAAATTTTTTCATCGATTTATTATATATATGCTAGATTAAGTTTTCCTAGTATAATATAATTTTTTAATCGTCGAAAATCATGTAAAAGAAAATTCTAGGATAGACTTTTTTTCTAAGTTTTTCATATTTTATGTGAAAAATAAAAAAAACGGTGGAAGAATCGTCACGTTTAACCTAATTTTTAGGTCGAATCGTGATGGTTTAATCAATTGATTTGGTCGGTCAATTGATTACCAAGTCTAAAATAACAAATAGAAATAATTAAAATTGATTAATTGTCTTAATTTGATTAGTCTTGAGAACCATTAATTAATTAGACTTATATGTTTCATTTTAATGGATTAGGTTTTTTCACATCATGAACGTGAAGAGAAGAAAAAAACGAAACAATGAATTTAAAAAAAATGGTTTTTATACGAAAATAATAAATTATACATATATATATATATATATATATAATGCATTAAATATTTTTCTTTTAATGGATATTGATCCAGAGATTAAATAATATTCTTTAATTATAGAACCATAAAGAAACTTTAATTTTTTTAAAGGAAGATTCTATACATGATCATGTAGTCGTATATATTAATGTTTAGATCGATTGGGATAATCAATTGGATCATACCATTTGATTACCGTATAGTATCAATCTATTAATAAGCTTAATTTTAAGATATTAAGACTAATAAAAAAATTATCTATTGGATTAAATATCTAGAATTTTCTTGGGTCTATCTACACAACGTGCTACTAAATTAAACTATTGTGTCGGCACAAACGAAGACACCTTAGGTCGGTTTAGTGTATTTTATGTTGGTAGACGTATATCTATGCTAAGAGTAATCGGCCCAAAGGAAGGTTGTTTTTATGCCAGATATATGTTCAAGATAGTTTACAATTATTGAACATGATTTATTTTGTTCTGATCATGCACAAAATATGTCGGCCCAAAGGAAGACATATTGTGTGTCAAACTAATGTTGTTGTAAGCTATGGACCAAAATATAACTCATATAAAGTTTCATATTATGCACACAATGGGTCGGCCCAAAGGAAGGCACATTGTGTGGTCAATTAAAGGTTGAGTTATATCAGAGAGTATCGCTAACAAATTATATTTTAATCTACACAATAAAATGCAATGTTGTATTTGGTATCTCATAAGGAGCTCATTTATATGCATTTAAAATTTTATTAATTTGCTTAATTTTATTATATATATATGTTCTTGGCTTTAGTTAAATCGTGAGCTTAAATAAATTTTTTCTTTTTTTAATTTCAGTGCAATCTGTAACTGCCAACATTAATAACATCCCAACATTAACTGGTTCGAATTTTGCTGAATGGAAAGAATACGTGATCGTAGTCTTAGGCTGCATGGACTTGGACTATGCATTAAGGAATGATCGTCCCGCACCTTTGACCAGTGCTAGAGCACTATAGAGCAGAGGGCTGAATTTCAGCTGTGGGAGAAATCAAATCGCATGAGTCTAAGCATCATGAAACTTTCCAAACCGGCACAAATAAAGGGCTCAATAACAGAGAGTAAAGATGCTGGGAGTTTCCTTAACCAACTGGTAGACCAATTCACCTCAAATGAAAAGGTCGAGATTACTACACTTCTTACGAAGTTGATAACCATGTGGTACAGTGGTAAAAGAAACATAAGAGAGTACATTATAAAGACATTTGAAAGTGCTCACTTAGCATATGATTCTCAAAGTATGAGCAAGAAGCGAAAGAGGATCAATAACAAAGGAAAAGGAAAGCAAACTGCAGATTCTGGAGGCAAACTTCTCAGCTTTGTTAGTTCAGAAGTCAATTTAGCTATTGTACCCACTGACACTTGATGGATATATACTGGTGCTACTACTCACATAAGTGTCACTATGCAGGGTTGTTTTAGGAGCCGACTTCCGCTTGATGGTGAAAGATACATCTATACGGGGAATAGAAAGAAGGCTATAGTCGAGTCTATTGGTGTTTTTAGGCTTTATTTAGGAATTGGTATCTATTTGGATTTGGAAAATACATTCATTGTACCGTCTTTCAGACGAAACTTAATTTCAATTTCTTATTTGGACAAATCAGGTTATTCTTGTTCATTTGGAAATGAAATGTTTATTATTTTCTTTAATTTAATTTTGATTGGTAATGGTTCCTTGGTTGATAAGCTTTATAAATTAAACAACTTTACTCCTACAATTGACAATGTAAAAATGCATACTATAGGTACGAAACGTAAATTGACCAACGAGAATTCTTCTATGTTGTGGCATAGGCGTTTAGGACATATATCCAAACAACGCCTAGAAAGGTTAATGTCACATGGAATTCTTGATTCCCTTGACATGTCAGACTTTGATGTCTACATAGAATGTGTTAAGGGGAAGACAACTAACAAAAGAAACAAAGGGGCTAGTCGTTGTAGTGACGTTTTGGAGCTAATGCATACGGACATTTGTGGACCATTCCCTAAGGCATCTTGGAATGGACACAAATATTTTATTAGCTTCATAGACGACTATTCTAGATTTGGCTATTTGTACCTTATTCATGAGAAGTCGCAATCTTTGGACATGTTTAAAATTTTCAAAGTCGAAGTTGAACTTCAACTAGGTAAGAAAATTAAAGCCGTCCGATCCGACCGTGGAGGAGAATATTACGGTCAATATAATGGATCAGGTGAACAACGTCCAGGACCTTTTATAAATTACCTTGCTGAGTGTGGGATTGTGCCTCAGTATACCATGCCTGGTACACCTAGTCAGAATGATGTAGCTGAGCGTCGTAATCAAACCCTAAAAGACATGGTGAGAAGTATGATGACTTTCACTTCTCTACCGGAGTCTTTATGGGGTGAGGCACTCAAGACTGTAGTTTACCTTCTCAATAGAGTACCTAGTAAGACATTAACTAAAACCCCATTTGAGATGTGGACGGGTAGAAAACCTAACATTAGGCATTTACACGTCTGGGGTTGTCCAGCTGAGGCTATGCCTTACAAGCCTAATGAAAAGAAACTGGACTCAAGAACTATTAGCTGCAATTTTGTAGGTTACTCTGAGAGATCAAATGGGTATAAATTTTATGATCCATCTAATAGATCCTTCTTCAAAACGGGAAATGCCAAGTTTATTGAGGACAGTGGGAGTGATAAAATCAGGGAAGTATCTTTTGAGAAAAGCATTGGCAATCCTCCTATGGTCACTACTAGTGCAATCAGTAGTGGTATGGTTACCATACCACACATTATGGATATTGCACATCCAGTGAGCGTAGTGAACCAAGATATTCCCATGACATCTCCAATACAATTGGAGGAGCCTACCACTGAAATTGAAGTATTGCCTCATATTGATGAGGAAGTACCTCAATCACCTCAAACACAAGTGCCCTTAAGGCGATCCACAAGGGAACGGAGAAGCACGAATTCTCGTGATTATGTTTATCTCTAAGAGCATGAGTTTGATATAGGGTTGGAAAGTGATCCTATATCTTTCCAAGAAGTCAAACGATGCTCTAACCCTGAAAGGTGGATTAACGCCATGCAAGAAGAGTTGAAGTCTATGGCAGACAATGACGTTTGGGAACTTGTCGAATTGCCTGAAGGTTCGAAACCCATTGGTTGTAAATGGATTTTAAAATCAAGCGAGATTCGAAGGGCAATATCGAAAGGTATAAGACTCGTCTTGTTGCCAAGGGATTCACTCAAAAGGAAGACATGGATTATAAGGAGACTTTCTCACCTGTGTCGACGAAAGACTCCCTTAGGGTAATCATAGCACTTGTAGCTCATTTTGATTTGGAGCTACATCAAATGGACGTGAAGATTGCATTCCTCAATGGAGACATAGAGGAGTATATATAATGGTGCAACTGGAGAACTTTGAGTCCTCAGACTCAAAGCACCTAGTGTGTAGATTAAATAAGTCCATTTATGGTTTAAAGCAGGCGTCCCGTCAATGGTACCGGAAATTTGATCAAGTGGTTACCTCATTTAAATTTAAAGAGAACCCCGTTGATCAGTGCATATATGTCAAGTTCAGTGGGAGCAAGTTTGTTATACTTGTTTTGTACGTGGATGATATATTGCTTGCGAGCAATAATAAGGGTCTACTGCATGAAACCAAGTCATTTCTATATGGTAAATTCGAAATGAAAGATCTTGGTAAAGCATCTTTTGTTCTAAGCATTCAGATTTGTCATGATCGATCAGGAGGCATTCTTGGACTTTCACAACAAGCCTATATTGAGAAAGTGCTTATAAGGTATGACATGCAGAACTGTACACCTGGTGACACACCTGTGTCAAGAGGTGACTGTTGGGAACGAGATGGCTAGAGAGGGGGGGTGAATATAGCCAACACTTGCAACTTGAATTCTAATCAAGGTTTCTACACTTAAACTATCAGCAGCACAGCGGAAGAAACGAAGCAATAGCAGACAACGTAGAAAACAGAAACAGAGATGAAGAACTAACAACAGCAACTATCAAGAACGCTAACAAGAGGGTTTACAAGGTTCGGGGATAACTTGCCCCTACTCCTTGGCGTGCCCTTAAGGTGGGCGATCCCTTGGTCGTCGGCAGATCAAGCCCCGGTGATCACCGGATATAAAGCAACCTCCTTCTCGGTGGAGAAACCTCTCCACAGCGTTTCAATCAAATATAAGTGTTTAAGCTCAATGAAACTACAAGAAAGATCTTACTCAAACCCTCGGCAAGGACAAGAACACAGCAAGCTTCCTTGAGCTCCACCCAGTGGCGATCTCACGCGAGAACCCTTCCCCGTGTCTTCCCACTGTCGGACTCCAAGCTTCTTGTTCCCTCCTTCAAGGCTCGAGTGAAAGATGATTGATTCTCAGTCGCATGCTCAGAATGATGGAAAAACTCAAGAGCGCAGCAAGCAGATGGTGGAAAACTCAGAACACGGCGAGAACACAGTTTGCAAGACTTGCTTCCACGAAGCCAACTGCCGCTTCTTTTGTTCCTCCACACAGCACCAGGTGACGACATCTCTGTTGCTCCCAGCTACTCGTCTGCCAACGCCAGCCTCCACTGAGCTATCTCTGGACTCACTGAGCTCCCTCAGTAACGCTCCAGTCTCCGCTCCAGTCTTCAGCTCGGCCGTTGCAAACTGAGATGGGAAAACGGACAAACCTGCTCCAAGGAAAGCCACCGTTGACCTCTCCTTGAGTGTTTGAATCCTCCCCTGTCACCTGCACCTTAACCAGTCTGTTAAAGCAGCAAATCAACCAGTAAATCATGTATCAGAGGTAAGTGGCAGCGAATCGGATACTTTCAGACATGATCAGAGCGTCTGACAACGCAATTTGAATTAAAGTGATCGGTCACCGGACCGATCCAGAGCTTTGTGGATCGGTCACCAGACCGATCTACTGCCATGCTGATATTTCCAGCTCTTATGGCAACAAGTCCTGATCGGTCACCAAACCGATCAGGATGAATCCTGATCGGTCACCAGACCGATCAGAGTGAGTCCTGATCGGTCACCCAGTCCGATCAGGGCATATGAACAGTAGTTTTTTAATCAGATCCAAGATCCCTGATCGGTCACCAGACCGATCCAGGACTTTGATCAGCAAGTGAACTCACTTACTTCCAGCTCCCTGATCGGTCACCAGACCGATCAGGAGCAAGGCAGCAAGGAAGCAGCCTACTCCCTGATCGGTCACTGGACTGATCAGAAGCCACACAGTAGGTTCCCAACCTCACTGTGCGCTCCCTGATCGGTCACCAGTCCGATCAGACATAGCTGGATCGGTCACCAGACCGATCCACTAAGGAGCAGCTCGCCAATGTCCCTGATCGGTCACCAGACCGATCCAGTGACTCAACCCTAGCCCTCCAAGCTAGGAATTCATCCACCTTAGCCCTCCAAACTAAGGATTTTTCAATCTAACTCTCCAAGTTGGGAATTTGCACCTAACCCTCCAAGTTAGGACTTTTCACCTAGCCCTCCAAGCTAGGACTTTTCACCTAGCCCTCCAAGCTAGGACTTTTCACCCAACTCTTCCGAGTTAGAATATCATCCAGCCTAGCCCTCCAAGCTAGGCACCTGACCCTCCAAGCCAGGACTTTTTCACCTAATTCTCCAGGATGGGAATTTGCACCTAACCCTCCAAGTTAGGACTTTTCACCTAGCCCTCCAAGCTAGGACTTTCCACCAAACCCTTCCGAATTAGGACTTTTCCAACACCTAGCCCTCCAAGCTAGGATTTTCCACATCATGCCTAATCCTCGATCAGGACTTTAATCATAATCATCACACCTAACCTCCCAGGTTAGGATTTTCCATATCATGTCTAATCCTCGATCAGGACTTAATCATAATCATCACAATCATCACACCTAACCTCCCAGGTTAGGATTTTCCATATCATGCTTAATCCTCGATCAGGACTTAATCATAATCATCATAATCATCACACTAAACTAAAATCGTTGTCAACACCAAAACAACACTCAGGGCCAGACTGCATCAACAATCTCCCCCTTTTTGTTGTTTGACAACCCGATTTTAAGTTTAGGGATTCTCAATCAATATTCCAACTTTAGAATCATAGGGGAATCCAGATCCTCCCCCTACAACATGGTCATTCTAAACTTAACCAATCCACACTCTCCCCCTTTGTCGAACACCGAAAAAGGGATCTAGAGGGGCTGATAAGTCTATACAACACTCCCCCTAAACCCTAGGGGTATCTCAAAACAGCATTTTGATCAATAATTGATAATCATATGACTACATATGGCAACATGATATAGGCATGGCAACACAAGCATATGTATTATAAGAGCATGAAGTATCAACTCACAAAGCATGTCATAATATTCATAAGTATCAAATAGACATGGCAATATAAACAAGAATATGGCAATCAAACAATAAAAATTGCACATAATCATCATGACATCAACAACAACTAGATAAGCATGGCAGGTAAAATATATATATAGCAAAGCATGAAGACATCCGAATAAGTAGCAAAGTATGTGTGACTCAAGGTCACAACAACCAAGTCAGAGGGCATACAGCTCTACAATTAAACAGATCAAGACATCACAACAAAAACATGGTTAGCTTCACAAACATATATTCTAAGAGCTGTTGTGAAAGGAAAACTGAAATCAAATCTTACTTAGGCGCCATTGAAATTTGTTTGAAGAGAGTGCAAGACTGAGAAGAAACTTGCGATAGAGAAGGAGACTTCGAGCACGCAAGAGCTTGGAGTTCGGAGAAAACGCCTATAGAAGCCTTCGCAGAAGAGCTCTCACGCGCGTGAAGAAGGAAGACGCAAAGACTCTCTCGCTCGCTAGCACAAGGTTGCGCAGAGTGTTTCGGCGCTAGGGTTGGGGAAAACGAAAGTTTGAAGAGAGTTAATCGGTTGGTGGATCGGTCCACCAACCAAAATTTAATGCGCCTGAACGGATCACCGTTCGATCTGATCGCGTCCAGACCGTTCAGGGGACGGCCTGATCGGACTGACAGGGTCCTGATCGGTCGGATGACCGATCAGATGCGCTCCTGATCGGTCGGGTGACCGATCAGAATTTGATCAGTAGTGTCCGGAGAGAAAACTCTGAGCTCCCTGATCGGTCTGTGGACCGATCCCCACAGGTTGCCAGATCGGTCGGGAGACCGATCCAGGCTAGCTCAGAACACTTAGTCAGATTTCGGGAGATCACAGCTTGCCTCGCAGATCGGTCCGTGGACCGAACACCATAGGAAGGGGTCAGATCGGTCCAGGGACCGATCAGCTCGATTCCTGATCGGTCCAGTGACCGATCAGGGTTCCTGATACGAACTGAAATGTTCAGTTTCAGAACTTCTGAAATTTTCAAACGAAATCTGATGAACTTTGTCGAACTTAGACATGATTTTCTGACTAACATTGATCCCTGAACACGAATCAAAAATCCTTATAGGTTCAACAAACACTTTGACCCATCTTAATGGAGTCAAACTCAACCATCAATCAATCAAGCAAATTCAAACAAGTTTTTACTCCAACTTCAAGTTTCCAATCAAGTTGCCTTGATTGGAATGTCCAAGTATGATCATGGAGTCATATACACATATGTTATGCAATGGTTTTCCCCATACTTGATCACCACCGTGATTATTATCTCGTCAACTTAATTCCTCAAGTGATGCATTGACATTTTGAGAAATCGAGTTGAACCTAACATCTCACCCCATATCTAGCAAACAAAAACATTTTGGTAACCCTTATAGTTTGTGTGAGATGTTCCCAAAGTTACCCAATTGTTCCCTAACAATTTGAAATAATCATGAAGGGTTTTGAATACAATTTGAGGATCATGAAGCGCGACACATTCCCAATTCCCGTCTTAGGAAACTAAATTCACTCTCGGGAAGTGGTTTAGTGAAAATGTCAGCTAGGTTTGACTTTGACTCTACATGTGAGAGTATGATGTTCCCCCTAGCTACATGATCTCTAATGAAGTGGTGTCTTACCTCAATATGTTTTGTCCTAGAATGATGGACTGGATTCTTGGTTAAGTTGATTGTGCTAATGTTATCACATAACACTTGCACACCCTTGTAACTCAATTCATAGTCCTCTAAGGTGTGGATCATCCACAACAATTGTGATATACTCTCTCCCATGGCGATATACTCTGCCTCGGTAGTGGAAAGAGCAACACAATGTTGCTTCCAACTCGACCAACTCACTAGAGACGATCCTAAGAATTGGCAGCCCCCACTAGTGCTTTTTCGGTCCAACTTACATCCAGCGTAGTCGGAATCCGTATAGCTCATCAAATCAAAAGATTCGGTACGGGGATACCAAAGACCTACACCAATTGTGCCTTTTAGATATCTCAAAATTCGCTTAACAGCAATTAAGTGAGATTCCTTGGCACACACTTGATACCTAGCGCACATACCTACAGCAAATAGTATATCTGGTCGACTAGCTGTGAGGTATAGCAAACTACCTATCATGCTTCGATATTGAGTTAGATCCACGGGTTTACCACTCTCATCATTATCTAATCTTGTGTTTGTAGCCATGGGAGTGGTTACCTCTTTCGAATCACTCATATTGAATTTTCGAAGCATTTCATGTGTATACTTTGATTGGTGCACATGGATACCCTCGCGAGTTTGCTTGATTTCAAGTCCGAGGAAGAAAGTCAACTCTCCCACTAGACTCATCTCAAACTCACTCTCCATGTGTCCAATGAACTCATTTAAATAACCCTTATTATTCGAGCCACAAATTATGTCATCGACATATACTTGAGCTACAAATATATTGTCACTATCTCTTCGTAGAAATAGTGTAGGGTCTATTTGACCTCTAACAAAGCCCTTTTCAATCAAGAATGTCGACAACCGCTCATACCAAGCCCGGGGTGCTTGTTTAAGGCCATAGAGTGTCTTTTTGAGCTTGAACACGTGGTTTGGATATTCGGTACTCTCAAACCCCGGAGGTTGTTCGACATAGACCTCTTCCTTAATTAAACCATTTAGAAAGGCCGATTTAACGTCCATCTGAAATAATTTGAAGCCACGGTGTGCTGCAAATGCAAGCATCAATCGGATGGACTCTAATCGTGCCACAGGAGCATAGGTCTCATCATAATCAAGACCTTCAACTTGACTATAGCCCTTGGCTACCAAGCGTGCCTTGTTTCTAATGATTTCTCCCTTGTGGTTTAATTTATTTTTGAAGACCCATTTAGTTCCAATAATGGTGGTCTTCTTAGGCCTAGGGACTAAGTCCCAAACCTGACTCCTCTCAAATTGACCTAGTTCATCTTGCATTGCGATAATCCAATCGAGATCATTTAATGCTTCATCAATTTTTCTAGGTTCAATTTCGGAAATTAAAGCAACTTCATTAGCCTCATTCCGGTAGAATGATCTAGTCCTAACCCCTTGATGGATGTCTCCAACGATTTGGTCTTGGGGATGGATAGAGGCTAATCTCGTTTGCCTTGGTGTTGGTGGTGCTTCTTGAATAGGTTCACTAGACACAATTTCAGCCTCAGGATCCGGCTGATCAATGAGTTGCCTAGGTTCACCGTCATCAGACTCATCACCATCAACAATTGGAGATTTATTCAAACTTAGTCTCTTAAGTTCAAGTTGAACTCCTTCTACATTTTCTGATTGGTCACTTAATTTTGGAATCTCTTCAAAGACCACATCAGAGGACTCTTCAACTAATCTAGTTTTCTTGTTGTAGACTCGATAAGCTTTACTAACGAGGGAGTACCCGACTAGTATCCCTTCATCAGCCTTTGCTGTGAACTTTCCAAGGTGATCCTTGGTGTTTAGGATGAACACCTTACAACCAAACACCCTAAGATGTTTAACCGTAGGTGGTTTCCCAAACCAAAGTTCGTGGGGAGTCTTTCCTAAAAACCTATGGATGAGAACTCGATTTTGCACATAGCAAGCTGTATTTACAGCTTCAGCCCATAAGTAACTCGGGAGTGAGTACTCATTAAGCATGCTTCGTGCAGCCTCTTGAAGAGCACGGTTCTTCCTCTCTACAACACCATTTTATTGTGGTATTCTAGGTGTAGAGAACTCATGTCTGTAACCCTTATCTTGACAAAATTCTAGAAACCTTTGGTTTTGAAATTCACCTCCATGATCACTTCTAATTGTCTTAATAGTTGATGATTTCTCATTTTCAATTCTTCTACAAAAAGAGATAAAAATATCTAAGGTTTGATCCTTATGTTTTAAAAAGTAAGTCCAAGTGTATCTAGTAAAATCATCAATGATAACAAAGCAATATCTACTTCCATTTAATGATATGATGGTACTACAATCAAATAAGTCCATGTGAATTAGATCTAAAGCATTGGAAGTACTTACAGTGCTTTTACCTTTATGTGCAGATTTTGTTTGCTTACTCATTTGACATGCATCACATAATTTATCTTTTCCATACTTGATGCTTGGTAAGCCTCGAACTAGTCCCTTGTTGGCCAACTTCCGGATGTTCTTCATGTTCACATGTGCTAGTCTCCGGTGCCAAAGAGTGGACTCTTCTTCTTTTGACATGAAACACTTAGCAAAAGCATTAGTAGCACTTTTAAATGAAACTTGATAAATATTGTCTATTCTTGCACCTACTAGTACCGTGTCCAAGGTGTCATTTTGTCTAACTAGACATTGACTTGGTTGGAAGTCAATTGTGTAACCCGTGTCACACAATTGACTGACACTTAGGAGATTAAACTTCATCCCCTTGACTAGAAGGACATTTGAGATTCTAAGACATTCGGATATTTGAATGTCTCCTATTCCTATGACCTTAAGGCTACCATTGTTACCAAATGATACATTACCTCTACTCTTCTTGTGAAATGTGGTAAACAATGATCTATCCCCAGTCATGTGTTTGGAGCATCCACTATCAACTAACCAAGTTGATAGATGCTCCCCCTCAATCATAACCTACACAATTCGAAAAATAGAACTCTTAGGTACCCAAACCTTGGGACCTAAAGCATCAACTAAGCATGACTTTGGCACCCATGCCTTAACAACTTTCTTTTGGATTTTGGGTGTCCTAGATTGTCTCATGTCAGTCCTAGACATGAGAGACACAAATGAGGGTTCTTTAGGGCGGTAACCAATACCGGCCCTATTGTAAACCGCTCTTTGGGCATTAAGGATCATATCTAGGGTCTTAGAGCTATTTGAGAATTTCCCAAGAATATTCTTGAGCTTCTCAACTTCACTCTTCAAAGATTGGTTTTCCTCTACTAACAAGTTATCATGCAAATCATTGATTTCCTCAACCTTAGAGGATTTCAATCTAACAATCTCATGCTTCAACGATTTAATTTCATCTTCTAGTAGTTCAACATGCAAGTCATCAATGTTATCATCCCTAGAAGCCTTCAATTGATCAATCTCTAATTGCAATGCTTTAACTTTATTTTTGGATTTCTTATGCATACTAGTTAAACATGCAATTGCTCTATAACATTTTTCAAGCTCGGGAGAAGTTACCTCTTCATCATCCGAAGATGATGAAGCCGTGTTTGCGGAGCTTGAAGATTCATCACTGCTCTCCTCTCCAAGAGCCATGAGAGTCACTTGCCTTGTGCTCTTCTCCTCCTTTTCTTCATCAGATGAGCTAGAGGATGACTCATCCCAAGAGGCCTTCAATGCCTTCTTCTTCTTCTTGGATTTCTCTTCTTTTCTTTTGGATTTCTCCTCCTTCTTAAGCTTCGGACATTCATTCTTGAAATGCCCTTTCCTACCACACTCAAAACAAGATGCATTATTCTTATCAACCTTGAATTCACTAGTGTTACCTCTCCTTTTGAAACGTCGGTCTCTTCGCATCATCCTCCTCACAAAGTTGGTCATTTCGGATGAAGAAAGCCGCCGCCATCCTCCTCGGAATCGGACTCGGATCCGGAAGAAGATGAAGAAAATGAGACCTCCTTCTTCTTCTCCTTCTTCTTCTTAGTGACTCGATCCCCTGCAACTAAAGCAATCCCCTTCTCCTTGGGGCCTTTGTTAGCCATTTCATACAATTCCATCTCACAAAATAAATCATCTAATTTTACAAAAAATAAATCCTTGGATACTTTGTAGGCATCCACCATGGATGACCACAAAGCATTCCTTGGAAATGCTTTCAAGACGTACCTCACAAGGTCGCGATTCTCGACCTTTTCATCAATTGAGTGAAGTCCATTAAGGACTTCCTTGAACCGGCTATGGAGCTCACTTACCGACTCATTCTCCTTCATGGAGAGATTTTGAAGTTGATTGAGGAACAAATCCCTCTTTGCAATCCTCGAGTATCAGGTGCCTTCATGGAGCTCTATAAGTTTGTTCCACAAGTCTTTTGCACTTGTGAAGGGACCAACCTTGATGAGTTGGTCTTTGTTCATGCCACATTGTAGAGTGACAACCGCCTTAGCGTCGGCTTCACTTTTCCTTGTCTGTTCGGCAGTCCACCGCGAAGATTCGAGTTCCTTGCCTTCATCATCCTTAGGAGGGATGAATCCTTCCTTCACCGCGAACCACATATAGATATCCATCTTCAAATAGTACTCAATTTTTGATCTCCAGTATTGGAAGTCGGCGCCATCAAAGAATGGAGGTCGGGTGGTGGAGAAGCCTTCTCTCAAAGCCATCTTGCTAATAACTCTTGGATGTTAAGCCGTAAACAGAGCACCTTGCTCTGATACCACTTGTTGGGAACGAGATGGCTAGAGAGGGGGGGTGAATATAGCCAACACTTGCAACTTGAATTCTAATCAAGGTTTCTGCACTTAAACTATCAGCAGCACAACGGAAGAAACGAAGCAATAGCAGACAATGTAGAAAACAGAAACAGAGATGAAGAACTAACAACAGCAGCTATCAAGAACGCTAACAAGAGGGTTTACAAGGTTCGGGGATAACTTGCCCCTACTCCTTGGCGTGCCCTTAAGGTGGGCAATCCCTTGATCGTCAGCAGATCAAGCCCCGGTGATCACCGGATATAAAGCAACCTCCTTCTCGGTGGAGAAACCTCTCCACAGCGTTTCAATCAAATATAAGTGTTTAAGCTCAATGAAACTACAAGAAAGATCTTACTCAAACCCTCGGCAAGGACAAGAACACAGCAAGCTTCCTTGAGCTCCACCCAGTGGCGATCTCACGCGAGAACCCTTCCCCGTGTCTTCCCACTGTCGGACTCCAAGCTTCTTGTTCCCTCCTTCAAGGCTCGAGTGAAAGATGATTGCTTCTCAGTCGCTTGCTCAGAATGATGGAAAAACTCAAGAGCGCAGCAAGCAGATGGTGGAAAACTCAGAACACGGCGAGAACACAGTTTGCAAGACTTGCTTCCACGAAGCCAACTGCCGCTTCTTTTGTTCCTCCACACAGCACCAGGTGACGACATCTCTGTTGCTCCCAGCTACTCGTCTGCCAACGCCAGCCTCCACTGAGCTATCTCTGGACTCACTGAGCTCCCTCAGTAACGCTCCAGTCTCCGCTCCAGTCTTCAGCTCGGCCGTTGCAAACTGAGATGGGAAAACGGACAAACCTGCTCCAAGGAAAGCCACCGTTGACCTCTCCTTGAGTGTTTGAATCCTCCCCTGTCACCTGCACCTTAACCAGTCTGTTAGAGCAGCAAATCAACCAGTAAATCATGTATCAGAGGTAAGTGGCAGCGAATCAGATACTTTCAGACATGATCAGAGCGTCTGACAACGCAATTTGAATTAAAGTGATCGGTCACCGGACCGATCCAGAGCTTTGTGGATCGGTCACCAGACCGATCTACTGCCATGCTGATATTTCCAGCTCTTATGGCAACAAGTCCTGATCGGTCACCAAACCGATCAGGATGAATCCTGATCGGTCACCAGACCGATCAGAGTGAGTCCTGATCGGTCACCCAGTCCGATCAGGGCATATGAACAGTAGTTTTTTAATCAGATCCAAGATCCCTGATCGGTCACCAGACCGATCAAGGACTTTGATCAGCAAGTGAACACACTTACTTCCAGCACCCTGATCGGTCACCAGACCGATCAGGAGCAAGGCAGCAAGGAAGCAGCCTACTCCCTGATCGGTCACTGGACTGATCAGAAGCCACACAGTAGGTTCCCAACCTCACTGTGCGCTCCCTGATCGGTCACCAGTCCGATCAGACATAGCTGGATCGGTCACCAGACCGATCCACTAAGGAGCAGCTCGCCAATGTCCCTGATCGGTCACCAGACCGATCCAGTGACTCAACTCTAACCCTCCAAGCTAGGAATTCATCCACCTTAGCCCTCCAAACTAAGGATTTTTCAATCTAACTCTCCAAGTTGGGAATTTGCACCTAACCCTCCAAGTTAGGACTTTTCACCTAGCCCTCCAAGCTAGGACTTTTCACCTAGCCCTCCAAGCTAGGACTTTTCACCCAACTCTTCTGAGTTAGAACATCATCCAGCCTAGCCCTCCAAGCAAGGCACCTGACCCTCCAAGCCAGGACTTTTTCACCTAATTCTCCAGGATGGGAATTTGCACCTAACCCTCAAAGTTAGGACTTTTCACCTAGCCCTCCAAGCTAGGACTTTCCACCCAACCCTTCCGAATTAGGACTTTTCCAACACCTAGCCCTCCAAGCTAGGATTTTCCACATCATGTCTAATCCTCGATCAGGACTTTAATCATAATCATCACAATCATCACTAAACTAAAATCGTTGTCAACACCAAAACAACACTCAGGGCCAGACTGCATCAACAGTGACAAGTTCAGTTTGCAGCAGTGTCCACGACTTGAACTTGAAATAAAGGAGATGAAACAATTCTCATATGTATCAACAGTGGGAAGTCTCATGTATGCACAAGTTTACACTCGACCAGATATAGCATTTGTAGTTAGGATGTTAGGCAAATATGTTAATAACCCAGGACTGTCGCACTGGAAAGCAATTAAAAGAGTATTTGGTCAGATCATCTGGAGGTGATTGGTTATTCAGACTCCGATTTTGCTGGATGCTTAGATAGCAGGAGGTCCACTTCAGGTTATATCTTCATGCTTGCTGGAAGGGCTATATCTTGGAAGAGCGTTAAGCAGACACTAGTAGCTACTTCTACTATGGAGGCAGAATTGGTAGCATACTATGAAGCATCCAATCACGGGATTTGGCTGCGGAACTTCATCACAGCATTGCATATTGTTGATGGCATTGACAGGCCACTGAGGATCTACTGTGATAATAAAGCTGCAGAACTTTATGCCAAGAACAACCGCAGTTCATCGAAGTCCAAGCACATCGACATTAAGTTTCTAGCGGTTAAAGAGAGAGTTCAGAGTCGTCAAATAATGGTAGAGCACATCAGCACAGATTCCATGTTGGCCGATCCACTTACCAAAGGCTTGGTGCCCAAGGTGTTTCATGCGCATGTTGTGGATATGGGAGTTCTTCTTATGGAAGAAGAACTCATCTAGTAGGAGTCTGTATTTATTTTATTGCTCTATGTTAATAAAGAAAAACATTTTATTTTGATTATTGTACGTACCTAAAGTTCAAAAATAATAATGGGAATCCATATGTTTGTTTGATGCTCTGAATACGATATCATGATTTACTACTGTTGTTTAGAATTTGATGTTTGTAAATATGATATAGATTCCTTTTGGAATCATAAAGTTTGAATCATGATTTGCTGTTACAGTTTAGCATAAGGTATTTGCAAATATGATCAGACTCTTTTGAGTCGCTTTGGACCAGTTGGAAATTGACATGTACTGATCACATTTCATGTAATTTCAACTCTATACATCCGTATCTTGATCTATGTCGTTAATGACATTGGTATTGTGATTACTGTTGGAGCTTGTTACGATCATATACAGTAGCTATGACCTCTTTAGTCCTATACCAATGAAGTTAATGGACCAGATTGTTTATAGGGGTATCTTGTACCCATAAAGTTTGATATCAACTAAAGTTTTGCTTGTATTTACTATACAACTCACATATAGCCCAAGTGGGAGATTGTTGGTATTATTATTATCTCTATTAGGTGGGCTTATTTGTAAGTTGCACATGTAAATACAATCTGAGCCCTTAAAGTGATCTAACTTATGTTTATTGGGTTTCAGATTATTGGATGCGGGTTCAATGTATAAAACTCTTTCGACCAATCTGTTATTATCTATGGGCTGATAACAGATTGGATTTCTATATAAAGGAGAGGTCCCCAAGGGTTTAGGTGATCTTCATGACCTAGTTTCTTGTTCCCCATTGATAAGAAACTTTATGGCGCCGTCAAACCTAAGCCCCTTGGAAGATTCTCCTTCTTTTTTCTGTTGCATCTTCTTCCACAGGTATCAAGCCGACGATGCTACGACAAGGACAATGGCTCTTTAATCAGGTTCCTTGTCTTACGGTTTACATCTATTATTTCGTTATGTCATGATTCGATGAAACAATAGATCCATGCTTTTATATACATTATGTTTTCTCTTCGAGTTCTTATTTGGTTTTCTAGAATTTATGTGGTTAAGAGAAAACACAATGTTCTATCAGCTAACACCACAAAGGTGATTCTTCTCCGAATCTTGAGAGATTGTGTTCATGTGGATACGCATAGAGGCACGGACACTTGAACATGCAAGAGATCCGGCATACCTCAGACAGGCGGGATAAGCGAACGGCACGCACCAAAGATATACCTATAAGATAGGAATTTATAGATCAACTTTGTATGAGTTTTCTTTCGCATGGATCGCTAATGAGATCTATTATTTCCGATGCAATTTTTGAATATTTTTTCATATAGATCCCTATAGACGGCGAGCGCCGATGATCACTGTGGTCGGCGACCTCACGTTCGTCGCAACAGTGATTTTTTAATCGATTGACTTTTGGTTTAATTTATTAAGCAATCGATTAGAAAGAAAAAAAGACCAAGTACAGTATGTTTTTTTAAATCAAAAGAAAAAAACGCTTATGATTTTTTTACATTGTGCATGTAGTTTTTTTTAATATTTTCACTGCTTTAATTATTTGAGTTTTGTTTCTTTTAATTATTGCATGTAAAAATTACTTGAGCTTGAATTTGATTTAGACTTAGACTTGAATAATTGATTTAATCAATTATATCGGATTTTGTTCAATCAGTTCATGGTTTGGTTCAAATAATTTGTTAGTTTAATCAGATCAGTTTAGTTCAATCATATTAAGTTTGGTTCAAACCATTTATTAGTTTAACTAGATTAGTTTGGTCCAATCAAGTCAAATCTGATTCAAACCATTGGTTGTTTTAACCAGACCAATTTGGTCCAAATTATAGCCAGTCTAATTGGCTTGATCAATAAGTTTAACTTAAACTTAAATGAGCTTCAATTAAACAATAACAACAAGTCATCTAATTAGATCAGTTCCATCGAGGACAAAGGAATAAGCTGACACTTGAGATCTAATTTTTAAATCGACCGGTCAAGTGTGTTAGTCAACTAAAGTTCCTTAAAGAAAGAAAATTTGTTTTTCTTATTTGCTATGATTCTGTGTTTGTTCTATGCATATATGTGAATAGAAATGAACCAATTTTGTTATTGGATTGTCAGTTTTGTACTGATAATATTATTTTTCAATTCCATATGCCAAAGATGATATACACGATGACCCGTCTTGATATGTGATGGAATGAGCTGAGGGAGGCGATTGAGGAGATAGAGTAAAGTCTAAGATAAAATAGATTGTGTTAACAACTGCACTAGTATTTGTCCTAGTGGCAGTGACATTAGCTTATCTATTTTATTAGAGTTTTGTTATTATTACTGTTATTATGTAAGAATAGTATTGACCCATTTAATTTATGAAAGTCATGTGGTATAAAATTTTGTTATGTACAAATAGTGCTATTTTATGAAAAAAAAAAGTTATGTTATATGTTAACAAATGATTAGTTCATTGAATGATTAGTTCATTCTTATAAATGATTAGTTTATTCGTATAAATGATTAGTTCATTCTACGATTAGTTCATGTTCAATAGAGATGATTGGTTCATTTGATGGGATGTGTATAATAGAATTAATCAATGTTGATTAAATTGGAATATACGTATGATGAGTAGAAACGTAGTTATCACTTAATTTTATATACAATTCTAATTTGCAATGAGTCAATCATTAATTACATGCATGTAAATTACACTAAATCAATAAATCATGTGTTTATTTATGGTAGATTATGACAACTAAAAATATCATAGTTGAACTCAATAAGGGACATAAACTATATAAGGATAACTATAAAATATGGTATTGCAAGATATAATAAGTTCTTGAGGAACAAAAAGTTCTAGAAGTTATACATCAGTTCATGGAAGAATCTACTAATGTTTTAACAGCACAGCATAAACTTGATCTTGATGCCTATAAGGCATGAAAGAAAAAGGATTCCACTGCTAAGGGTATATTGATTAGTTCAATGGTAGACGACCTGGTATTTGAATATGAGTCATTATCATCAGCTCATGCAGTCTGGGTAGCCTTGAGAGAGAAATATAGTGGAGTTAGTTTGAGCCAGCTTCATCAACATACAATCAAGTTTGAGAATTATAAAAAGCGTCAGAATGTTACCATGACCCAACATCTGAGGAAAATGAGGAATATGATCTGGGAGCTTAAGACTACTCATCATGAGTTGAACAATGAACAATAGGTTCAGGTTGTTATCCATTATCTTCTTGATTCTTGGGAAATGATGAAATAGAACCTTACTCATAGTGAAAATATTAAGACTTTCATTAATGTCTCACACCATGTTGAATTAGAGGCGGAGAAAATAGAATCCGTAAGGATTTCTGAACGGGCTTTTGTAGCTGAAGTTCTAGATTCAAGAATAAGAAAAGATTGTTCAAGAAAAAAAAAGGTAAGGTAAAAGAAGCTGGTGCTGCTGCTGTATAAGACCCAATCAGGAAGAATGGAAATAAGTATAGAAAGAAACCTAAAAGTAAGCTTACTTGCTATAACTGTGGCAAGAAGGGCCACTTTGTTTAAGATTATACTGAACCGAAAATGGTAGATCCATGTTTATCTTCTTTTCATGAGCATTATGTTGCTAGTTCAGCGTTGTTAGCTGATTTTTATTCTTTGTGGATTATAGATTCAGGAGCAACGAACCATGTAGCTCGTGATCGAGCTATATACATAGGGTATCGTCAGGTACTAGATGACAACAAATAGATATATGTGGGAAACAATGCAAGAATGAAGTCAAAGGAGTCGACACCTTGCAAACTCAACCTTCGTGGTGGACTTATCTTGTTTCTGCATGATGTCCTATATGCTCCTGATATTCAACAGGATTTAGTTTTCATTAATAGTCTTCTTGAATTGGGTTATTGTATGAATTTTTGCAGTCGTTATGTGGAACTGAGAATTAACTCTATGTTAATAGGATATGGTTATGTATCAAATGGTTTCATGGTTCTTGACGTAAAACTAGATGTTAATTATGGAAATAGTGATTGTTTTTCAAACTTTTCTCTTACTAGCGATGCTGATAATAATGATAAAGTTTGGTATGCTAGATTATGACATATAGGACAAGAAAGAATGAATAGGTTATCTATAGAGGGTCTGCTCGACACTCATGCTAAAGTTGACTTGTCTATATGTGAGCATTATCTTGCTAGAAAAGCAACTAGGAAACCATTTGTTAAGGCTGTTAGCGTTGAATCACCTTTGCAATTAATTCATTCGGATATTTATGGTCCAATAAATGTGAAGGCTAGACATGAATGGTCATATTTTATTACATTTATTGATGACTTCACCCATTTTGGTCATGGGTATTTGATTTCTCATAAATTTGAAGCATTAGACTGTTTCAATCTTTATTTGAACGAAGTTGAGAATCAATTGGAATGGAAGGTTAAAACCTTTCACATTGACCATGGAGGTGAATATTTATCTAATCAGTTCAAGATAATATGTAATGTAAAAGGGATTATTGAACAGCTAATTATCCCTGGAACTTTATAGCAAAATGGAATTGCTAAAAGAAGTCAAACTCTTCTATATATGGTTAGGTTAATGATAGCTCAAGCTAATTTGTTTATTTCCTATTGGGGAGATATATTATTAACTGCAACCTATATACTTAACTGAGTATCTTCTAAATCTATTCCATCTACTCTATATGAACTTTGGACAGGTAGAAAATCAAATTTGAGTAATCTGAGACTCTGGGGTCAGCAACTTATGTTCTTGATAAAATTCACAAATATGGAAAATTAGGACCCAGAGGTAGAAAGTGTATCTTCGTAAGATATTCTGATATCTTTAATGATTATGTTTTCATTGTTGAGCAACAAGATGGTATCATCTTTGAAATAGAGTCACGAGATGATACTTCTCTCGAAACTAAGTTTCCAAAAAGAGGTGAAGTTGATAAAATGATTCCTCTATAAAATACTGAAATTGAAGGGGCTAAGTGCATAAAGTTCTAGGAAAAGGGCTTAGTTTGAAATTATGGAAATGGAGGGCTTTATTTGCAAAAGGTACAAAACTTAAAACACTCCCTTTTCCTCTTCAATCTGCCCAAACGCCGGAATCCACGCAATCAAACTAACGTTGAGGTTTTCCTCTTCTCTCCTAATGCTCAGTAAGGGATGTCCATTGTGTCTCTTGGCAAGGGATTCAGGGAAAGCGCAGATCTGGGTTGTGGGGGATTTCGATCTTCCATTTCTGGTCAGGGGACGTCGAGCCTTGCTCTATCAAGTGTTGCTTCGTCTAAGGAGTTAATCCATCTTATTGGATCTTGGCAAGGAGGTAAGTTATACCATATTTAACTTGCTACCATTTTTCTTTCGATCTTGGCAAGTGAGCGTCGTCGGTGATGGTCCCAAACAGTATGCCCTAATTACAGTGTTACCCTTAGACTTTCGGAGATTTAGGGTTGCGTGGGTGGATAACGTTGATATGGAGCTGGGATTGGCTCCTTCTTCCCTGCGTACACGGCTTCAATGGAATCGAGCAGGGAAGTTGTTGTGGGTCTCATTTCAGGTAAGAATGTAATAAATTTACATCTTGTTGTTCTATTTGTTCTTGGAGTAGATGAGATAAATCGCTTCAGCTTTCTGTATTTTGTTTATCGCTGCTGTGTTTCATTATTTCTTTGGAATCGAATTCTGGAATTTGAGTCCATGAAGATATATCTTGGTTGTGGGATCACATCCCTATGGTTTTTTGGATTTGGAAATAGGTTTGTGCATTGATTTTTAAGACCTTGAGTTATATTTGTATAACCTTATTAATGTTGCTGTGAGGTGTTTGGTTTCTTACCGTGAGATGATTTTTGGGTTAGGATCAGATTTATGCATGAACAACTAGGGAAGTGGATGTCATGATTCCGATCGATCTGATTGGAATTCTATACTTGCTTTGAGATCTCCCTTGCTGAGTTTTTCTTATGGGAATAGGAAGTGGTTTTGGTTCTGCCTTTATGATAGCTGAAGTTGATGCCGTGAGTGGTTCCTTTTGGGAGATAAGTTTTGTATATTCTCTTGGATGTCTTCTCCTACCGTGAGCAGCCCTTGTCCTTGAGGATGAGTTCTGGTATGGAGAGTTGGGATGTAGAATGGTGTTTTTGGAGGCTGTATATCGTGAGTTTCGTTGGCTAATTCGAGTTCAATATATGGGATTGGTTTAGTCTTCTTGAGGACATTAAGCTAATCTAAATAAATAGGATTGATTAGTAATTAATCATTTAATTTGGGGTGAATTAAATGATTATAATAATTAGAATCACTACAAATACGTGATAGTAGTTGGTTAGCTACTTACTTTTACGTAAATAGCTAAGGATTTTGAATTTGATACAGGACATTAATCGAGTGACTTGATTGTTTCATTGTGGATTATTGGACAGGGGTTCTCTTCGTATACGAACACCTATATCGAAGACATGTACCTTTGACTCTATCTATGTAGATATTGTTATTTTCTATGCATGGTTTATTATGTGTAACAGTAGATTATGCCTTTATCAGTCTCTTATTTTTCCTACTTGATATTTATTGCTTGTTCATTGAGTTGCTCACCATTTATTTCCATACAGTCTCGATACTTGTTATTCTCACTCTATAGAATATACATGTATGCATATGGGTCTCGGAGTAGTGATATATCACCTCACACTCTGCATTTGGTCGATCACTAGTTATACTTTGCATATACACCTAGTGGTTTATTTTGTAACACAATTTTATGTTTTAGACCTATAGTTCTTGGTTGAGCTACTAGGTGGTTGTTGCATGTGTTAGGTCATGCACCATCCTTCCACGGTTGCATAATTGGCGGCCCTTGACTCCCTTTTGGTTGAGACGGGTCATTAGTCATATAGGACTTGGCCACACAATCACTTAGGGGTTAGTAATTATCGTAGTATGACCAGTTTTGCTGTGTTCTACTCTTCTCAGCCACTCATGGGTTAGAGGTTATTGGAGCATGGTAGAAGGCGGGAATCCCTCCTTCGTTGTGTGATATGAGTAGATGAGAGCGAGACTCCCTCATATGACATGGGGTAGGAGTGTTGTCTCTGACTACATCCTATCCACTCGGACATTTCGGAGCAGTGGCAACGAAGTGTGTATAGTTGTCATAGTCCTACCCACTCGATCGTTTACATATGGCATGTTACGGTAGCTAGACTAGCGCCATGGGTGACACATATCAATGCATTATGTGCATATGATGCATGAGATAGCATTTGCTTTTGTTTGCTACATTTGATTGAGTTATGTTTGTTGCACTTGGATGATATGCACATACAAAAGTATTTTACATTTAGTTTGGTGATTTTGCATCTGCTCGTGTTTACGAGTTATATGACCTACTACCCCGCATGTGGGATTGACACTAGTATGTATTTTATATTTAGTACTTTCAGTTATGTATTTTCTATTTCCTACAAGACTGTATATGTATTGTTTTTGCTCTGCTTATTTATCTTTTTGATACCATATATATCTGGCTTTATTACCCGTAGAGTTCGCCTGGACTCATCCTCGTTATTTTGTTTACTTATTTCAGGTTGATGTTACTGGAGTGCCCAACAGCCAATCCCAACTCTAATTTTTAGTTCACGTTTTATTTTTGAGTATTCGTACATTATACTTCATATATTATATTAATTTTTACGTTGAGGACTTGTATTTACGTTGTTTGATGCATGGATTTTACTTTTGAGTCCTTTGTTGGACTTTATGTGATGTGTTGTGCTACGCGCCTGCCCGGACGGCAGATCTGATATGTTGAAATGATTTTTATATTATGCATGTATTTTCTTTCATTTGCACTAACTGTGATTGGTTGTTATTCTTTTATTTGCGATTAGAGGCCATATATATTGCGTGTGTATATGTATCTATGGTTCAAGTGATCCGCAGTATAGTGGAGGTGCTGTTCGATTTTATATTAGGCTGGCGGCTCCTCTCGGGGGTGTGATAATTTATTTAGTATTAGAGTGTAGGTTATGATGTCTACCTGTTTTGGTATTATGCGAATTTTTTGAGTTTTATCTGATACCAATTTATTTGGTATCAAAGCCTAGGTTGCGAGATACCTTGGGTATTTACGGATTTTTTGGAGTTTATCTGATACCAGTTTATTTGGTATTTGAGAGCAATTTTGCGATACCTGTCAATTTCTGTGTCACGGATTTTGAGCTCAATTTGTCAGTCTTTATGGATTTTTACAGGGTTGTTTTGTTAACAAGGTTGTGTTTTGGGACTAGGCGGCGAAGGGACATCTCCAGGCAACAAGGATGTAAGGTATGTCTATAGTGGCTATCTTACTTTGGGTATTATTTCCTGGTATAGATTTGACTAGGCATAATTAGCTTAGTCAGATAGCTTATCTTCTCCTACACCTAACTATTAGGTATGTATGGATATGGTTTAGTAAGGTGACTTGTAGTCACTTAGCCTGTTTGCGACCATGGTCGAGGTCGATCATGAAAGCGACTAGTTGACATGTTGTGGACTCATCTAGAATGTAGAGAATATTGATTCTCGAGTAGCATCAACATATGGTCGGAAGACGAGGGTCAAACCTATCAACAACTTATCAGAGGATAAGGATTGCAGTCTATAGAAATCATTTTTTTACCATACTAGTTATAGTATCGATATCAACTATTATCTACTGGGTGAGAGGTTGTAAGAGCATATCATAGTTGGTTCGATTAGTATAGGATTGATTGATCCTATATCAGGGAGTTTCGACCTTTGGGTTGCTCGTGCCTGATTAGTGGACCTGGAAGGCACGTTTGGATATATAATCTGCATTGATGCAGAAAGGGTAGCATTGTCTACATACAATCACTGTATTATTACAACTCATAGACATGTACTATTTGTGATATTCGGTATATATCATAGCAGGTATATCTCTTGTGAATAACCTATCTTTTGTATACATCACCTTTCCTAAGATTGGTTAGATATGTTCCGGTTAGTGGTATTGGATATCCACTTTTAGACTTGACTGATATGCATTCATTGACTTGGTGGTAGCTTGGTTGACACACAGTTAATCTAATTCCAATCACTAGCGTGGTTGAGGGTGACCATGGAGGTGATCGATTGACACGTTGTGGATTCGATCGTGTAGTGGAGAATGTTGATTACCCAACAGCACCGACTGACGAGTCAAAAACCTAGGGTCGAATCAGACGACAACCTATTTGAGGTTATGTATCGTAGTTGGCCTAATCAACTTAGGTTCGATCCACTTTAGCTCTTGGAGCTTTAGGTTTTTAGGATTACTTATTTCCGAATGGATAGCTGAGATGACATGTCTGGAGGGCATGACTTGTTGAGATAAGGTAGAGATGGTGTTGGCTATTTATTGTCTCGGTCGATAGAGGATAGACGTATCCTATTCTGTGGGGCTTTTGACTTTGGATTCATTATATTTGGTTTGATAACCTAAGAAGTACAGTCAGATAAAAGACTGGTATTAGTACGGAGGAGTGTAGACCTAGTTGCTTGACACATACGGGTTACTGCTCGCACTTGGTTTGGATATCCAAGAAGGTACCTTTAGATTCATGATTTGCACTGATGCGAATCACTTACGTGACTTAGCCACCTTTGAGTGGAAGACACAAAGGACGATACGCGAGAAATTAATAATCACTTCGCGATTATATTGAGATACACCTAAGAGACAACATGTCTCTAGCTTCTTTTGTGGAGGATTTGGAGTATATTGGGTTATGAGACGACGGTTAGTCAACTTGCCTGACGCTATTATATTCTATCAAGTATTGTGACTCATGGATTTATCATACGTGTTAGATATTCTCGATGGTGCATCAAGATATAGGACTCGTGGAGATACGGTGAATTTGGTATTAGCAGCGTAACACCTATGAAATTCGATCATAAATTGCTGGAAGTTATAGAGGGCGGTCTCCGAGTGGCAGACTGTTGGTTATCAAGCAAGGGTGGTTATGATCTGACCCCCGAACCAACCCATATTGGTTATCTCTGCATCTCAGGCCTAGAGGTTCTATCACGCGGATGTTAGGATTTCCTGTTGTCACTGGCCCGCATTGATGACAGTGGTAGCCATCATCTCCCAGACGTCCTCGTAGTCCAAGAAGTTCTGAACGTATTTTCGGAAGAACTTCCTAGATTGCCTCCGAACAAGCAGGTGAGGATCATCGTTCCCGGGTTGCGATTCTTCAGAGTTGTACCAGTATGTACCGAGACTTGAGATGTTCCTACTGGTAGATCAGTTTAGGAAAGGCATCACAAATATCGTAGTTAGATGATTGATATGTCAGCATATGAAGGTTGAACATCAAAAACCTTCCAAATGACCAGCAACTCCCAATTTTGAGTGGGAATGGGAACATGTACCATGGACTGCATTATGGATTTACCTAGGACTCGGATAGGGCATGATGAGATTTGGCTGATCGTTGATCGATTAAGAAATCTACTCATTTCTTGTTGATCTGGAGGATCATATTATAGACTTGGCACTAGTGACCTCAAGGTGCAACACCTTGGATAGGGGTAATATTGGTTAGTTGCTCGGTTATAGCTAATGGTCAAATGATGACCTCTAGATAACTCATGCTCTTGGTGATCTAGGCATCACGTAGATCTGATGAGTCTGGTGCCCTTAGGGTGTTTGGATTGATCTGTGATCATTCGTAGATGACATCGTAATGTATTCCTGACGCACCTGTGTGTGCCTTTGGTTGATTAGACAATTTTTTAGTCGGATTATGAGGGCTCAGGCTGAAGATTATTATTTTCAGTATCTCCGAAGTAGAGTAACCTTAGGGAATCAGACGACGTTTTCCTTGAGATGTGTACGGAATATTTCATTTCGTAATAGATAGTACTGCCTTGAGTTTCCTCCGATTTCAGAGGATTTACTCTCGGTGGCACATCAACCTGGATTTGCGATACACTCGAGATGTACCTGAGTGTATCATGGAAAAAGGGGCATTAAGGGTCTCGTGTCTAGACTTTTGGTATGTTCTTTGACACAGTGATAGTGTAGTGCACTTATAACCCACAGGGTGCGTCAGAGACTAGCGAACTTACTCTTGAAGAATTCCCTACAAGAGGAAGCCTAGTACATTAGCTTACAGTGGTTGCACGACTCAATTTGGGTGATCGTGATCAATTAACCAAATCTACGCACTTCTTTTCCTTGATCCGTAGAATGAACATGATGGATTACTTAGTAGTGATATATGATAAGGAGATTACCAGATTTTAGGGATTACCTCTAGAATCTGGCAGGAGTCTCCTACGAGCTACAGGTCCATAGCTCTGTCTCAGTATACTTTTTCATCCGTCGACAGATAGGCAATCCATGCGTACCATTCAGGTTCTGGAGGACTTACTACGGTCATGTGTTAGGGAGTTTCAGAGGCAGTTGAGGGACCATCTATATTTAGTAGAGGATACCTAAAACAACAGCTAATACCCGACTACCTAGATGGCACCATTGGAGGCGCTGTACGGTAGGGCTTGTAGGACACCCACCCTCTGGGAGAGGGTTGGGGAACTGCGGTAGTTAGGACCTCAGGGAGCTCAGCGCGATGCAGAGTTAGTCTGTATGATCAGACAGAGAATGTCTAAGGCACATGAATGTCGAATGAGTTACACAGATTAGAGAAGGAGACCTCTAGAGTTCTCTGTGAGTGACCATGTTTTTCTTCGAGTTTCACCCATGAAAGGGGTGAAGAGGTTTGGTCTCAGGGGTAAGCTAGCTCCGCGATACATTGTACCTTTCTAGATTTTGGAGAGGATCGAAGTCGTCGCTTACCGATTGGTACTTCCCCCATCTCTCGCCAGCATGCATGATGTATTCCATGTCTCCATGCTGAGGAGATATGTGTCAAATCCCTAGCATTTATTGTCCGAGGTCTCGATCACACTTCAGCCAGACGCGACTTACAAGGAGGTACCTGTGCGTATTTTGGAGCACGGGAGCTTCAGCTGCAGAACAAGACAATCCGGCTGGTTAATGTTGGATGCCAACTTCATTCTGATGCAAAGGCGACTTGGGAAATTGAGGATACGATCAGAGCTCCCTACCCCCCACTTGTTTGCTTGAGGTACGTGTGGGTTATTTCGTTCAGTATTTGTACTACATATTTTTGTTCAGTATTCGATACTGCATGATCATACCTGGCACATATAGATTATAAATTTAAGGACTAAATTTTTGTTAGTGGGGGGAGAATATAAAATACTCAGTGCACAAAGTTCTAGGTAAAGGGCATAGTTTGAAATTATGGAAAAGGTGTGATACTTAAAACACTCCCTTTTCCTCTTCTTCCCCACTCAAATGTCGGAATTCATGCGATCATCGCCTTCTTCCACCACCTCCACGCGATCGAATTAACGTTGAGGTTTTCCTCTTCTCCCCCAACGCTTAGTAAGGGATGTCCACTTATGTCTCTTGGAAAGGGATTGAGGGAAAGCGCAGATCTGGGTTGTGGGGGATCTCGATCTTCCCTTTGTTGGATCGGAGTAAATTGATAGAGGGGGGGTGAATATCGATCTGAAAATTTTCGGACAATTAAGAGAAATTACGTAGCGGAAAGAGTAAAACAAAGTCGCTAACACGGTTTGTTTTACTTGGTTCGGAGTCGCGATCAGCTCCTACTCCAAGGCCCACGGTCCTTGACCATTTACAATGGGCAATTCTATATTCGAAGAATGTTTACAATTTGATGTACAGATATAGAATTAAAATAAAGAAGTTACAACACTTAAGAAATTTAAGCTTTTACCGACAACCGGAGTGGATGAAATTTCATAGCAGTGGGTCGTCGTCGGTGCTTGAATCGTGAGTGCGGAGCGTGTCGGAGTGTAGCGCTTGAGCGAAAGTGTTGAAAGCGAGATTTGCAAGTTGTATTGAAGCCATGCTGGTGAACCCCTATTTATACTGGTTGCTGGGGCGCCTGTGTTGAAGGGGGTGCCTGACACGTGGCCTCTTTTGCGCGAACTCTAATCCGCAGGCTTGGTCAGCGCTTATCCCCTTCATTGAGGTGTCTGAGCTGACTGGGGCGCCTGTGTTAACACAGGTGCCTAGCTTGACTTGGCCCAAAGGCTTTCGTGACAGTTTGCTTTGATGGCTTGGTTTTGCCTTACACTGGGGCGCCTGTATCCATACAGGCACCTAGCCCAGTGAGGCGCCTCCTTCCAATGAGGTGCCTGAGCTGCAGAAACACATCCCTTCATTTCCTGCCTCCTTCCAATGAGGCGCCTGAGTTGCAGAAACACCGTCCCTTCGTTTCCTGCAACCAGGGTTAGTTCCAAAACACAAGAAGCAAATATACATGATATATTAGACATTATTTACAGCCTAAGTTGTCTTGGTTCTGACTTTGGATCTCCCAAATGGAACCCTAGGTCGAACCGACGCCTAATGTTCCCTCCTACGGGGAACACGTCCTCACCTACTTCTCTCGGGAGAATTTACATTTTTGCCAACTGACTCCCACGGTTGGACTTTTGCTCAGCTTCACTCACCAGGTCTTCAGTGCCCAGTCCTCGACCAGGTCTTAGTGCCCAGCTTCACTCACCAGGTCTTAGGTGCATAGTCCTCGACCAGGTCTTAGTGCCCAGCTTCATTCACCAGGTCTATTGCCCAACGTTATGTCAAGACTTAGTTGCCCAGCCCGCGACCAGGACTTAGTGCCCAATTCAAAGAACCAGGACTTAGTGCCTAGTGTACCTAGGAATTTCCTGCACACTTAATAAGCTTGTTAGATCACAATCAATTCTTAACTTCTGAATCCTTTGCCATTATCAAAACTTAGGTTCAACTTTGGCGCTTCCGGCACCAACACCCTTGCCAGTCAAGGGACAGCGAGCCTTGCTCCATTGGGTGTTGCATCACATAAGGAGCTGATCCATCTTTTCGGATCTTGGCAAGGAGGTAAGCTATACCATCTTTAACTCATTGCCATTTTTCCTTCAATCTTAGCAAGTGAGCGTCGCCAGCTATGGTGCCAAACAGCGTGCCCTAATTGCAGTGTTACCCTCAGACTTTCGGAGATTTATGGTTGTGTGGGAGGATAACTTTGATATGGAACTGGGATTGGCTCCTTCTTCCTTGCGTGCACGGCTTCAATAGAATCGAGCAGGGAAGTTGCCGCGGGTCTCTTTTTAGGTATGGATATAATTAATTTACATCTTGTTGTTCTATTTGTTCTTAGAGTAGATGAGATAGATCGTTTCAGCTTATTGTATTTTGTTTATCACTGTTGTGTTTCTTTGTTTCTTTGGAATCGAGTTCTGGAATTTGAGTCCATGAAGAGATATTTTAGTTGTGGGATCACATCCCTATGGTTTTTTGGAATTGGAAACAGGGTTGTGCTTTGATTTTTAAGACCTTGAGTTAGATCTGTATAACCTTGTTGATGTTGCTATGAGGTGTTTGGTTTCTTGCCATGAGATGACTTTTGGGTTAGGAACAGATTTATGCATGAACAACCAGGGAAGTGGATGTCATGATTCCGATCGATTTGATTGGAATTCTATACTTGCTTTGTGATCTCCCTTGCATGAGTTTTTATTATGGGAATGGGAAGTGGTTTTGGTTCTGCCTTCATGATAGTTGAAGTTGATGTTGTGTGTGATTCCTTGTGGGAGATGAGTTTTGTATATTCTCTTGGATCTCTTCTTCTACCGTGAGTTGCCCTTGTCCTTGATAATGAATTATTGTGTGGAGAGTTGGGATGTAGAATGGTGTTTCTGGAGGTTGTATGTCGTGAGTTTCATTGGTTAATTTGAGTTCGATATATGGGATTGGTTTAGTCTTCTTGGGGAGATTAAGCTAGTCTAAATACATAGGATTGATTAGTAATTAATCATTTAATTTTGGTTGAATTAAATGATTATAATAATTAGAATCACTACAAATACGGGATAATAGTTGGTTAGCTACTTGCTTTTACGTAAATAGCTAAGAATTTTGTATTTGATACAGGACATTGATAGAGTGACTTGATTGTCTTGTTGCGGATTATTAGACGGGAGTTCTCTTCGCGTACGAGTACTTATATCGGAGGCGAGTACCTTTGACTCTATCTCTATGGATATTTTCATTTTCTATGCATGGTTTATTATGTGTAGCAGTAGGTTATGCATTTATCAGCCTCTTATTTTTCATACTTGATACTTACTGTTTGTTCTTTGAGTTGCTTACCGTTTATTTCCACATGATCTTGATACTTGTTATTCTCGCTCTGTAGAATATACATGTATGCATATGAGCCTAAGAGTAGTGATATATCACCTCACACTTTGCATTTTGTCGATAATGTACACCTAATAGTTTATTTTGTAGCACACGATTTTATATTTTAGACCTATAGTTCTTGGTTGAGCTACTAGGTGAGTGTTGCATGTGTTAGTGTCATATACCATCCTTGCATGGTTTGTATAACTAGCGACCCTTAGCTCCCTTGTGGTTGAGATGAGTCGTCAGTCATACAGGACTTGGCCACACAATCACTCAGAGGTTAGTGATTATCGTAGTGTGGCCCGTTTTGTTCTGTTCTGCTTCGCTCAGCTACTCATGGGTTAGAGGTTATTGGTGCGTGGTAGCAGACGGGAATCCCTCCTTCGTTGTGTGATATAAGGAGATGAGAGCGAGACTCTCCCATATGACATGGTGTAGGAGTGTTGTCTCCAACTGCATCCTATCCACTCGGCTATTCCGGAGCAGTGACGACGAAGTGTGTACAGTTGTCATAGCCCTACCCACTTGGTCATTTACATATGGCATGTTACGGTAGCTAGACTAGTGTCATGGGTGGCATATGTCATTGTATTATGTGCATACGATGCATGAGATTACGTTTGATTTTGTTAGCTGCATTTGATTGAGTTATGTTTGTTGCACTTGGATGACATGCACATATAGAAGGTACTTTACATTTGGTTTGGTGATTTGCATTTGCTCGTGTTTACGAGTTATATGACCTACTACCCCGCATGTGGGATTGACACTGGTATGTATTGTACATTTAGTACTTTCGGTTATGCATTTTCTATTTCCTACAAGACTGCATCAGTATTGTTTCTGCTCTTCTTATTTAGCTTTTTGATACGATGCATATCTGTCTTTATTACCCATAGAGTTCATCTAGACTCACCCCGGTTTGTTTGTTTACTTATTTCAGGTTGATGTTGTCGGAGTGCCCAACAGCCAGTCCTGACTCTGATTTTTAGTTTATGTTTTATTTTCGAGTATTCATATGTTATACATCATACATTATATTCATTTTTTGCATCGATGACTTGTATTTGCATTGTTTGATGCATGGATTATACTTTTGATTCTTTGTTGGACTTTATGTGATGTATTGTATTGCGCGCCTGCCCGGACGGCAGATCAGGTAACTCGTAATGATTTTTATACTGTGGATGTATTGTCTTTCATTTTCATCGACTGGGATTGGTCGTTCATTTATTTGCGGCCAGAGGCCATATATATTGCGTGTGTGTATGTATCTATGTTTTAAGTTATTTGTCATATAGGGAGGTGCTGTCCGATTTTATATTGGGATAGCGTCTCCTCTTAGGGGTGTGACATCCATTATTTGCAATAGACGAGGAGAATATTGTTCCTTTCTCAACAAATCAGGAATCGCAGGAGATGTCTAAATCCAGTCAACCTAATGAGAGTGAATTGTCTATAAATGAATTAGTTTCTCAATAGTCAAATCTACGAAGAAGTAGTCTTCAAATTATTTCTCGGAGAAGGTTTGACATTAAGAATGAGGCATTAATAATTCTCCCAGTTGACGATGAGGAACCTCGATCAGTTGAGGAAGCATTGAAATTCTCAGTTAAGGAGATATGAAAAGTTGCAATGGATGAGAAAGTAGAGTCCATGAGAAATAATCAAGTTTTAAATTTAGTCGATCTTCCTCCTAGCGAAAGGGCTATTGGGTATAAGTAAATTCTCAAAATTAAGAGGAAAGTCAATGGGTTGATTATTCGATACAAAGCTCGTTTAGTTGTAAAAGAATATAGCCAAATTGAGAGTATTGATTTTGAAGAGACATTCTCTCTAGTTGTAAAGTTTGTGTCAATACGTATAATCTTGACTATAGTAACACATTTTTACTTAGAATTACATCAGATGGATGTAAAGACGGCTTTCCTTAATAGTAATCTTGACGAGAAAATCTATATGGTGTAGCCAAAAGGTTACATTGCTAAAGGACAAGAGAATAAAGTATGTAGACTTAAGAAGTCTATATATAGGCTAAAGCAAGTGTCAAGACAATGGAACATAAAATTAATTAAAGTCATTTTGTTTTATGGTTTCGAAATGACCAATGAGGATCATTGTATTTACCTAATGAAAGAAAAAGGAAAGTTTGTTATTGTATCATTATATGTTGATGATATGTTAATAGCTGAAAGTGACTTAAAGTTTGTGATAAATGTCAAATCTTGACTTTCATCATAATTTGACATAATACATATGGAAGAAGCTGAGTACATCTTAGGATGCAAATCATTCATGATCGATCAAAAAGGCTTTTGGATTTGTCCCAAGAAGCTTATATCACTAAGATGCTACAACACTTCAATATGTTAGATTGCAATATTGAACAAATACCTATAATGAAAAATATTATTTTGAGCAAAGTTATGTCTCCCAAGACTTTTAAAGGGACGACCAAAATGATGGAAAAATCATATGCCAATGTCACTGTTAGGTTAATATACACTATGTTTTGTACTTGTCATGATATAAGCTATGTTGTATGTTTAGTTAGTCATTTCCAGTTAAACCCAGGATCGAGACACTGGAAAGCTATGAAAAGGATCAAAGTTGAGCTTGAAGGACTACACAGATGCATATTGGGCAAGGAACCTTGATGATAGAAAATTCACATCTAGCTATACCTTCTTGTTAAATGGTGGTGTCATCTAATAGAATAGCAAGAAACAAGCTTGTACAGTGCTGTCGAAATAGACTTGTATAGATCTGTTGAAACAGGCTTATGTAACGTTGTCGACAATGGAAGCTAAATATGTGGCTCATGCAGTTGTTGCATAAGAAGTTATCTAGTTAAGAAGGTTCTTGATACATCTAAAGATTGCTAAGAACAATAGAAGTCCTGTTACAGTGTACTGTGATAATCAAGCTACTATAGTTTTTTCTAAGGATCCCAAATATCACAGTAAAGGCATGCATAAGGGATATTATTGATAAGAAAAATATAATTCTTGAGTATTTCCCTACACGTGTTATGTTTGTAAATCCTTTTACTAAGTCATTGACTAAAGAGTCATTTCAAGGACATGTGAAGTCTTTGGACTTCGAAAATGTATTTGTTACATAATTGGTTATATATGGAATGTCATGATCTATTCAGTGTAAATATATTTGTTACATTTAGATAAAAGTCTCGATGAGAATGTTGACAGGTTGAGATTGATCCACTTACATGGACAATCATCTCTATTTATTACGTATAAATAAATGTAAGAATATTACTTATGAGATAGCTTATATATATGTGAATAGAAACATACTCATAAGTTGAGGTCGCCTTGATATTGTGTCAAGATAAGATCATTTATGTAATAATTGGAGTAAATGAATCTACCATTTACTAAACCTATTAAAGGTCATATTGGAATTTATAAGTTGAATTCGGATTAGACATTAAGTATGCCTAGATCAAAATTTGCACAATGTTAAATATTTGAGAAAAAGACATGCACTCTTTTTGGTAAAGAGAAAAACATTGTAGTATGTGATTCATACCACATGTGCTATAACGACAATAAGGGTAGTAGAAGAATGAATTCTTGCTTCTCTACTATGTGAGATCATTGAGATTATAAGTCACTACAAGAAAAATACTTATTAACAATGATTTTTTTCACCGTTGTCGTAGGCTTAAAAAAATGTTGTTAAAGGTCGTGTTGTTAAAAGGGGTGCTAAAAAATAACAGTTAAAAGCTGTTATCTTTTAGTCAATGACAACAGTGCAGTAATGATTTTTTACCATTGTCTTTTAATGTGATCGACAACAGTTTAACAATAGTATTAAACCGTTGTTTTTGTGTGATATAAACAACAATTTGACAACAAATAAAAATTATTATCTTTTGTTTGAGGCAGACAACAATTTAACAACAACAAAAAAACCATTATGCTTCAATTAAAAGGCAATAGTTTTACAACAATTTAAAATCGTTGAATTAGGGATTATATTTAGCATCATTTTAAAAATGTTATCTTATTTAAATAATATATTTACAAAACTATTGTCTTATATTTAAAAAATAAATTATTTAAATAATTAAAAAATATTGAGCAAACATATTTCAAACTATATATCAATCAAACTTTATATAAAATTAGTCAAAACATCATCAAAATATCATTGATCAAGAATCTATATGCACGAATTACAATGGATATGTCATCAATATACTTATAATCTACCAACAATTAAACCAAAAAAGTATATATCCATATTCCACAAACATCTGACCCAAGTTTATAACTAAATAGTATCCACAATAGATAAAGAATCACACTTATGAATTCTAATATAACTTGCATTGTTGAATCAAATTTCTCCTCTTATGCATCTTTTAAGATATCATTTCCTATCTGTAAAAACAAAAATCACATATGATAAACCAATTCAACAACAATTATATTCAACAACAACAATAGCATAAAAATAAAGGGATATGAGTGCATGATATGAAGATTGTCTTGTTTTTGATCATTTAAATATAAAACATCAAAAACTACCACTTAGAGCATAAACATCCATCACACGTCACGTCACATAAGAAAGGTTTTTTTTTTGCAGCGGATTAAAATGCACTTAATCAACTTCATATTACTAGCAGCCATCAAAAGATTGACTAGAAGCACAATTCAATTACCTGCTAAAGCTAACCAGCAGATCTCCAGCCAATATAACAGAGTTCTAATGAATCTCTTACTCATATTCGCATTACAACTTGTAGCCACACCAAAATAGAGTGCACAGATCATGTAGTCACATAAGAAAGGTTGACATGTACAAAATTTTAATTCAAGTTAAAGTATTATAGGTACATTATTAATGCTCAGTGAGGTGCTAAAAAAAGGGGCATGTATTCAAGTACATTTTTTCACATTATCTAACAAAATTTTAAAGCTGCTAATAATTACCAATTATTAAAGATAAAAATTGGGTGGATTCCAGTACAGAATTAATGCATAAAATTTTAATTAAAGTTAAAAATTAAAGTGTCCTATAATATAAAAACCATAAGTTATCCTACTTAATTAACGTTGTGACAAACAACTAACATGTACATACATATGCATAAATATAATCTTGTATGCATTCGGCTACCTCAGAGCGCACTTCATCAATATTTCTTTTTGAGAGTACTCCACTTTTATGAACTGTACACACACATAAATTATATAATCTTAAAGAATAAAACATAATTAATAGATGAACAATTAGAAACATAACATATTCATAGCATACAATATATACAATCAATCTTCAAGCAAAAACAAGTAAATAAGGAAGAAAATAGCAAAAACCTTAAGCAACTTTTTACCAATGGTTAAGCAATTGAAAGATAAATTAATTGATGGGTTTGCATATATCAACACTCATTAACGAGTTAGTAAGAAAAAATTAAATTTTTTCCACAACCCCACAAATAACCTCTAGAAGTAAATAAAAAAACATAGGATTGTTTCATTGACATTTTCACACAACCGAGCATCACTCAGTTGAGAAAGAAACTCACCAATTCCACAACCCACAAATAACCTCTAGAAGTAAATAAAAAAAATATAGGATTCTTTCATTGAGATTTTCTCTTGACCTGGGCATCACTTATCCAAAAGTCCACTGTACCCAAAACTAACCAAAGCAATATTAGTCTCAGTTCCTCATCCACGACAGCGAGTTACCTGGCAAAGAAAACATCTCCACTTCACATGCTATCAATTCTCACAACCTAAGCCGACACCAAGATCCAATTCTATTAGCTAACCGAGAACAAATTCAAAAGAGGAATTCATTCAAACGGGGTGCTAAACTAATAAACCTATCAGAACCAATATCAAACTTCCAGATCAAAATCCACAAGAGAAAATCCAATCCCAAACAGAAACTTCAGCAAGAATTTACATCTGATTAGATAACTAGCCTACTCTTACTAATCTAGCTTAATGCATGAATAATCCCTCTGTTCTACACCATACCAACAAAAGGAACGAACCAACATCAGCTTACCAACTCTAATCGACACCTTGAACTACAAATCTGACCAAAGATGAAGAAGAATAGATTTCATATGGCAACCAATAGAAATCCAAACCGAAACCCACTTCCATTACTGATCCAAAAACCAAAAATTAATGAACAACTTTTGTTACCTAAACAGTAGCACCCAACAATGACAGCGACTCCCGGTTGCTTGCGGCGATTAAAGGGGCACGTGTAGGATCACACCGGAGACGAGCCCTCACACCGTAGATGGTGGCGTCGGTGTCTCCACATCGCTCATCAAGAAGGAGACGACCCAACAAGGCGGCTCACTCACGTAGAGTAGGGATCCGCAAGGAGCAGCTTGCGAAGCCGAAACACAGAGAAGAGGGAGATGCAATCCACTACTCCCAATGGATAGCATCGGCTCAGCGATGGGTCGAGGAGGGTGGCAGTCTGCTACGTCGAGGATGAGGAGGATCGAACAGGTGTGGTGAAGGCCGGCAATGATGGCTTGCGCTCTCGGCAATCGGTGAATCGCAAGGAAGGAGGAGTAGGAGATGCGCTCACCCGAGAGATGGTGCTCTCGCTCGTGGTCGGAGAAGAGAGCGGTGTTGGAGCTAGGGCCCGACAGCGTCGGGCGAGAGGGAGAGAAGGAAAAGAGAGGGGAAAAAGAGGGAGGGTTGGGTTTGGCAGAAGGCTAGGCACGGGGAAGATAAACGGAGGGGTGGGTTTATATAATTTAAACTTTTTCTTATTTATTTATATAAATATATTCCAAAAATCTTACTTTTAGTTAACTAATTCATAATTAGTCCATCATGCTACCAATTTTCCTTGTAAATATTTCCAAAAATTCAAGAAAATATTCCAAAAATTTCCGTATGACTGTTTCTAATTTTAACCTCCTATTTATGGTGATGTATATAAATTTATATATATTCCTATATATATTTATATATATTATTTTATTCTGTACATTTATTATTATTATTATTATTACCGTATTTGACATGTAAGCAACACTAATAGACAATGGTTAATTAAACCCGTTGTCGTAGGCTCAAAAAATAAACTTATAGACATCATTTTTAAAAAATCGTTGTCTTTGACATACATAAGACAATGATTTTTTAAAAATAGTTGTCTTTTTTAAAAAAAATTGATCAACTACAACGATTTTTAATAAAATCATTGTTAAATAGAAAAAAGACAACGGTTTTTCAAAAAACTATTGTCTATTGGGTGTTATTAAATCCTAAAATTCTTGTAGTGAGTTAATCTCAATCTTACCTTAAGTGGCTATTTAGCTATTTACCTGAAGTCTAATCAGTGTCAGCTATTTTAGTTTGTATTCTATTGACTATGAATGATTCGGTCTATGGAGCATAATTAGGAAAGCGACTTATTAGAATAAATAGATACTAGCTAAAACAGAAGATTAAAATTAATTTACATTTGTGGTACTTATTCACTGGTCGGTCAAGTATATTTTTTGTTATGTATTTAAGAATGTAATTGTGAATAAATGTATTGATTAAACATGTTGAACATGCTCTTGACATAGTAGACATATGAAGGATTAGAGATGTTCATATTGGTGTAAATGATTTAATCTGGGGTAAAAGCAAGTTATTGATGTCTCTAATTTGTTCTATAGAGCAGCTAAGTTAAGTGTAACAACTTTCTTAGCAGTCATTGTTCAGTGTGCTTCTTGTCGCACGAATCATATTCCCTTGAGTATGAATTGAATGTTCTTATATGGTCTTTGTGACTTTTTTATATGGTCTTTGTGACTAGATGATCTATATGGATTGAATTGGGAGAGTGGGAGATATTGGAGTTATAGGAAGATGAAGAAGGCACCCCTTCCTCTTTGTCTTCAAACCCATTCATATTCCTCCATTAATGGAGGTAGAGGAAGAGACTTTATCCTTTTATAAAATGCATCCAAGGTCATGAGCAAGAAGAGGTGCACTGAGTGTGCATCCAAGTAATGAGTTCATCGAAAGAGACAAGATGTAGCCATGTAGGCGAGGTCTATCTAAGGTCAATGAGAAAGGATTCATCATGTGTGTGTAAGGTCTCTGTGCAAGGTTCGTTCGGGTGCAAGAGGAAGAAGGGGTTGCTGTGAAAACATTCAAGATTGGTTCATCCAATTACAGAAGAGAGATTTGGTTTATGAACCTTGAGAAATGATTCATTTTTCGTGATTGGTTCTCGCCGACGACAAGTTCATCGATGTAGCATTCTTCTTCGATTTCTTCTCCATCACTATAAGTCATTTTCATTTCATACGAATTATTTCTTAAAATAAACAACCCTTCCCTCATCTTCTCCTAAATAAACCATTAGGGCTTTATTAAAGTAGGTGATTAGATGGATAAATATTAACAGTTCAAATTATGTTTTAGCATGTTCAAATTTATTACTTCATAACTTAAAAATATAATTTTTTTTAAACTTATTACTTGATCGAATAACTATTACCAAATAAATTGTCCCTTAAATTTAGAAGTGAAGCCCGCTTTTTTTAACATATAAAGTCTAAAATAATATTTACTATATCAATTTTATAACTAAAATTAATTATTATATTTTACATCGTAATTAATTATCACCATAGTAACTAGTAATAAAATCTATCATCAAAATTCTACAAGTGATATTGAGTGCAGTGATTTTTTACGAATAAATTAGATTTTTCGAATATATTTCTGTTAAAAAATCAATACTCTCAATACAGTGTTACCAATTGATGTATGAGGATATGGATATAATCAGAAGAACTAGATAAACATACAGAATTTGAGTTCTTATCATTCCGAGTTCTCTAGGTCCATAGTCGATTTTGGTAAAAACTCACTGATAAACATAGAGAACTCGGAATGACATGAAACCAAGAGTTATGTGTTCATCTAGTTCTCATAATTATATTTATGCTCTCAAATATTAATTTAACATAATATATTGAGAATAGTAATTTTTTTTAACACTAATCAAAATTTAAATTATTTTTTAAAAAAATATTTTAATTGATTAAAATGGTTTATGTAATCTTGAACAATAACTTTAATAGATTGTTACACTATATCAATCCACTAAAATCCTTTTCTTAAAAAAATAATTAAAAATTTAATTCATATTTAAAAAAAATTATCACTCTCAATATAATATGTCAAATTAATATTTAAGGATTTTAATATAATCAGGAAAACTAAACGAATATACAAAACTTGATTTTATGTCATTCTGAGTTTTCTAGGTCTATCTGTTGATTTTGGTTGAACCTGCAGATAGAACTAGAGAGTTAAAAATAACATGAAATCAAGTGTAATTCTCCTGATTATATTCATACTCTCAAATATAAATTTGAGAAAATATATTTAAAATAATAATTTTTTTAAAATATAAATCGGTCTTTTAAAAAAAATCTGCATATTTAAAAAAAAATAACCCTAATCGATAACATCAATTATCGATTGTTATAACTTAACAATCGATGGAGATAAATGTGAAAAGAGAAAATAGATATTGAATAGATGATTTAATAATTTTATAAGTAAAATACATAATTTGTATAGTTAGAAAATATTTGTACGCAGTTAGATAAACATGCTGTTTAAAAACAAGTACAGATATTCTCAGACATCTCCTATGGCATTAATTCCATTTCAGCAGGACAAGGATCAATCACTTCATCCGAATTTGCTGAATCAATCGAACATGTGGATATGGTCTATGTTGGAGGAAATGGACTCCTTTCGAAGAATTTACAATAAATTAAAATTATAAAAAATAATTTCAACTTAACTGTTGAGTGACCCGAGCTGTCTTTTATACAGTCTGCAGTCTCCCAGCAGAATTCTCGAGCTCCCGAGCGAACTCCCGAGTTGAATTCCCGAGCGAGCTCCCGAGCTAGAATTGTTGAGCGGAGACTCCCAACTAGGATCTCCTGAGCTCCCGAGCTGAGTTTCCCGACCGGAAGTTGCTGAGGCCTGCGCAACGCAGTGTCCTTGAAATAGATTTGTCCTCCTCCGGCGGTGCTTCGAGGCTCAGATGGACGTCTGTCTCTCAGGATACAACAACCGAACCACGGGCACAACGGAGCACTCGTTGCTCGTAGCGAACTGAGGAAGTACCCGAACGCTACCAAAGGAGGTCGGAAACGAGGTGGAAGAGAATCTCTTTTTTCTGTGTCTTTTGCTCTCGGTCACAGCCGGCTCAGACCCCCGTAGTATTCAATGACTGAATTAACGTCATTTACTGTCATTTAACTGGCCAGATCCAAACGTCTAGGGGTTACGTTGGTTCATCTGCTTGGACGAGTTCACTTGATTCAATACAAATCCGGGCCCTGGATTTGCACCCCCTGCGCACCCACGAGTGAGAGAGAGTCTCTCCCCTAGCATTTGTTCACAACGGTCACCCACAACTATCATGCCTGTGAAACAATATAAACCAACATTTATGCCTTGAAACTCCGAATGTGGGACTAAAGTCTCATTCACAAAAAAGTCTCTTCATTCTTCTCCTCACTTTCCATTCACTAGAAAGTCTCAATGTGGGACTAAAGTCCCACCGCCTCTCTTTCCATTCACACTATATATCCAACAGTCTACTCCACCAACACAAAGAACTCATTCAATTGAATGGCCCTCACGGGATGGACTGATAATTAATATGTGGATGTTGTCATCAAGAGATTTGAGGTCAAAATCTGACAAAGTCAATGTGTCTGCCCTCCTCACGCACTAGCCATAGCATCCAGATTAATAACTCTCGTGATTTATCTCTTCCGTGTTGATGTTGGAACGGTTTGACGGGGTACTGAGGACGAACGAATCGTCTTTTACCACTATTCAACACCACGAAATCGTCATTTTAAATTTTAAAACACAAATTTGCATTATTGCCTTTATCCATCCCAGTCAAATCTCCTTTGTGAAGAGGCTAAGGACTCACCTTGCAAGGTGACAAGCCTAAACCTATTTGAATTTTGTCATTGTCTTTGCCACCATAAATCAAGGAGGATAAACAGTGTTAAACTGTGATTTGATTGCCCACTTAATAATGCCTTTCATGTCCTTTTTACATTAAAATACAGCCTCTTCCAGCGTCGATCATGCAGTTTTTCTGTATCCAATCGCATCACACATGCAAATTAGGTTGTCAACCTAACCCTAAGACCATCACTTGATTGCCACCCACCACACTGTTCACAACCACACCAAACTCATTCAACCCACAAGAACACAATCAAGCCATGGCTTAACATACTTGAACTTGTAATAATTGAAGACTTTTATTCTTTCTTCTCCATGTTCATACATATGCATGAAAGAAAAGTACCCCCTATATATATATATATATATATATATATATATATATATATATATATATATATATATATATATATATATATGTTGCCAAAAGCTGGATTGATACAAACATATATAAACCTTAAAAAGTATAACCAAATTCAAGCAAAAAACTTGACACTCAAAAGTGGGAAGCACTTTCTCCAAGTTGATCATCATTCACTTTCACAGTTCTTATTCATGGTAGGACCAAAAGCTTGCCATTGCCATTTCCCTCACATGATCGAGCAACCGTTGAGGTTCTCATCGCTGAACATACTGTATGGATGTTGTTGTGGCCCATACATGGGCGGCGGTCCGTAGCCGTAGCCCGTCGGTCGGTCTTGTCCGTTCATCATCATCATCCTTTGCTGCTGCATCAACGACTGTAGGTACTGCTGTTGGTAGGGGTTCGAGCCGGCCATCATCTCCGGCAGGAAGTAGGCTCCGGTTGGGAGGCCCTGGGCATTATTGGTTGCCATTAGGCCCATGGGTGGCTGCATGTTACCAAATTGACCCATCATGTGAGGTTGGCCTATGGGAAGGCCCCCTCCCATGCTATTATTGCTCCCACCACCCTTGTTGGATGGGGATTTGCCACTATGAGCATGATTTCCAGCATTGTTATTGCTATTGCTATTGCCACCTTTGATGTTGTTGTTGTTTCCTCCACCATTCTTCTTGTCATGTGCTCCATCACCACCATTTCCCTTCTTACTTCCCTTTCCTCCCTTATCTCCACCACCTCCTTTCTTATCTTTGGCAACTACCTCACTTCCCTTTGGTTGCAAGTTGCTGGGCTTCATCATCATCTTGGGCTTCTCATACGGCTCTTCATCGGAGTATTCATCCATGTCATCGAGGTCCTCATCGAATTCATCGTAATCGTCTTCATCGTCATCAAAATCGCTCCCATCATCAAGCTCTTCCTTGGAAGGAAGATCTAATTTGACTGCCGCTTTGTGGTTGTCCTTCTTGAAACTTAGGAACTTGAGATCTTTGAACCCTTTCCCTTCCTGCAGCTGTGTCTGTGGCACTGGCTGGCCTTTCTGCTCCTTCCCACCACCACCATCCTTTTGGGCCTTTCCATGTTCCTTCAGCTGATGCTCAAGTTGGAGATTCTGAAGCTGGTTAGTGAGGCTCTGTCCTTTTCCACCACCACCACCACCAGCAGCAGCAGCCTTAGCAGACAGCAGTTCTGCATGTTTCCCAACCTTGTTGAGCTTCTTGATCAGGATGTCAGGGCTTACATTTCCTACCACAGTCACCTTCCTCGCCTCCACATTTATACTCACAGTGTACACCCCTGCACTTCCAATTAAAATTCAACTGTAAAATCAAACAACACTAGATCTGCAAAAAGGAATTTTTCAGAAGCTTGTAACAGAAGGAGATGAAGAAGAATTACGCATGGCACACACCATCAATCTTAAGAAGCACCTTCTTCACCTTCTTCTGGCATCCATTACAGCATATGTTCACTCTCATCACACAAGCCTGCAATTAATTAAATTAGCTAGCTAGGGAGGAAAGGGAGAAAAGGACAAGCTTCAGACATGGAGTTCAGAGGAACCAAAGCAACCATGCATATGTAGGTTGAAAGAGATTGTGTACCTGTGTTTTCAAGAATTTGAGGCTGTCTTCTTCCTTACTCATCATGCTTCCAATTAAAGTTCACCAAACACAAGGTTACTTCCAATATAAGATCTAGAAAAACAGAGAAGAAAAGATAAGGAAGAGCAGAAGGCAGAACAAAGATCGTCGTTGGGTTTGCCGTAGAATGTGAAACCCCAGGAGGTGCTCGGCTTGGCTGGGGGGATTTATATTATTTGTTCTTCCAGGGAATGGAATGGACACGGGTACCTGTCTAGGTCGGTTTGGGGTACATACTGTTTTGTATATCTAAATAAAAATTAACAAATATTAAAAAAAATAATGGATTTCCGAAACTCGTAATATTATACGGTGGAAATATTGATTTTCCAAGAGCAATTAAGTGTAAAAGCCGTTTTAATTTATGCTTAATAAAATTATCAGGTAAGTACATCATAATTGAGAATAGAATCATGAGTAAAAATTACCGAAATATTATTGCCACTGCACTGTAATTAGGGGCATATTATAATTGTAACAAAAGATTAAATTGTCAATTTAGTAGTTCTTTTAGAATGACCTCACATATTTTGGAAAGGGATAAATGTAGGTTAGTTTACTCTAGTTACCTTTTATATAAAGAGATTAAATGTCTAATGAAATATTTTACACAAATTAAAAATTAATCCTAAATCCTATTATAATAAATATTTATATAGATATTAACTATGTCAATACATAGGATGATAGGCTAGACATGTCATATAGGCATGCCATAATAATAGTTGATAAAGAGGTTGTGACATTTATGTATATTGAATTAATCACTCTTTTTTATTTATTTTCGTGAAATTTTTTGGCATTTTTCAACATAAAAAATAAATATATAGGAAGCTCTTATAACTTCCTTTAAAAAATTTTCAAGACACACACTTGGATATTGCAATTCACTCAAATGTTCATGCCAAGATTTTAAACTTTGATATCTAATTTTGTAAAACAAAAATTGTAGTGCTCCTCTGTTTTTTCATAATTTGATGGGCTAAATGTGCATACTTATACATTAGATTTTGTTCATAATTAGTCCACATAATGTACATGTGATTTGATGAACTTTAGATCATTTTCATGGTGCTCAGATCATTTTCATGCATCATGTTAGCATCTCAATTGCCCTACTTAAAATATCAAATAATCTCGCGTATAAAAAATTAAATTAATATTATATATATATATATATATATATATATAAAGTTGTGATACAAGGCATAATAATGAGATATGTCTTGGCATGATAACTGTCAAATCCATATATCAATTTTTTTTCATAATTTAAATTTAAAAGAATATGGGAGACTTATTAAAAACTCCCTAATCAGAAAATCATCTTTGTGTCAGCTCCCTTGGCAAGGGAACAATAGTTTTGACTCCCTAAACTTTTTTTTTAACTCCCTAATACATAAATTTACCAATCTACCCTTATTAAATATTATCCCTCTCTCCAATACCTTCTCCCCCGTCAACACCCATTTGTTGACGATGCATCCAAAACTCTAACCAGCGCCTCCCTCTTCTCCATTTCTTCCCTACAGATTCTCCTTCCTAAAGAAACCCAAACCAAGGAAATCGATGGCTCGACCATTTCCCTCTTCTCTATTTCTTCCCATTACAATGTCCATCCTAAACAAACCTTAACCAGTGAAATCCATCGCTCTACCTATCCACGCCGAGGAGGAGACTGAAGCAACATCATACCCATCGAGATCCATCGATCGGGAGTAGCGAGATATCAACCGAGAGCAAACGACCGACGAGGAAAGTGAAGTAAGCGTCGACGTCGAAGACAGAGTCGAAGACACACAATCACCTTAAAAAATAGTAAATTTTTTTAATTTTTATAGTCTTTTTTAATCTATTAGTCGTATTTTGTTTGATTGAATTTTCACATATCTCATTATTTATATTTTATTGGTTTTTGGTCAGATTTTTTGAGATGGAGGTGAAATCTTGAGATAGCGCGTGTAGGCTTGTTCGCTTACGCTTGCTCCTCCAACTCCAACTACTACAGGAAAGAATCCATCTCCATCTCAAAAATTCATTTTATGAATCATATCTTCCTCTTTTGGAAGTTGGAATTCCTGAGAAATTATATTGTGTTTCACTCCCTAAAGATAATTTTATAATATTTGAATATAAATAAAGGCCAATAATATTTAAATGAGTATATTATTCCTCATTTATGCTGTGTTATGAAATTAAATATGATTTGTCAAATTTATTTAAATTGATATCGTGTTATGATTGATTATGAAATTGTATAGACTTTTCCAATGCAATTTCTCAATCACTCAGGTGACAGATTTTGATCAGTTTGTTAGAGAAATGGAATCTGGATCTGGATCTTCAAATTTTTCATTTCTGGGTAGTTGCAAGTATAAAGAAGACCTCTATATGATTTCAATTTTTAATGGCTTCAGTCTAATGGAGTTGTTTGTTAATCTTGGAAGAAAATGTGAGGAGATTGTTCCACAAAATGTGCTTTTGCAATATCTTGCACCACATCAAAATATGTATGTGACATTGCATGAAGATGATGATGTCCGGATTATGACACATCTTTACACGTCTATGAGATTGACAATAATTAATATGAGAGTGGTGGAAAAAGATCACATGAGTGCCCACAGTCTCGAGAGGTAAAAAATTTCTACCTTGATTTTTTTCTGCATGTAGATATTAATGATGATAAAATTTATTTTTTTGATTTACTTGATATGTCGTTGTAAAGTACAATTATTGATGATTGTTTAGTTATTTATCATGGAAATATATTGTGGGTGTGATTTTTTCTTGTGAATCTTGAACATATGTAAAGTCATTGCCCTCGTGGAGATTATGTAAAGTCATTGTATCCCAAAGGTTAAGTCTTTAATTTTAGTTTAGGTTTGTTAATATATTACATAAAGTACTCTCCCAAAGGTTAAGTCTTTAATTTTGGTGGATGGATAATAGGTTAATTATAATTATTTTATGCTTATAATGATATTATACTCATTGTTAAATTGATAAGGTTTGAAACTGAAGAAGAGACACAGACTAATAATGATGGATATCTTGAAGTGGGTTTGGTAAGAAATTCCATAGATGCTTGGAGTCATTGCATCCGTGGAGAGGGCCAGATATTCAAGGATGCTACAGAATTTCAAAAATGTGCTAAAAATTATGCAGTTGCTATGAGACGATCGTTTTTGTATAAAAAGAATGATAATAAGAAGGTTATTCTTGTCTGTAGCGAAAACAACTGTTCTTGGAGAATATATGCTTCAAGACATAAAGCTGACAAACTTTTTGGCATTAGAAAATGCAATCTAATACATACTTGTGGAGATGACAATCTTCGTAGTAGAGGACATCCTAAAGCTGATGCTGCCTGGGTTTCCAATGTTGTGATGGATAGATTGAGGGGAGAGCCCTCGTATCGACCATGCACAATGTTGAAAGATATTCATAGAGATTATGGGGTCGAGCTTAATTACAACAGAGTTTGGAAAGGGAAGGAATTGGCAATGCATGACATTCATGGTGCAGAGGAGGGGTCTTATGATAGATTACGATGGTATTGTAGTGCTATCAAAGAAACTAATCCTGGAAGTTTTGTCGAGTGTGAAATTGATCATTGTGGTAATAAATTTAAACGGTTATTCATCTGCTTCAATGCATGTGCAATTGGTTTTATCAATGGATGTAGACCCTTGGTTTTCTTAGATGACACTCACATAAAGAATAAATACAAAGGATGCATTTTGGTTGCTGTGGCAAAGGATGCTAATGATGATCTTTTCACATTAGCATATTCAGTTGTAGATGCTGAAAATGATAATAATTGGGGATGGTTCTGTTTCCAACTTAAAAGTGCCCTGCTTTCGCATTCCTATATTGAGTTCCATGAGTTCACCTTTTTTCTGATAGACATCCTAGGATAATCAAGGCTATTCAGATAATATTCCCAGATAGTCATCATGCCTACTGTTTGAGGCATTTGGTAGACAATTTCGTGAAACAGGTTTGGCTAATGGCATATTTGTGTTAGGAAAACATTGCTTTTTGAATAATACTAGTTTATGTATTATTTTTTTGTTATTTGAATGTAGGTCATGCGAAGGTACCCACTTCATAACAAAAAATATTGGTCATCTATTTTCAAAAAAGCTGCATATGCCCTATCGACACAAGAATTTGAAGAATATGTTAACATGATAGTAGGGTCAATGCCACTTGCCAAAGACTTTATAGTATCTTCGTGTCCAGAAAGTTGGGCAAATGCATATTTTCTAGGAAATCGGTGGGGTGTCATGAATAATAACATAGCTGAGTTTTGGAATAATTGGGTTAAAGCAGCACGATTTCTTCCTATCGTGGCCATGGTCGATCACATACGGATTCAAATTATGGATATGATGCACAGACGACGTGAAGCAACAGTGGAGATGGTTAAAAGATTGAGTCCATCAAAGGAGAATGCTCTTGCAAAAACATATGCTGAATCTCGTAGTTTGATAGTGCGCAAGGCATGTGGTTGGAGTTTTGAAGTTGTGGATGGGAATAAATCATTTGCTGTTGATTTGTCTGCTCGGACTTGTTCGTGCAAAGCATGGCAGATTAATAGGTTTCTATGCAAACATGCATGTTCAGCAATAGAGTCAAAGTCATTATCAGTATATGATTTCTGTGACAAGTACTTTAAAATAGAGTTGTATCGTGAAAGCTACAAAGGAATCGTAAATCCGATCCCTACATGTCATATGTCTGAGTACAATCTTGAGCAGCAATTTGTAATCAATGCTCCCATTGTTCGAAGCCAACCAGGCAGAAGAAGAACTCAAAGGATACCTTCGCAAGTCGAAAAACGTGTGACAAAGTGTGGTCGGTGTCATGGGCGAGGTCATAACCGACGCAGTTGCAAAGAAGCCATTAACTAACTCTACTTTTATTTTGTGAAAATAGTATGGAACTGTTTGATTTACAAGTAAAATATTGTATTCTGAAATTTCTTTTAATAAGCATGTATATTTGATCTCTAATACATTTTCCAATTTACAGGAAAAAGAGGATGATAGAACAAGCAAGAAGCAAGGATGTACCTAAGAGAAGGAGTACTCGAACCAGTGCAATTATTCAGGGCGTGCTCTTGGTGTAATGGTCCTTTAATATTATGTTATGTTAGTGATGTTTATGTACCGGGAACTGTTTATGTAATGTGGGCTTGATACTAGTTGATGTTTAAGCTTGGTGTGATATCTGTATTTCATAGTTTTGGTAAATGACTCGTATTTGTTGTTGTTATTGTGTTAGTTCAGTTGTGAACATGAATGTTAGTTCAGTTATGAAACTTAATGCTTTTGATATATATTCTTTATTGTGTGAGTTCAGTTATGAAACTGAATGTTTGTTCAGTTATGAAAATAAATGTTTGTTCAGTTATGAAAATAAATGTTTGTTCAGTTATGAAACTCATTGTTATGATTTGTGTACTCTTTATGTGCATGACATATGTGGGATATACAAAAGAGATGCTGTCAGAATTTCAGCCGAAATTGAGTACAGATCAGCAGAAATTGAGTACAGATTGACGAAAATCGAGTACAAGGTTAGGAAACCTTGTACTCGATTGTAGTTGAGTCGATTATAGTTGAGTCGAAGGTTAGGAAAACAAGATAGGATCATGATATATGCCCTATTATTTGACTATCTAAGAGTTGGCAAGGCCATTGAGATTTTGAGTACAAATTGATACAATCTCGGTACACATTGGCTGAAATCGAGTACAAATCAGCCCAAATTGAGTACATATTGATGAAAATCGAGTACAAGGATAAGAAACCTATACCTCTCTCATGATCATGATGCAAAGTCCAATGTAGTTGAGTCGAAAGTTAGGAAAACAAGATAGGATCATGATATATGCCCTATTATTTGACTATCTAAGAGTTGGCAAGGCCATTGAGATTTTGAGTACAAATTGATACAATCTCGGTACACATTAGCTGAAATCGAGTACAAATCAGCCCAAATTGAGTACATATTGATGAAAATCGAGTACAAGGATAGGAAACTTATACCTCTCTCATGATCATGATGCAAAGTCCATTGTAGTTGAGTCGAAGGTTAGGAAAATAAGATAGGATCATGATATATGCCCTATTATTTGACAATCCAAGAGTTGGCAAGGTCATGGGGATTTTGAGTACAAATTGATGCAATCTCGGTACACATTGGCTCTCTCATGATCTTGATGCAGAGTCCATTGTAGTTAGACTCTATCTTGGTTTTCCTAACCTTGGACTCTAACTACAATGGACTTTGCATCAAGATCATGAGAGAGGTATATGTTTTCTAACCTTGTACTCGATTTGCATAAATTTATACTCAATTTGGGCTGATTTGTACTCGATTTCAGCCAATGTGTACCGAAATTGCATCAATTTGTACTCAAAATCCCCATGGTCTTGCCAACTTTTGGATTGTCAAATAATAGGGCATATAGCATGATCCTATCTTGTTTTCCTAACCTTTGACTCAACTACAATGGACTTTGCATCAAGACCATGAGAGAGGTAAGTGATACCTCTCTCATGATCCTATCTTGTTTTCCTAACCTTTGACTCAACTACAATGGACTTTGCATCAAGACCATGAGAGAGGTAAGTGATACCTCTCTCATGATCCTATCTTGGTTTTCCTAACTTTGGACTCTAACTACAATGGACTTTGCATCAAGACCATGAGAGAGGTAAGTGATACCTCTCTCATGATCCTATCTTGGTTTTCCTAACCTTGGACTCTAACTACAATGGACTTTGCATCAAGATCATGAGAAAGATATATGTTTTCTAACCTTGTACTCGATTTGCATAAATTTATACTCAATTTCGGATGATTTGTACTCGATTTCAGCCAATGTGTACCGAAATTGCATCAATTTGTACTCAAAATCCCCATGGCCTTGCCAACTCTTGGATTGTCAAATAATAGGGCATATATCATGATTCTATCTTGTTTTCCTAACCTTCGACTCAACTATAATCGACTCAACTACAATCGAGTACAAGGTTTCCTAACCTTGTACTCGATTTTCGTCAATCTGTACTCAATTTTTGCTGATTTGTACTCAATTTTGGCTGAAATTCTGACAGCATCTCCTTTGTATATCCCACATATGTCATGCACATAAAGAGTACACAAATCATAACAATGAGTTTCATAACTGAACAAACATTTATTTTCATAACTGAACAAACATTCAGTTTCATAACTGAACTCACACAACAACAAATACTCAAGATTTATAGGAACTGTCTTCTATGAAACCCACTCTGCTCCAACACAGCAAGTGAAGAATATATATCACAATGCAACTAAGAATACATACTCTACCTGAACACTTTGAATCTCAGATAATATCAAATGCAAGTGAAGAGCAATCAAAATCATCAAGTAAGAAATGAAACAGAATGGCGAATGCATCAGAAAAAGAAATGCCCAATAAGATCACATTGACATCACTTAGCACATAATCATGCATAATTTTTTCCACAACAAATCATCCATAATCAGCAACAAAACATCCATAATCATCCATAATCACATATTTCCATATTTCAACAACAAAACATCCACTTTCCATAACATTCAGCAACTCACAACCATAATTACATAGGCTAAAGGTGATGAAGATGAGAATATCTGCAGATACACCAACTTACAACAAATATACGTTTTCCACCAAAATTCATAATCACATGAGATTAGAAAAGTCTACTTCTTCATAATTCCATTTTCATCTGACAGAATAATTGCTGCCATGTGTGCCCGATACGCATCCATCTTTACCTCTTTTTCATAATTCCATATTTCATCATCATCAAGCGCTAGACACTCAATCCACAAACAAGTAAAAACACCATAATCGAGTGTCTCGCCTTGGTGACGACACTTTGTTTTCATTACTGTTATTTTACCAAGGTCAAAGCCTGAGAAATTTTTCATGTATCCAGCCAAAAATTCAGCCTGCAAATATTGATTCAGCTGTGAAATTTAAGTTTTAAGAGTTATTGAAATACAAATGATGAAACTTACATAAACTTTGGCTGTCCCGAAAGCAGCTGGATGAGGCTTGGAGTTCATGGTCTGGAATTTGCCTTCTCTTGTTGAATAGAATAATAGATACCAATGCCATCCATAGTTCAAGGGAAAAATAATATATCTGCATCTTGTAAATAAATCTTCATTGAGATGTTTTAATTGATTCCTTGTCACTGAAGTAAGTTTTCCAACAAATTCTTCATACTCTCCCTTCCGCAGCAATCGATTACTCCTATGTCCTTCCAATTTATGAAGGACTTCTCTCTACATGTAGAAATAGAGTCATATTTCTCATTGTAAATAAAAATTAAAGAATTCATTTGTAAGGTCAAAGAACACCACAAACCTGAACACCCATGTCCATGCCAAAAATTTCAAACCCTTTCTTGACACTTTGCTTTCTCATTATTCTCATGTAACAATCAATAATTTCGGATCTAACTGGATTACGAAATAAGAATTCACAGAATTGGAGGCCATCAAGGACCACATCATCTTCCTCCCACACAACCACACTGTAAATTTGAAAATTTATATAATATTTCACTATAAAGGACTAATATTCTAGAAAAGGAAACATGTACAAGATTAACATACTCTAACTTATCTCGAGAAAGATATTCTGTTACCATCTCTCGCTCTTCATCAGTTGCTTCTTCATATACACAAAAATTTCTCGTTTCTCTATATTTATTCATCACATCCGCAACAGCATCCCTTCCAATTGTAGCAACATCTATAGTCGTCTCTCCCTATGTAGATAGATTTAAGAACATAAGAATAAAATAGAAACACGGTTAACAATAAATAAATAAACGAGAAATTGATGCTAACACCTCTTCCAGCACTATTGGGTCTACAATTGATGCTAACACCTCTTTGCCTGCCTTCCTCCTACGTTTAGGTGTTGTACTCGGCAGCGTAACATATATTTCAGGTTTTTTTTTCTTCATTCTGTCTGCCCTTGTCCTAACCGTCATTGCAATAGAGGACACAAATTGCTCTACTATATTCTTTTCAACCGGCACTTCAACAAATCCAGCCATTTCACCTTCAATGGAGTCTTTAACTTCAACTCTCTTGTTGTATTCTGACCCACTGATATCATCAGTCTGTGGATGTAGCTCACCACCAAACTCTTTCTCCATTGCTTCAGTATTGGCCCAACTTGTGCCAGCAATCAATCCACCACATTTAACACATTCTAAGCCCTGAAAAAATTACAAGATTCTTGTAGCAAATAAATATTTTCTCAACTTCATTTAACAAAATACTTATTTAATGATAATATTACCGAAAAACTTGCTCGCCTATGATGAAACAGTATATCTTCATCCGAAAATGGTACAATGGATAACACCTTTTCACAATTAAAATTAAAAGGTCACTACAATTCATCATATTTGAGTATGTCTACTATAAAATATGAACTTACTTTACTATAGTCAATGGAATTCAATAACCTCTCCGCTAAATCATGTTTGTTAGGTATCTTACTTTCCGCCCAACGGAACAACCTGGGAAAAGTATGTAGCGAACGTACTACTCCAAGAGAAGGTATTCTTTCATATAACCATCCCTAAATAAATAAATTTATTAGTATAACAGAACAAAACATAATAAAAGCATACTAAAAAAACTCACCATCAATCCAACAGTTGAACCATCTAAATACTTCTTTCTGCTAACATCACCCTTTCCAATATATTTGAAAATTTGATTACTCAAAAATCTATAAGCCGCATCTCCCCACGAATAATCAAAGAAGGTGGTCAGGTCATCAATGTATGGCATAATGAATCGAGGTGTTGAGTAGTTAGCCACAGGAAAAATGATACAATTAAACACTAAACAAATAAACATCCGAACAAAATCATCCATATCTGAGTTACTCTCTGATCCAGCTAAAGAGGATAGTCTATCATAGATTGCACTTCTGGTCACGTTGCCAACTTTCCCAGAGAAATACTGAGCAACAAATTTAGACTCCAAATTCACATCTAAATCAACTGGTTGCCCTGCATAACGTAAGCCAAGAACAATGGAAAACTCTGGTGATGTAAAGGGAACAACAATATTTTCACCAAACACAAATGAATGAGATTGCAACTGAAATCTTTTTAAAATTATATCAACTCTGGAGCTGCTGATCGCCAATTTGGGCATCTTAAGCCATATACCAAATGGAGTGTTTTGAATACTCTTCTTTTGCTTATCAGTCATTTTCGGTCCCACTTCATCCATCACACCTCTAAAAAAAGTAGGTGAACACCGAAACTGAGCTTTTTTCCCACTGTTAACCTCTTTAGCATCTTTGTTATTCTTTGCTTCTTTCTTAGTCTTCACCATCTTTGATTCTGTTCAACCCTTACTCAAAATATCCAACACAATTTTAGTATTTAGACCATAAAGTAAACTGAAAATTAATCAAGTAAACATTTGCCTACTTACAAACAATAAACATTCAATTTAATAATAATAGAAAAAATTTAATATTATCATTAAATATGAACAATTGCCTATTTATCTATAGAAATGGCAATTGCTGACAATTGTCTATTTACCTCCCTCTCATCACTTATCTATAATCAAGGAATTCTTAAATTTTTAAAGAATGATGCAAATAGTATTGATAAATTGAAATCTCATAGGAATAGTAACAATATACTCATAATAGGGCGAAGTTGTACTTAATCAATCACTAATCTTTGTTTAAACGAATAGGGAAATAAGAAAGATGATAATTAGAGAGTTCCGACTAATAGATAAAAAATCTACAAAAAAAAATGCCTGGCTTCAACTCTATCTCCGGCGACAAAGCTTGATTCAGTCTCCTCGTTGGTGGGTTGATGGATCTACACGGCTATAATCTTGCTTCACATTGTCTCGGGAAGAAATGGGGGAGAGGAAAATGGTCGACTTGCCTTGATTTCGCTGATTAGGGTTTACGAGATTAAGTCGTCAAGAAATTTGGGAAGAAGGAAACGCCGGAGAGGAAGCTGGCTTGATTTCGCCGGTGAAGGACGCCGAGAATGTGTCGTCAAGAAATCGCGGGAGAAGGAAATTGAGGAGAGGAAGCTGGCTTGATTTCGCCGGTGAAGGACGCTGAGATTGTGTCGGGAAGAAAACAGGGGAAAACGAAGCTGCGGGAGAAGAAATGCGGGAAAATCAAAAGCGGGAAAAGTAAGAAGGGTATATTAGTAAATTTATGTATTGGGGAGTTAAAACTAAAAAGTAGGGAGTTAAAACTTTTGTTTCCTTATCTGAGGAGCGGACACAAAGTCAACTTTTGGAATAGGGATTTATCTCTAATTTACCGAAAGAATATCATGGCAAAATTAAAATATTCCAGTCAATGATTATTTATCTAATAGAGACATTTATTTTATTTTACTGGACAATTTATGAAATTCTGTTTACTGCAGGAAGATTGACACCAACGGATAATGCTGTCTAGTTTGAAACTTTAAAAGTTGTGACATATGATAAGCCAAAGATATATGACCTTGTAGATGATCTAAAATAGTCCATCAATTTTGAATTAACTGATCCTCGAGGTTCACGTCTTGTTTTGACAAGGCAGTCATGCACAAATCCATAGCCCTGTAAGCTGTCACACGACATGAAGTTGCAGTACCTTGGATACGTCATTCCTTGAGTGCTTTTGTGGTAGTATTGGATTCTCAAACTTATCACATTCATAACGAGAATGGGAAATATATTATGACAATGTGAATTCATATATGCTTAGTACGCATTTAATTTAGTCATAAAATACTCACATATCAATTATGTTGAATATATATATATATATATATATATATCTATACCAAGGATGTGTATATATGTTGAATGCTTATTAAAATTATTTAATTCGAATAAAAGATGGAAAGGAAGAAAAATGTATAATGAGAAGTAATCAAGTATGTGTACTTTTATTTCAATACTTATTAGTTGTAATAACCTGTGAAGAAATATTTCTTAAATTCACCCTATGACTTCTAGAATATATAATTCTTCAACTATTGAAGTCTATTATTACATTTCAATTATTCAATGGTATAGATGGATAATTAATATTGCCACTTTTTTTATTAATGCGAGGTTTTTTTAGGTCTCGTTCAGGCCGGTTAAAGGGGGTGAATAGCCCTGCAAATAAAAACTATATCTTTTGTATAACTCTTAACAAAGATGAAAGATTAGTTTAAGTAGTTAAAATAAACTTAAATAATATCAACAACTATAAAAGAAGAGACTCGAAATTACTTGATTGCAACTAAGATGGTTGTTAATCTAAAGCAGTAAAAAGTACACTAAAAGTCTCCTTCATTGTAGGTGGAGAAGTCTCTTATAATATTGGAAAGCTCACAGAATGACTAAGCAATTAAATACAAGTTATTATCTGTTCTTCCTATTCTAGGAGCTATTTATAACTTAAAAATTGAAGTTACCATTAAGCTGACGTGAACTTGAGGTGCTTCAGTTGTGATCTGAGGTGCCTCAGTTGGATAAGATTTTGTTTACGTCGTCAATGGTAACTGTTGATAGAATTCAACTTAAGGCTCCTCAGTTCGAACCTGAGGCATTTCCGTTTTGATTTGAAGCGCCTCCGAAGGTATATGAGCTGCCTCAGTTGACCTTTTCGTCAAGGTCAACTCTTATGATGACTTTTTCACCTTTCGCCCGCATGGGTGATTTCGAACCAATCAAAGTTAGGTTTACCCGAATTCGACTTTTGCCTTCCGCCTCGAACAAGCTTCCTCCCGACTTTTCGTCCCTTAGACTTCGCGCAAGCCCTTCTTGTCCGACGGTGTACTCTTCCATAACCTCTGCGTCCCTTGGATGTACCGAGCCCGTCGACTCCCTTCCCATGCAATCCTTCTCATCTACTACGTCTTCTGTTCGACTTCCTGTGCTCTTAAGCTCCTACACACTTAGATATAGGGATCAAATACAACCAGGACTGGGCTAGTAGCCCTCCGTGATTTACCTTCTCCGTGTTGGTCCTGGGACGGGTTGGCGGGGGCACTGGGGGCGAGCGATTCGCCTTTTGCCACCAAATACAACCAAGACCTAACTTGACTTGGTTGATCAGATCAAAACTACTTCGGGGTACTTACAATCTTTCTATCTTTGATGTACATCAATTCAAGCTAAGTTAAGGTAAACACAACAAGAAAAACATATAACATTGTTTAATCCATAAAATAAAATAAGCAATTAAGTACAAGAAATAATACAATTAAATTTCAAATCGATCTTCCCTTTAACTTAATCCTCACTTCTTTCTCTCTTTGATCATATCAAAAATTAGGGTAAAAAAATGGGAAAAAAACTTTTGAGGGGTAAAAACAACAATTTAGAAGTACATTGAATTTTCTATGTACATAAGAAATCAATTTTTATGGAAAAATTGATAATTTTGGATAACTAATTATTAAAATTAGATTTCGACTTGAAAAAATTTTGATAATTTTTTACAATATTCAAAATATTGTGTAGAGATCTTGAAAACCCGAAATTATTAGAAAGAATATTCCAAGTATTTTTATAATAAAAATATGATTTTTGATAAAAAAAATTATAAAAATGTACCTACTAATCCAAAAATACTCAAAATTTTATCTAAAGTGGAAAATCAGAAAACTCAATACTATAAAAATTTTCAGAATAAAATAAATTTTTTAGATATCAAAAAAATAATTTTCATCACAGAACTTAGAAGTTTTGAAAAATAATTTTTAGAATTAGAATTTTACTAAAAAACACTTGAAATTTTTTCTTTAATTGTCAAAATATACGTATTCTTTCTAAAAAATCAGTTTTCTTAAAATTAATTTTTTTAAAGTTTTTTATATTTAAAAATTTTATTTTTGAATAAAAATTTGAAAAAATTCATTAAATAGTTAAATAATTCTATAAAAAATCTGTAAGCAGATAATATGATTATCTATCAAAGAAAAATTTTAACCAACTAGATCTCATCCAATATACTTTCGTAAGATTTTTCAAATAATTAAAATTCTAATTTATTCAATTCTAGCAAAAAATCTAAATTATACCATACAAACAATTTTAAAAGGATATGCAAGATTTGGAATCCAATATAAGTTTCTACCTACTGGATTTATAAAAAATTTAGGTAAAATATAATTTTTGGGCACTTTTATAATCTGGCACTTATGGATCATCAAATATTATTTTAGTCCTTCAAAATATTTAATTTTTGACTTTCAAAAAAATTTGAACTACCACATGCATAGTCGTGCATTTAATTTTTCATTTTCACCTTTTAAACTGTCAAACAGATCTAACGGGCATACATTTGCTAACTCCCTTTTCATATCTTTATTTTTTGTTCTCAATTTACATAAAGACTTAAGCGATGATCTAATACCTAAATGCAGTTTGTCAGGAAGATGTTTGCATACCTCACTTACAATATCGTCATGTTTGAAATTGGATGTTCCATCTTCATCGTTGCTTTCTTCTATCAAATCTCCCTCTTAATCAATGCTCATGTCGAAGGTGGTTGCTTCATCGTCCTTTTCTTGATGACATGCCATAAGTACAACTCCGGTGTAGGCTCCGATTTTGGATTCATCTGATGATGGATCATCCCACGTCACATTCATGTTCTTATGCTTAGACTTGTTTTCTTTCTGCTTCTTTTTGTTCTTTAATTTTGAGCAGTGATCCTTGATGTGACCTTCTTCGTTACTGTGGTAGCATTTGACTTGTCTCTTTCTTAGAGAGTGTTTCTTGCCTTGCACCTTAGAAAATTTATTAGATTTAAATATTTTATTTAATTTCTTACCACATATGTTGTTTCCTCTTTGTCAGTTGAAGACTCCAAATCTGGTTCAATCCTCATATTTAGGGTGATGTTGTCCACCTTACTTTTCCTTCCTACACATCAAGATTCGTGAAGCTCGAAGATCAAAAATAAACTTTCTAGAGTACATACCTCAAGGTCCATGGAGATGAAATAGGAGTCAACTATCAACGTTCATTTTGGAGTTCTCAAAAATGCGTTCAAACCATACCTTAATGAGTCTCGGTTAGTTACTGATTCTCCGAGATTCATGAGTCCGATAATTAGCTCCTTGACTTCGCATGCAGTTGAGCTACCGTCTCTCCTTGTTCCATCTGAATGTTGATTAGCTGGTTCTAAAGCAGATGTTGTCGTGCAAACTTCACCTCCGATGTGTCTTTGTGAAGTTCTAGGAACTTCTCCCAGAATTCTTTTATCGAGTGATAGCTGCTGATGCGGTTGACTTCTTGAGGTAGTAATACTATCAATAGGTAAAATTCTACCTTGGCGTTGGCTACAAAGTCTAACTGTTACTTCTTGATCCAACAATGCTCTTCTTTTATCTTGTCATTCTCGTCTTTGTGTACATCAGAATCATATTTTATTATTAATAAAATTTCAAAATTAGTTCAAAGAATACCTCCATTTTTTACTTCCATGTCATGAACTCCCCCTCAACCTTTGGTGGATGAATTCTAGTTTCGACCATCGTCTTCTTGATTTAGGTGGTGGTTAGCTCTCCTAAAGCGGTTGGGCTTTGATACCACTTGTAGGTACCATGCAAGCCAGCTAGAGGATGATGAATAACCCTACAAATAAAAACTATATCTTTAGCACAACTCTTAGTAAAGATGACAAATTAGTTTAAAAAATTAAAATAAACATAAATAAAATCAACAACTATAAACAAATGAGGCTCGAAATTATTTGGTTGTAACCAGGATGGTTGTTAATCCATGACAGTGAAAAGTGCACTAAAAGTCTCCTTCATTGTAGGCGGAGAAGCCTCTTATATTCTTGGAAAGTTCACAGAATGACTATGAAATTAAATACAAATTGTTATATATTCTTCGTAGTTCTAGGGGGTTATTTATAACCCAAAAACTGAAGTTACAATTGTGCTAACGTGGACCTGAGGCACCTTAATTGAATAAGATTTTATCCATGGCACCAACGGTAACTATCGATAGAATCCAATATGAGGCGTCTCAGTTCCGACCTGAGACATCTTAGTTCCGACCTGAGGCATCTCAGTTCTGATCTAAGGCACATCAGGTTCAAACTGAGGTGCCTCAGTTTTGCTTTTGCGCAGAGATCAGATTGATGAACTGAGATGCTTCCGAAGGCATCTGAGGCACCTCAATTGACCCTTTGGTCAAAGTCAACTCTTGTGTTGACTTTTTCACCTTTCGTCCACATGGGTGATTTTCTGCCAACCATAGTTAGGCTCATCCAAACTCAACTATAGTCTTCCGCCTCAAACGAGCTTCCTCCCCAACTTCTCATCTCTCGGATGACGCGCACACCCTTCTCGTCCATCGGTGTACTCTTCCGCAGCCTCTGCGTCTCTCGGATACATCGAGCCTGTCGATTCTCTTCCTGTATCATCCTTCTCATCTGTTACGTCTTTCATTCGATTTCCTGTGCTCCTAAGCTGTCACGCCCCTAGAGGCCCATGTTCACTCGAAAAACAGGCAGCATCTCCCATGTACGACGGACAATCTAGGACATTTATTGATATCTCTCCACAAAATATAACACAACCCCCACACAACTGACATCACAATAGTAAAATAAGCTCCACAACCACACAATTAATATCGATATGAAAGATAGAAATAAAAGGTGTTGGAAACGAGATGACTATAGAGGGGGGGGTGAATATAGCCAGACACCCACAAGTTGCACTTTGAAGTTTTCTGCGTGATCAGATTAGCAGCGGAAGAAAATGCAGAACAAAGAACAAAGCAGAGAAGGAATCGCAAACCAAACAAACGCTAAAACGAAGATGTACAAGGTTCGGGGATAACTTGCCCCTACTCCTTGGCGTGCTTGTAAGGTGGGCGATCCCTTGATCGTCGGCAGATCAAGCCCCGGTGAACACCGGATAAGATAGAGCCTCCTTCTCGGTGGAGAAACCTCTCCACAGATCTCAGAGATGATTGAGCTTGAGTACAAGAGATCACACAAGAAGGAACACTCACAAAGATCTCACAGGAATATAATAGAAAGCTTAAGCACAAAGCAACAGAGAGCACGAACACAGCCCAGCCAAACTTCCCAAGTTTCAGTCTTGTTCGCCCCCGCTCCTCTGCATCCAGCTTTGTCTCTTAAGCTCCTGCTCAACGTCACCAGCTCCATCAGCACCACTGACTCACACCCTGACCCACTGACCTCTTTGAGCACTCAGTCCACTGGACACTCCTCCAGCTGAGCCTCCGTCAGTTGCCAGCCGCGCCTTCGTCAGTTGCCAGTTGCGCTAGACGCCGTTGAGACCTGAAAACACAATAGATCCAAACCTGCTCCAAGGAAAGCCTCCCATTGACCCTCCTTGAGTGTTTGAATCACCTGCTATCACCTGCACACTCCAACAGAGGCTTAGCAATGCATATCAAAAAGAAATCAGCACGTAGCAGAGAATCGGCAGTGAAAACAGACTTCTGACAGCATATTTTGTTGGTGCAGAATGCACCTAAGTCAAACCTGTGTTTTGATAATGGCAACATAGATCAAAAGTTAAGTCCTTCTTGTTTTCTAACAAGTTAATCAAGTGTGCAGTGAAAGCCCTAGCAAAGGACCGCTAGGCACTGGCGAAGGAATGCCAGAGTTAAAAGACCTAGCGAAGGACTGCTAGGCACCAGGCGAAGGACAGTCTGGGACAGAAGACCTAGCGAAGGACTGCTAGGCACCGGACAAAGGGTAGCTCGGCATCCAAGCCCTGACAAAGGACCGTTAGGCAAAAGTCCAACCAAAGGAGCGGTTGGCAACAGGTAAATTCTCCCGAGAGGAGTAGGTGAGGACGCGTTCCCCGTCGAGGGAACAGTAGGCGTCGGTTCGACCTAGGGCTCCATTTTGGAGACCAAAGTCAGAACCAAGACAGCTAAGGCTGTATAAATTAATGCTTTATCTTGTTTTCGGACTAACCCTGGATGCAGGACCAAAGGAACGTGTGTCTGTAGCTCAGAGAGCCTCAAAGGAGTGAGGCAGCAACTGAGCAGGGCGCCCTGAGTGTCTAGGGTGCCTCCACGGTGAACAGGAAACAAGTAAGGCAAAAAGGAGTTCGGCTAACCACTGGCCGGGGCGCCCTCTGCATCCAAGGCGCCCTGAGCGCCCAGGGCGCCCTGAGCGCCCAGGGCGCCCTCTGAAGCCAAGGTGCTTCGCGCCTACGCCAGCGAGGCCGATCAAATCTATCCAGCCGAGAAGACCGGGTCAACCAGGGCGCCCTCAGCGACCAGGGCGCCCCAGAGGTCAAACTTCATCCCTATTTAGGTGGGATAAAGCTTGACCGAGCAAACGGCGGATCGGATGACACTTGGCAGGGCGCCCCCGACGTCCAGGGCGCCCTAGGGGCTATAAATAGCACCCCCTCGACCCCAAGCAAAACATCAACTTGATTCCAAAGCTTCCACGCTCTTCTACGCTCGTGCCTTGCTCCAGAAACGCCTCACCTCGAGCCGACGATGTCCCGCTGCCCCGAAAAGAATCGATACACTCCGGACGTCGGTAACGAAGAGCTTAATACTGTATTGCACTCTCTTTGTAATTGAAATTATTGTAAACTCTTTGCGCGAATATAGAATTGCCCAAAGTAAACGGTCAACGACCGTGGGCCTTGGAGTAGGAGTCGACACAGGCTCCGAACCAAGTAAAAATCACTGTGTCTTTTTGCTGTGTCTCGTATTTTTGTTTCCGCTGTGCACTTACTCTTAGTTTTCCGAAAAAGAGCGATTTCCGATATTCACCCCCCCTCTATCGGCTTTCACGATCCAACAAGTGGTATCAGAGCGGGGAATTCAAACTTGGTGCAACCACCAGTTTGAAAATTTCTTTTCGGATTTCTTTTTAATTTTATCATTTTATTTTCTTTATCTGACGAATTTTTCGAAGAAAAAATTTCATTCGTTTTCTTTGGCAAGGTTGGTGCAACACCCCTTGTCTTTAATTTATCCAGCACTGCTAATCCAAGACCAAGTCTTGGCAAATCTCTTTTAGCTTTTCTTTTTCAGAACAAATGTCTATGCAAGAGGGATTCAGCACCGCTCGACCTCCACTCTTCAGTGGAGAAGACTTTTCCTACTGGAAAAGTCGCATGGAGGTCCACCTGAAAACTCAGGTGGACATGTGGATCATTATCCAGTCCGGTCTGGAGATCCCCCGAAATGCAGAAGGACTTCCACAAAGCTACTCGGAGTGGGACAACACCCTAAAGCGCAAGATAGAAGCCGACGCAAAAGCAACGCAAACCCTACAATGCGGGCTGACAAAGGAAGAGCTGAACCGAGTGGGCCCCTTCAACAGTGCAAAAGAGCTATGGACAAAACTGATCGAGCTGCATGAAGGGACTTCGGACACCAGGATCAGCAAAAGGGATCTGCTACTGAATAAACTCTACACTATCAAGATGGCGGACAACGAATCAGCAGCCCAACTCCACGCACGGATCCAAGAGGTAATGAACGGTCTTCACTCAATAGGTCACAAGGTTGAAAACCGTGACCTAATAAGGTATACTCTAAACGCCTTTCCTAGAAACACTTTGTGGGCATCAATGGTAGATGCATACAAGGTCTCTAGAGATCTCTCTAAAATAAAACTAGATGAATTATTTTCTGAACTAGAACTGCACGAACAGACTAACACCAATTCGGTCGAAAAAGGTATCGCTTTCATTGCAGGTAAAAACTTGAAGACAACGAAGAAGAAAACTGAACTTGAACCCGAGTCTGACACAGACTCAGAAGATGAAGAAGGAGATCAAACTAAACTGGTCCGGCTCGCTCGAAGCTACTACAAGGAGCTGAAGAACCGAACCAACAAACGAAAAATCGGCCGAAGAAAGGATGAACCAACTGAACCAGCAAACAAGCCCAATGTAACCTGCTACGAGTGCAAGAAAAAGGGCCACTACAAGTCAGAGTGCCCTAACCTAAAGGAGACGAAGAAGCCGAGAAGAAAGAAGGCGCTACAAGCAACCTGGGACGAGTCTTCCTCAGAAGAAGAAGAAGAGGCACCCCAGTCCAACCTCCTAGCTCTGACCGCCTCAGATAAAGTCGAGACAGAGTCAGAATCAGAACAAGAGGACGGCGAGCTGACCTTCACAGAGGACGGAGAAATTAAGGTAACTGGTTTTAATAGATTACAGTTGACTGAATTGATTTCTTTTCTTTCTCGTGATTTGGCAAAAGCCAAACTCCAGGTCGAATCCCTCCGACAGGAAGTAAAACTCCTGAAAGAGGGAGCTGACTCTAAACCCTTAACCGAGAAGGTTCAGGAAGGAACTTCTATTCAAGTTGAAAAACTTGAAAAGGAGAACTCCTCCCTGAAAACTCAGGTTAAGGAATTTAGAACAGTTTTAGAACGATTTACATCTGGTTCCAAGGGTCTGGACATGATCCTTGGAAAACAGAAATCAGTTCTAAATCGATCTGGACTTGGCTACCGAACCAAATCCCGACAAAGATCATATTTGTCTGTACTGAATCAGTCCAGAGGAAAAATTCAGGCATGAGTACCTAAACTATGCCTGAACCAACCTACTGGATCAAATCAGTATTGGATCCCCAAGGACAAGATTCACATCTTGCCTAACCATCACCGTGGCTTTAGTCCAGGGGAGCCAAACTGAAAACTATTTTTATTAGATAAACTTGTTATTCTTGATTTAAATTGCTTGATTGATTGGTTGTTTATTTTCTGCAATATACCATGCTTAGACTTAGGCTAGCTTAAGGACTGAACAAACTTAACTGAAACTTGAAAACATAGTATTGGGTGGAGGTGAGATGATAGTACGTTGGGGAAACCAACTCTAATAAGATCAAGTTTACTTGATCTCTTTAGACTGGTGAAACTAGCCGAAGCTACCGATCCAAAACCCAAGCTAGTTAGACCACAAATTTTTCAAAAATTGATTTTGAAAATGAAATTTCATTAAAAGGCTTTGTCAAGGAAAGGGTGGATGATCCCATAAGGCTTCGGCCAAAGAAGGCCTAGTGCCTCGCCAAGACCTGGAAGCCAATTTTTGAATTTCAAATTCAAATTAATTTTTGTCAAATTCGAATCTAACACAAAATTTCAGTTATTTATAGATTTAAACATTTTTAATTGTTTTCAAAATTAATTAAGTTTAAAAAAAAATGCAATTGTTTTCAAAATTAATCAAACTTTTCAAAATAACTTCTAATCAAAACCTGTCTCACAAAACCTATAAGGTTAACGTGATTGAAAACCCTAGATCTGGGTGAGACAGTAAAATTAAGACAAAATGATTCCCTTAATACCTGTGTTTCAGTGAAATTCTATATGTCAAACCATGGTCAACAAGGTCAAACCACGGTCAACATAGTCAAACCACGGTCAACATAGTCAAACTACGGTCAATATAGTCAAACCAGGTCAAATCTGGTCAAATGCACTTCATTTGAGTCAAAAGCTAGTCCCTAGGGCGCCCAAACCGGTGGGGCCGCCCCAAGGCTGGTCAAAAGCTGCCAAAAAGGCAGCTGCAGCCTGGTCAAGGCGCCCTGGTCATACAAGGCGCCCTCGCCAGTTAGGGCGCCCTCCCGAGGCAGGGCGCCCGAGACTGCCTATAAAAGGGGCTCCCTTCCCCTTCTACTCTTCACACCTAAAATACTTCTCCTCCTCAACCTTCTACCTTCCAAGAGATCTTGCAACCCTCTCAAGCTCTCAAGCCCTCAACAATGCCTCCCCGAGCAAATCGGTATAATTTATTGTTTTTTTTAATTTCTTTTCAATTTTTCAATAAATGCATACTTTCTTTAAGTATACATTCTTTCTCTTAGAAGACGCCGACCTAATCAGGCAGAACCCGGTACTCAACCTAGTCCTGATCCTAGGTTTCCCAATTTAGAATTATGTAACAAGTTCGCTCGTACCACCTATAAACCTATCAAAACGAGTTACTTGAATAGGCTATTCTTCACCCAATCCTGTCCCCTAGCTATGAACGTCATAAACCACTACCAACTGGACAATCTCGTATTCTGCACTCACCCAATCAATACTTCCTTATGTGCAGAATTTTACAATAATATCATTAGACAGGATAATCTCATATTCTCCACCATGGTTCAAGGTATTCCCTTAACCATCACACCAACATTACTGAACCGATTTTTAGGACTACGACCCTCGCAGTCCATCTTCTGTTGTTATCCTCCTAGGGAGCCTCCCTTTGATGCTCCCTATTCTCACATCACCTTAGACACATTACACGCATACTTCTTTAGGCAACCAGTGGCCAGACGATTCCAGTCAGTCGACTTAGAGGTTCAGGACTACGCCCTATACAGGGTCTTAGTCCGATGTATTCTGCCCTTATCCACCAGGGACGTCACCACTATGCGACCATTCCATACCTTTCTCCTGTACGCCCTGATTCACCAGCTAGATATTGATATAGGACTTCATATGTTTCACACTATCCTACACGCATCCAGTGTGACCACGCAAGGGCGGGTACGCACACCCTACTGCCACGTTATCACGTCCCTACTACATTACCATGGTAGGAACATTACCGAGGGAGAAATGGCCGATCTGACCGACTACGATGAAATAGGCTATAGAAACTTCGCCCTAGCAGGTATAGAGGTGTCCGGTACCGGGGTTCTGTCCTGGAGACGTCGGAGAGCAGCTCATCAGATCGATTCGGACGAGGAGGTCGAGTACGACGTCGCAGATGTAGCAGCAGAAGCCCGAGCCCATATAGACGAGCCCACTCCACCGACACTCTACGAGAGAGTGACCCGTATGGAGACACAGATACAGAGTCTCCGAGAGGAGGTCGAGGCCTCTCACATAGAGCAGATGGACGCTCGCCGAGCTGATAGAGAAGTAGCCGATGCACGATTCTTACAGATGATGGCACGATTCGATGCGTGGCAGCCGGGTCCATCTGATCACCCCGGTCCTTCATCTTAGATTTACTTAGCATTGTACCTATTTGACTACCCCTACTCAGTAGGGTTGACTTGTACTTGACTGTTGACTATGTTGAAACTAGAGTACCTGCTTTTATTTTATGATGACTAGTTGATAATTATTGGGTTCTTGTCAATCAGTTAGGATTGCGTTCAGTAGAATAGTTTAACTCAATTGTTTTACTCTACTTGATTTGAAAAATAAGTTTTCTAAAAATTAGAATTTTGAAAAACTGTTGTATTTAAATTTCAAAATCAGTTTTCATTTTCAACTTAGCATTTTTTAAAAATCAATTTTAAAAATCTTTTCGACTTAGTTTTATATTTATTTTAAAACTACCCCCTTCAAAACTAGGGATTTTTCGAAAATGGACTTAGCCTAGGCTTTAACCCTAGAACTGCATGCACCTATAGACTTAGAAGCCAGCATCTCACAAGCACCTTAGGGTACTTATGATTGATAACCTAGAAAGGGTTGAGATGCTTAGGTCTTTGCCTCAATTCAAGATGCTTTAAGTCAGTGCATCTGCAGTAATTTGGGCACTAAATACAACTTATACAGCAATCAAGTTAAGTGTCAAGTTTAGAAAATCTAACTTGAACAAACACACTTAACTTGACTAACCCTAGCAAAAACTACTGTTTATAACAGTTAGTAAGTAGCTAATTGGGTTAGACAGGCCCCTATAGAGAGAATTGATTGATTTAGTATAAATTTAAGTATGGATTGATTCAGTACAGTAAAAATTTTACTTATTTCCTTATTTATGCTATATTTAATTGTTTTGATATATGGCAAAGGGGGAGAGATAGGAAAGGAGAGAGTAAAATTTTCTTAACTCTATCCTTTATTCAAAAAGTATTCAAAAGTTTAACTCTTTCAAAAATACTTAAGCTTTCAAAACTTCTACTTAAGCTTTCAAAAATACTTAAGCTTTCAAAACTTCTACTTAAGCTTTCAAAAATACTTAAGCTTTTCAAAATTCTTTACTTAAAGCTTTCAAAATTTTGCTAAGTACTGTAGCTTCAAAATTCGTTACTTAAAGCTTTCAAATTTTGCAAAGTACTCTAGCTTCAAATTTTTTAAAGCTTTCAAATTTTGCAAAGTACTCTAGCTTCAAATTTTTTTTCAAGCTTTCAAAGTTTGCAAAGTACTCTAGCCTTTCAAAAGGTTTCTACTTAAGCTTGTCTTTACTCTAAAGCTAAAGTCTTTCAAATTTGTTAAGTACTAAAGTGTTTCAAAACCTACCAAGTACTTAAGCTTGTTATATACTACAGAGTATTTAAGCTAACATTTATGCTTTAAAAACTCTACTATGCAGTTTCAAGTTACCTAAAACTGAAGTACAAGTAAAGTGTTTAAAACCCCACAAATTTTTGAAAAACAAAGGGGGAGATTCCTTCCAGGGGGAGAGAACAAAAGTTAAAACTTTTTCATGTCTTGCTTAACTTAACTTTTTGAACTAGGGTTGCCATAAATCAAAAAGGGGGAGATTGTTGGTGCAGAATGCACCTAAGTCAAACCTGTGTTTTGATAATGGCAACATAGATCAAAAGTTAAGTCCTTCTTGTTTTCTAACAAGTTAATCAAGTGTGCAGTGAAAGCCCTAGCAAAGGACCGCTAGGCACTGGCGAAGGAATGCCAGAGTTAAAAGACCTAGCGAAGGACTGCTAGGCACCAGGCGAAGGACAGTCTGGGACAGAAGACCTAGCGAAGGACTGCTAGGCACCGGGCGAAGGGTAGCTCGGCATCCAAGCCCTGACAAAGGACCGTCAGGCAAAAGTCCAACCAAAGGAGCGGTTGGCAACAGGTAAATTCTCCCGAGAGGAGTAGGTGAGGACGCATTCCCCGTCGAGGGAACAGTAGGCGTTGGTTCGACCTAGGGCTCCATTTTGGAGACCAAAGTCAGAACCAAGACAGCTAAGGCTGTATAAATTAATGCTTTATCTTGTTTTCGGACTAACCCTGGATGCAGGACCAAAGGAACGTGTGTCTGCAGCTCAGAGAGCCTCAAAGGAGTGAGGCAGCAACTGAGCAGGGCGCCCTGAGTGTCTAGGGCGCCTCCACGGTGAACAGGAAACAAGTAAGGCAAAAAGGAGTTTGGCTAACCACTGGCCGGGGCGCCCTCTGCATCCAAGGCGCCCTCAGCAGCCAGGGCGCCCTGAGCGCCCAGGGCGCCCTCAGAAGCCAAGGCGCTTCGCGCCTACGCCAGCGAGGCCGATCAAATCTATCCAGCCGAGAAGACCGGGTCAACCAGGGCGCCCTCAGCGACCAGGGCGCCCCAGAGGTCAAACTTCATCCCTATTTAGGTGGGATAAAGCTTGACCGAGCAAACGGCGGATCGGATGACACTTGGCAGGGCGCCCCCGACGTCCAGGGCACCCTAGGGGCTATAAATAGCACCCCTCGACCCCAAGCAAAACATCAACTTGATTCTAAAGCTTCCACGCTCTTCTACGCTCGTGCCTTGCTCCAGAAACGCCTCACCTCGAGCCGACGACGTCCCGCTGCCCCGAAAAGAATCGATACACTCCGGACGTCGGTAACGAAGAGCTTAATACTGTATTGCACTCTCTTTGTAATTGAAATTATTGTAAACTCTTTGCGCGAATATAGAATTGCCCAAAGTAAACGGTCAACGACCATGGGCCTTGGAGTACGAGTCGACACAGGCTCCGAACCAAGTAAAAATCACTGTGTCTTTTTGCTGTGTCTCATATTTTTGTTTCCGCTGTGCACTTACTCTTAGTTTTCCGAAAAAGAGCGATTTCCGATATTCACCCCCCTCTATCAGCTTTCATGATCCAACATATTTGAATTAAAGTTCTGCTCCTGATCGGTCCCCAGACCGATCAGGGAGGAGCCTGATCGGTCACCAGACCGATCCAGTAGTTTTTGCACACTCCTGATTGGTCCCCAGACCAATCAGGCTCCTGCTTGATCGGTCACCAGACCAATCAGGCTCCTGCCTGATCGGTCACCAGACCAATCAGGCTTGAGTGAACAGTGATTCTTTAATCAAATCCTAAGTCTCTGATCGGTCACCGGACCGTTCTGGACCTGATTAGGAAGGGAACTCAACTCACTGTTCGCTCCCTGATCGGTCACCAGACCAATCAGGAGCTGTGCAGTGAGTGAACCACACACTCCCTGATCGATCACCAGACCGATCAGACATCGTTGGATCGGTCACCAGACCGATCCACGAAGGAGCAACGTGCCAACTCCCTGATCGGTCTCCAGACCGATCCAGGGACGCAGACCTAGCCTTCCAAGCTAGGATTTCATTCACCTTAGCCCTCCAAGCTAAGGATTTTTCAATCTAACTCTCCAAGTTGGGAATTTGCACCTAACCCTCCAAGTTAGGACTTTTCACCTAGCCCTCCAAGCTAGGACTTTTCACCTAGCCCTCCAAGCTAGGACTTTTCACCCAACCCCTCCGAGTTAGACCTTCATCCAACCTAGCCCTCCAAGCTAGGAACCTGACCCTCCAAGCCAGGACTTTTTCACCTAACTCTCCAAGATGAGACTTTTCACCTAACCCTCCAAGTTAGGACTTTTCACCTAGCCCTCCAAGCTAGGACTTTTCACCTAGCCCTCCAAGCTAGGACTTTTCACCCACCTCTTCCGAATTAGGACTTTTCAACACCTGGCTTCACTCACCAGGACCCGGCTTCACTCACCGGGATTTCCAAAACCCGGCTTCACTCACCAGGACCCGGCTTCACTCACCGGGATTTCCAACTCCTGGCTTCACTCACCAGGACCCGGCTTCACTCACCGAGATTTCCAACACCTGGCTTCACTCACCAGGACCCGGCTTCACTCACCGGGATTTCCAATCACCTGGCTTCACTCACCAGGACCCGGCTTCACTCACTGGGATTTCAACCTAGCTTCACAAGCTAGGACCTGGCTTCACTCACCAGGGTTTCATGCCCAGTCCCCGACCAGGACTTTGACCCAAATTCGCTCAACCAAACTTAAATAATTGTCAAACACCAAAACAACAATCGGGCCAGACTGCATCAACAATCTCCCCTTTTTTGTTGTTTGACAACCCGATTTAAGTTTAGGTATCAATCAATTGAAGTCCGTTCAATTCTCATAAGGGAATCATGATCCTCCCCCTATAATAACCATAAACTTAATCAGTCATTTTCTCCCCCTTTGTCAAACATCGAAAAGGGTATGGTTATTAAGTTTGAACATACCTCCCCCTGAAACACGGGTCTCTCTCTAAACCCAAAATAATCAAAGTGAAGTTTTGATTTGCACATGAAAACATATACAGAATAATATTATGGTCAAACATATATATGTTTCATATGACAAGTAAGTCAAAAGATGATTTTGGAATTGCATATGAGAGGCATATACCATAAATGTATCATGGCAACAATGTATATGCATCATACGACAACATTTATCGCAGTTCCATCAGACTGATGATCGATACAGAAAAATTTCTGATTTATCTATGAACGATCAATTTTCAGAAAAATTTCTATAATGCTGATTCGTTCAAGATCGGACTGCATTAACACTTGGACTTCCATGTGAAGACATATACAGAAGTATATCATGGTCAAATACGTATATGCTTCATAGGATGTGTAAGAAATGCAACTGTATCTGAAAAATAGTCCTGATTGGTCTCCGTGACCAACCAGGTCTGTTGATTACGTGATACAGAAGGATATTTGATTAGTCTGGGGAGCGATCAGATTTCAGAAAAATTTCGGAAACTCTGATACGTTCCTGATCAGACTGCATTAACAATTTGCATCCCATAACAGGAGAGAGGACTCTATTGATATTAGGTATTTCAGAAAAATTTCTGAAATACGACATTAAGAACAAGAGTCATCATTTGGATTTCGTGACTGAAAATTATCCCTCATCAAGGAGCAAGAGATCAAACGACATGATTCACACAACCCGTTCATATGAATTTCAAAAACTTCAACACGGGCTTGTATCGAATCAGTATAAGATTTGCTCCGAGTATGACTAGGATGATCCAATTATACTTGGTTTGTATCAGATTTGTTTGTAGTATGATCATTAATCTGATACAATTCTATGGAAGGTGATTGGTCTCAGGAGTTTTTGGATTAATTTGGAACGATCTGAGAGTTCCTTGATCAGAATTGATTTGATCGGTCGCCAGACCGATCAGAGTGAGTCCTGATCGGTCGGTGGACCGATCAGGTATGACACAGACAGGTTTCTGAAACTGAGAAGTTTCAGAAACGGTTCTGTTTCAACGTTTGAACACTCTAAACCCTAACACAATCAAATTTAACTCCTAACAGAGTTCCGTTAAACAATACTCATGTTCCTTAACCAAAGAAAACAACATGATTGGCATCTCTTTAACTAACATGTATATTTTCAAATCATGCAATATCTCCAATATAACATGAGAGTAAAACTCATAAAAACTCATAAATACAAAGTTTAAAGTGTGATTCTAGAAAACATGGTGAATTTGAAAATGATCAACATATGATTAAATTTCAGAACATGCCTATATAACATTAGATTTCATGATACAAACTATGATCAGATTTCATGATACAAACAAAAGTATGATCAATCTTTCAAAAACATGCTTGTATCAAATTTGTATCAAACTATGATCAATTTCTAAATTCTGATCAGTTCAAGGTATGTTTATAACATGTTTGTACCAAGATTCCAAGGTTTGTATACATCCATCATAAAATTCATAATCATGAATAGCACATAGTGTAAATCATGGCATACTCATCTAGGTTCATCTCAAAAATAAGAACACTTAAGCCTAAGATATATCATGTGTTGTTGGCTAACTTCAAGACTTAGAGTGAGCTATAGAGTTCAAACCTAATCATGGCATATTGAAGCTAAAACTCATGGATTGGATTGAAAAGTCATACTTCCAAGTGTGTATTAAGGTCATGTTTCCAACCGATTTAAAATCAAGTTTGTATTAGACTTCCAAAGCAAGTATGCATGCAATCATGTTGTATAATACATACAAGAAAATCATGGCATATGTTCACCAAACATAACCTCTTAAGCTTGAACCATAAAATTCAATAATAAAACTGATCATCTTAAGAAATCCATGGTATAAGCAAGTTATGTGTCAATCTAAACTGTTCATGCAATATATATTTTTTTTTTCAAAACTTGTAGATTTATTTTCAAGCATGGATATACTATTATTCGTTGCATGAAAATTTCCTTACTGCTCAAGTGAAATTTCATAACTCACTAGCCAAGAGATCATAGTGTTATAAGAGCTAAAACGCTAGAGATCAAAGCACTTAAGTTGATTCTCCATAACCAACCATGTGAATGACAATTATTTTCCTTGGTCATGGGTTTGGAGCACCAAATATCAACCTCCCATGTTGATAGATGCTCCCCCTCAACCTAAGCTATACAATTCGAAATATAGAAGTTTTAGGTACCCAAATTTTGGGACCTAAAGAATCTACAATGAATGACTTTGGCACCCATGCCTTAGTCTTTTTCTTTCTAACCTTTTGAACCCTAGAGTCATTTGATGATCTAAATTGGGTTCTAGACATTAATGATACAAAGGTTGGTTCTTTAGGTCGGTAACCTATACCGGCCTTGTTGTAAACCGCCCTTTGGGAGTTTAAGATCATGTCTAGGGTTTTAGAGCTAGTTGAGAATTTTTCAAGAACATTCTTGAGATTTTCAACTTCGCTCTTTAAGTCCTTATTTTCATTTTCAAGGATCTTAACATGCAAATTATCAAGATCCTCGTCCTTAGAAGATTTCTCATGAGAATCATTGATATCCTCCACCCTAGAAGATTGCAATTCTTCTACTTCTAATTTCAACAATTTAACTTTGTTCTTGGATTTTTTAAGCAACCTAGCTAGACATGCAATGGTTCTATAACACTTATCTAGCTCGGGAGAGATTACCTCTTCATCATCCGAAGATGATGAAGGCGCGGTTGAGGAGCTTGATTCGTCTTCACTCTCCTCTTCATTTGAATCCTCTATGGCCATGAGGGCACGGTGATGAGTATACTTCTCCTCCTTCTCTTCTTCGGATGAACTAGAGGACGATTCATCCCATGTGACCCTCAAGACATTCTTTTTCTTCTTTGATTTATCCTTCTTCTTCTTTAACTTTGGACATTATCCTTGTAATGTCCTTTCTTACTATATTCATAACACGTAATATTAGACTTATCAATCTTAACTTCACTAGGGTTACCTTTACCCTTGAGGCGCCGGCTCTTCCTCATCATCCTTCTAATAAAGTTGGCCATCTCGGAGGAAGAAGACAAGCTACCCTCCTCCTCGGACTCGGATGAGAATGAAGATGAAGAGACTTCCTTCTCCTTCTTCTTCCCCTTCTTCTTCTTCTTCTTGTTTCCTGCCACAAAAGCAACCCCTTTCTCCTTTGGGCTTGTGTTAGAAATCTCATGTAGTTCCATCTCACAAAAAAAATCTTCTAACTTTACAAAAGATAGATCCTTGAAAACATTGTAGGCATCCACTATGGATGACCACAAAGTATTCCTAGGGAAGGCTTTGAGTCCGTACCTCACTAGGTCTCTATTTTCTACCTTTTCATTTATGGAGTGGAGACCATTCAACACTTCTTTAAACCGTCCATGGAGTTCACTTACCTTTTCATTTTCTCCCATGGTGAGGTTTTGGAGTTGGCTGTGAAGCAAATCTTTCTTGGCTCTCCGGGTGTCTTGAGTCCCCTCATGGAGCTCAAAGATTTTGTTCCATAGGTCCTTTGCACTTGTAAAGGGACCAACTTTGATGAGTTGGTCCTTAGTCATTCCACATTGCAAGGTGACTACAGCCTTAGCATCCGCTTCTCCCTTTTTGATTTGCTCAGCTGACCACATGGAGAAGTCTAGCTCTTTTCCTTCACTATCTCTTGGAAGGATGAAGCCCTCCTTCACGGCAAACCACAAACTGATGTTGGTCTTGAGATAGAACTCCATCCTTGACCTCCAATATGAGAAATCTGTGCCGTCAAAGAATGGAGGTCGGTTTGTGCTGTAGCCTTCTCTTCCAGCCATCTTGTTGTAAGCTCTCGGATGTTAAGCCGTGAACAGAGCCCCAAGTTCTGATACCACTTGTTGGAAACTAGATGGCTATAGAGGGGGGTGAATATAGCCAGACACCCATAAGTTGCACTTTGAAGTTTTCTGCGTGATCAGATTAGCAGCGGAAGAAAATGCAGAACAAAGAACAAAGCAGAGAAGGAATCGCAAACCAAACAAACGCTAAGATGAAGATGTACAAGGTTCGGGGATAACTTGCCCCTACTTCTTAGCGTGCCTGTAAGGTGGGCGATCCCTTGATCGTCGGCAGATCAAGCCCCGGTGAACACCGGATAAGATAGAGCCTCCTTCTTGGTGGAGAAACCTCTCCACAGATCTCATAGATGATTGAGCTTGAGTACAAGAGATCACACAAGAAGGAACACTCACAAAGATCTCATAGGAATATAATAGAAAGCTTAAGCACAAAGCAACAGAGAGCACGAACACAACCCAACCAAACTTCCCAAGTTTTAGTCTTGTTAGCCCCCGCTCCTCTGCATCCAGCTTTGTCTCTTAAGCTCCTGCTCAACGTCGCCAGCTCCATCAGCACCACTGACTCACACCCTGACCCACTGACCTCTCTGAGCACTCAGTCCACTGGACACTCCTCCAGCTGAGCCTCCGTCAGTTGCCAGCCGCGCCTTCGTCAGTTGCCAGTTGCGCCAGACGCCGTTGAGACCTGAAAACACAATAGATCCAAACCTGCTCCAAGGAAAGCCTCCCATTGACCCTCCTTGATTGTTTGAATCACCTGCTATCACCTGCACACTCCAACAGAGGCATAGCAATGCATATCAAAAAGAAATCAGCGCGTAGCAGAGAATCGGCAGTGAAAACAGACTTCTAACAGCATATTTGAATTAAAGTTCTGCTCCTGATCGGTCCCCAGACCGATCAGGGAGGAGCCTGATCAGTCACCAGACCGATCCAGCAGTTTCTGCACACTCCTGATTGGTCCCCAGACCAATCAGGCTCCTGCCTGATCGGTCACCAGACCAATCAGGCTTGAGTGAACAGTGATTCTTTAATCAAATCCTAAGTCTCTGATCGGTCACCGGACCATTCTGGACCTGATTAGCAAGGGAACTCAACTCACTGTTCGCTCCCTGATCGGTCACCAGACCGATCAAGAACTGTGCAGTGAGTGAACCACACACTCCCTGATCGGTCACCAGACCGATCAGACATCGCTGGATCGGTCACCAGACCGATCCACGAAGGAGCAGCGTGCCAACTCCCTGATTGGTCACCAGACCGATCCAGGGACGCAGACCTAGCCTTCCAAGCTAGGATTTCATTCACCTTAGCCCTCCAAGCTAAGGATTTTTCAATCTAACTCTCCAAGTTGGGAATTTGCACCTAACCCTCCAAGTTAGGACTTTTCACCTAGCCCTCCAAGCTAGGACTTTTCACCTAGCCCTCCAAGCTAGGACTTTTCACCCAACCCCTCCGAGTTAGACCTTCATCCAACCTAGCCCTCCAAGCTAGGCACCTGACCCTCCAAGCCAGGACTTTTTCACCTAACTCTCCAAGATGAGACTTTTCACCTAACCCTCCAAGTTAGGACTTTTCACCTAGCCCTCCAAGCTAGGACTTTTCACCTAGCCCTCCAAGCTAGGACTTTTCACCCACCTCTTTCGAATTAGGACTTTTCACCAGGACCCGGCTTCACTCACCAGGACCCGGCTTCACTCACCGGGATTTTCAACACCTGGCTTCACTCACCAGGACCCGGCTTCACTCACCGGGATTTCCAACACCTGGCTTCACTCACCAGGACCCGGCTTCACTCACCGGGATTTCCAATCACCTGGCTTCACTCACCAGGACCCGGCTTCACTCACCGGGATTTCAACCTAGCTTCACAAGCTAGGACCTGGCTTCACTCACTAGGGTTTCATGCCCAGTCCCCGACCAGGACTTTGACCCAAATTCGCTTAACTAAACTTAAATCATTGTCAAACACCAAAACAACAATCGGGCCAGACTGCATCAACAAAAGGGACCATATATCCAAATTAAAACTCAAATTAAATCCAAAGACTAATACATCAGACTATACATAAGTCTACTGTGAAGAAAAATACTAGTCTAATGAAGTACATACAGAAATAACAAAAGTGTGGAAATAAAGTATATGCGGTAATAAAATAAATACTGAAAAACTCTAAAAGGACTCGGCTCCAAGGGACTAGCAACTGGATCCTCTCCTAGCTCTAGGTAATGCATCTATCTGCTACCTAAAACAAAATTAGATGGTGGGGGTGGTGAGTCCTGGCAGACTTTGCGGGTATAAGAGTAGATAAATGCATGGCAGAATAAAAGGTAAAACAAGCAGAAAGAAACAACGGTATAATGTCTCCGAAAATAGAAAAACATCTAGGCATGTGTGAAACAGAATGATAGTGCAATAATAAAGTATACATATATGTCAAACAAATGCATCAATCATAGCTTATATAAATACAGCAAATATAAGAAAATGTAAAATCCAATAAGTGCATATGATATAATGACATGTGTCACCCCTGACACCAGTCAAGCCGTCATCACATCACATCTGTGAGGTCGAGCGGGTAGAGTTGTGATAACTGTATGCACTCCAACAATTATCACTACTATAAGTAGTTGAGTGGACAGGATGCTGAGGAGCCAACTACCCTAAAACCCTAGGAAAAAGAGGAAGCCACCAACAGCTCTGGTATCCCTCGAAAATAACGTTTAGGGTGTCAACTACTTGTCTACAACTCCAACACCCACTATCCATGAGTAGTCGAGTGCAGCATAACAGGGCAGCTGCTTGCACTCTAGCAATCATCACGATGAGTGGTTGAGTGGGTAGAGCAATTACATAACTGACGATGGGCTTAACCATATGGAAGTTGATACTTGTCAGCATGCAACTATGCAGATATGGTACATGATAGTAAATGCACAATCAACCAAGTGACAAATATGCAATGATATAATAAATAAATATCAGAATCACTAAACATGTAACTAATCTACTAGGTAGGGTATCTTTAATATCAACCAAACCCTAGTTATGTTCAATGATCATTTCTAAGTACTCGCATATAAACGATACTTTATGGATCAAGAAGTCAATAGGAGAAACTGTATAGATATATATTTGATTAACTTATAGGTCAAGCGAAGAATGTATCAACTGATGATATCGAAAATAAAGAACAAGGTAAAGCAGTCGTACTCCGAAATAAACAGGTCATGCATTTAAGTTTACAAAACTATAGAATACAAAGAAGAAATACCCGCCTTTATTGTAGACTATTCAGAAAAGATCCCACCTCCGGAGTCTCGTATCCACTCAGAGTCCTGTACCAACGATACAATTTAGCTATTTATACCATTAAATAAAAATAGCTAAATTAACTACTAATCATAAAAGAGTAACCCTAATTATCATATACATCTAATTAATTCTAAAATAAACGCTAAGTTCTTACATACTCTGTGTTGGATCAAGAAGAACGATAGAGGGGGGGGGGTGAATATCATAAAACGTTCGAATTTGTAAAAGAGAATTAGCAGCGGAAATAAATAAAGTAAAACACACGCAATCACCACGATTTTACTTGGTTCGGAGTCGTGGTCGACTCCTACTCCAAGGCCCACGGTCGTTGACCATTTACTGCGGGCAATTCTATATGTGCGCAAAAACAGTTTACAAAATGTATTACAAGAATAGTACAGTAAACTTAAAAGCAGCTCTTCGTTACCGACGTCCGGTGTAGATTGTATTTTCAGAGCAGAGGGACATCGTCGGCGCTTGTATCTCGAGTCGGGAGGTTTCCGGAGCAGAGCGCGGGAGTAAAAGAGCCTGAATGCGTTTGAAGAAATTGATTCTGAGAAGCCTTGGTGTTGGGAGCTATTTATAGCACTTCGGGGCGCCCTGAATGTTGGGGGCCCCCCCTCCCCACGTGTCAACCGATCTGGAATTATCTCGATCAGCCCTTATCCCACTCGAATAGGGATGAGGATTGACTCTGGGGGCGCCCGGGACGCTAGGGGCGCCATGGTTAACCTTTTCAGCGAGCTTCTCGGCTGGATCAGAGTTATCCGCTTCGGTGGCTTGGGTGCGGGGCGCCCTAGGCACTGGGGGCGCCCCGCCCAGTGAGCTTCCGAAGCGTACTTTGCTCTTCTTGTTTTGTATTCACCTTGGGGGCGCCCGGGACACTGCGGGCGCCCTACTCAGCTTCTGCCTCACTCCTTTGAGGCTTTCTGAGCTGCAGACACTCGTTCCTTCAGTCCTGCATCCAGGGTTAGTCCAAAACAACACAGAGCAATAATGTATTAGTTTTATACAGTCTTAGCTATCTTGGTTCTGACTTTGGGTCTCCAAAATGGAGCCCTAGGTTGAACCGACGCCTACTGTTCCCTCGACGGGGAACCCGTCCTTACCTACTCCTCTCAGGAGAATTTACCTGTTGCCAACCGGCTCCTCCGGTTGGACTTTTGCCTAGCGATCCTTTGCCAGGTCTTGGATACCAGGCTGTCCTTCGCCCGGTGCCTAGCAGTCCTTCGCCAGGTCTTCGGATCCTGGCAGTCCTTCACCAGGTGCCTAGCAGTCCTTCGCTAGGTCTTGGATCCCAGACTGTCCTTCGCCCGGTGCCTAGCAGTCCTTCGCTAGGTCTTCGTATCCTAGTAGCCCTTCGCTAGGTGCCCAGCTGTCCTTCGCCAGGACTTAGGGTTTCAGTGCCTAGCATTCCTTCGCTAGGTGCCTAGCATTCCTTTACTAGGACTTCAATCTGCACACTCAAGCAGCATGTTAGATAACAAATAAGACTTAACTTTTGAACCCTTTGCCATTTATCAAAACACAGGTTCGACTTGGGTGCTGTCTGCACCAACAATCTCCCCCTTTTTGATTTATGGCAACCCGATTCAAAGAGTTAAGTTAATCAGAGTAGATGATAAGCTAGTTTAGTTCCCTCCCCCTGGAAGGAATCTCCCCCTAGGTTTTTCAAAGTTTCGTGGGGTTTGAAAAGTTTCTAAGTCAACATGATGGAATTAATTTTTCAAAACTTAGAAGATTTTTCAAAAGGAAAATTTAAAAAATTTTATACTTAGAAATTTTAGAAAGACAACTTAGTGAAAAAAGTTTCTAAGACATCTCTTTTGAGTTTTTGAAAGTACTTTAAAAGTTTTCAATCTCTTTAGTATTTCAAAACTTTTCTAGGGAAGTTTAGAAATAGGTACTTAGTGATAGCTTAAGTTTAAGTACTTAGAAAATGCTTTATTTTGAAAATAATTTAGACTAAGTACTTTTGAAAACAATTAAGACTAAGTACTTTTGAAAGAGTAAAATAGAGTAAGTACTTTTTTTGAAAAAAACTTAGAGTAAGTAGTTTTTTTTTTAAACTAGAGTAAGTACCTTTTTTTGAAAGAGTAAAATAGAGTAAGTATTTTTTTTTGAAGAAAGGATAAAAAAAAGGAAATTTTCTTTTTAAAAATTCTCTCCTTTCCTATCTCTCCCCCTTTGCCATATATCAAAAAAACAACCAATATAGCAAAATAACAGATAAATTGCATAATAATATAACAGAATAATGTGTTGTACTGAACCAATGCAAGATAAACTGAATCAAACCAATTTAAATTTTCTCTGTAGGGACCTGTCTAACCCAATTAGCTACTTACTAACTATTATAAACATTAGTTTTCGCTAGGGTTAGTCGAGTTAAGTGTTCTGTTCAAGTTAGATTGTCTAAGCATGACACTTAACTGGATTACTGTGTCTAGTTGTATTTAGTGCCCCAATTGCTACAGATGCACTGACTTAAAGCATCTTGAATTAAGGCAAAGACCTAAGCATCTCAACCCATTTTAGGTTATCAATCAACATTATCCTAAGGTGCTTGTGAGATGCTGACTTCTAAATCTATAGGTGCATGCATTTCTAGGGTTAGGGCCTAGGCTAAGTCCTTTTGCAAAAAAGCCCTAGTTTTGAAGGGGATAGTTTTTCAAGAAAAACTAAGAAAGAAAAAGAATAATAAAAAGATGTTAAAAACTGATTTTAAAATTCAGTAAAGCAGTTTTATAACTATTTTTAAAAGCTGATTTTTCAAATCAAAAGAAACCAATAGAGTAAACATATTCTACCAAGCATAGTCCTAACTCAGATAATCATGAGAAGCAAATAGTCTAACTCAATAAGTTAGCCGGTAAAAGAGAGAACCAGCACAGTCATACAAGTCAAACATGAGTCAACCCTACTGAGTAGGGACAGTCAAATAGTCACTAGTACAATGCTACTCATATCTAGGAGGAGGGACCAGGATGGTCAGAAGAGCCCGTGTGCCAGGATCGAAATAGCGCCATTATCTCGTCATATCGTGCATCGCTAATCTCTCTATCGGCTCTGCGGACACTCATATACTCAGTGTAATAGCCCTGATTTGCCTCCATTCCTTCAGCATGATTTGCCTCCACATCCTCTCGGAGGCTCTGGATCTGCGACTCGAGTCGTGTCACTCTCTCGTAGAGTGTTGGTGGTGGGGGCTCGTCTATGTGCTCACGAACCTCGGCTGCCAGATCTCCGACATCGACTTCGACCTCCTCATCCGAGTCGATCTGGGGTGCGGCTCTCTGACGTCTCCAGGATAAAACCCTGGTACTCGAGACCTCTATACCAGCTAGGGAGAAGTTCCTATAACCTATCTCGTCGTAATCAGTCAGTGCGCCCGTCTCTCCCTCTGTGATGTTACGACCGTGGTAATGTAAAATGGAAGTGATGATGTGGCAATAGGGAGTGCGTACCCGCCCCTGCGTGGTAACACTCGACGCATGTAGGATCGCATGGAACATGTGTAGTCCAATGTCGATATCAAGCTGATGCGTCAGTGCGTATAGGAGGAAGGTCTGAAATGGTCGCATGGTAGCGACGTCTCTAGTGGATAACGGCAGAATGCATCGGACTATAACTCTATATAGAGCGTAGTCCTGGGCTTGAAGGTCAACAGACTGAAATCGTCTGGCCAGGGGATTTCTAACATGTGTATAAAAATAGGAGTGTAGGGTATCCAGAGTGATGTGAGAGTAGGGAGCATCAAAGGGAGGCTCCCTAGGAGGGTAACAAAAGGTGGACTGTGAGGGTCGTAGTCCAAGAAATCGGTTAAGTAGTGTAGGTGTGATTGTCATGGGAATCCCTTGGACAGTGGTGACGAACATAAGACCATCCTGTCTAATTATGTTATTATAGAATTCTGCACATAAGGATGTGTTAATTGGGTGAGTGCAGAATACGAGATTGTCGAATTGGTAGAAGTTTATAACATTCATTGCTAAGGGACAAGATTGGGTGAAGAATTGCCTATTTAAGTAGCTCATTTTTATAGGCTTGTATATCGTTCGAGCAAACTTATTACACAGTTCTAAAGTTGGGAACCTAGGATCAGGACTAGGTTCGGTACCGGGTTCTGCCTGGTTTGCTCGGCGTTTTCTAAGATAAGAAATATACATTTAAAGGAAGGAATTTAAGAAAAATAATTTTTGAATGCGTAAAAATTATACCGGGCAGCTCGGGGAGGCATTGTCGAGGATGAGAGCTTGAGAAGATTGCAATGTCACTTGGTAGAAGAGGAGTTGGAGAGAAGAAGAATTTTGTGTGTGGTGAGAAGAATGGGCATGAAGCCCTTTTATAGGTGTTTTGGCTAGGGCGCCCAGGAGCTCCCGGGCACCCGGGACAGGGCTTTTGCCATTGGCAGTGTCCTGATACCGTTCGGGGGCGCCCGGGATGGCCTGGGCGCCCCGGTCAGTGCAAGTGAGCAGCTTTCGCTGTTTTAACCAGTCCTGGGGGCGCCCGAAAGGGCCGGGGCGCCCCGGTCAGGTAGATTTGGCTGTTGCTTTGCCTTGAATGAAGAGAAAGTCATGAGGGGGGCGCCCTAAGAGTCACGGGCGCCCGGAGTATGTAGGAAATGACAATTTGATGTTTTGTTGACCATTTGACCATGGTTTGATTATTTTGACCGAGATGTGACATGATCTGACTGCTTTGACTATGGTTTGACTGCTTTGACCATGGTTTGACTAGTTTGACCATGGTTTGACTAGTGTTAGGTTAATTCCATTCTAAAATGTATTTAAACAATAATGCCGGTATTAAACGAATTTCGATTAAGTTAATTTTTACCGTCTCACCCAATTCTAGGGTTATCAATCACGTTAGCCTTGCAGTTTTTGTGAGACAGGTTTTGGTAGTTAGAATTAATTTGAAAAAAATTATGATTTATTTTGAAAACTTAATTTAATTTTGAAAACAGTTGATTTTGAGTTTGTTAAAAAAAATGTTTGAATCTAGAATCAACTGAAAATTTGTGCTAGATTCGAATTTGACAAAGAATAGTTTGAATTTGAATTTCAAAAATTGGCTTCCAAGTCTTGGCGAGGCACTAGGCCTTCTTTGGTCGTAGCCTTATTGGATCATCAACCCTTTCCTTGATAAAGCCTTTTAATGAAATTTAATTTTCAAAACTATTTCTTGAAAAATTCTGGTCTAACTAGCTTGGGTCTTGGATCGGTAGCTTCAGCTAGTTTCACCAGTCTAAAGAGACCAAGTAAAGTATACTTAACCTTATTAGAATTGGCTTCCCTAACATACTATCATCTCACCTCCACCCAATACTATGTTGTTCAAATTTCAGTTAAGTTGGTTCAGTCCTTAAACTAATCAGTCCTAAATCTAAGCATGGTAAATTGCAGAAATTAAATAAACAAGCAAGCATGCAATTTGAAAACAAAAATTGAATTTTATCTAACAATAAATATAGTTTTTAATTTGGCTCCCCCTGGACTAAAGCCACGATAATGGTTAGGCAAGATATGAATCTTGTCCTTGGGGATCCAATACTGATTTGATCCAGTTTGTTTGTTCAGGCATAGTTTGGGTACCCATGCCTGAGCTTTAGTTCTGGACTGGTTCAGTACAGCGTAGTAGGATCTTTGTCTAGATTTGGTTCTGTATCCTAGTCCGGATCGATTTAGAACTGACTTCTGTTTTCCAAGAATCATATCAAGACCCTTGGAACCAGAAGTGAATCGTTCTAAAGCTGATCTAAGGTCCTTAACTTGAGTTTTCAAGGAGGAGTTCTCTTTTTCAAATTTTTCGACTTGAATAGAGGTTCCTTCTTGAACCATCTCAGTTAAAGGTCTAGAGTCAGCTCTCTCTTTCAGGAGTTTTACTTCCTGTCGGAGAGATTCGACTCGGAGTTTAGCTTTCGCCAAATCTCGAGAAAGATACGAAATTAACTCATTTAATTGAATTCTTGTAAAACCACTTACAGTTATTTCGCCGTCCTTTGAGAATGTAAGTTTGCCGTCGTCCGACTCTGACTCTGACTCGGTCTCGATTTCTTTTGAGGTGGTTAGTGCGAGCAGGTTTGACTGTGGGACCTCTTCTTCTTCTTCGGAGGAGGACTCGTCCCACGTTGCCTGAAGTGCCTTCTTCTTTCTTGTCTTCTTTGTTTCCTTCAGGTTGGAGCATTCAGTCTTGTAGTGGCCGTTCTTCTTGCACTCGTAGCAGGTCACGTTGGGTTTGTTCTTTTCATTTGAGGATTCAGTTGGTTCTTCCTTTCTTCGGCTGGCTTTTCTTCTGTTAGTCTGGTTTTTTACCTCTTTGTAGTAGTCGTAGGCTAGCCGAACCAACTTAGGCCGATTTCCCTCGCTATCTTCTGAGTCTGAATCTGAGTCAGACTCGGGTGCAGGTTGAGGCTTCTTCTTGGTTGTCCTTCCAATTTTACCTGCAACAAAGGCAATACCTTTCTCGGTCAAATTGCAGTTAGTCTGTTCATGTAATTCAAGTTCAGAAAAAAGTTCATCTAACTTAATTTTGGAAAGGTCCCTAGAAACTTTGTAAGCATCTATCATAGATGCCCACAAGGTGTTTCTTGGGAAGGCGTTAAGAGCATACCTTATTAGGTCACGATTTTCTACCTTGTGACCAATGATGTGTAGACCGTTCATCAGCTCCTGAATTCTGGCGTGGAGCTGAGCTGCTGATTCGCCTTCGTTCATCTTGATGGTGTATAGCTTATTTAGCAGAAGGTTCTTTTTGCTGATTCGGATATCGGAGGTTCCCTCATGTAGTTTGATCAGCTTGCCCCACAGCTCCTTGGCACTGTTGAATGGACCCACCCGGTTCAGCTCCTCTTTTGTTAGACCGCATTGGAGGGTCTGGGTTGCTTTCGTATCAGCATCAATTCTTCTTTTCAGAGCGGTATCCCACTCAGTGTACGGCTGTGGTACTCCTTCATCGTTCTTTGGAATCTCTAGTCCAGACTGGATGATTATCCACATGTCCACCTGAGTTTTCAGGTGGACCTCCATTCGACTTTTCTAGTAGGAAAAGTCTTCTCCACTGAAAAATGGAGGTCTGACTGTGCTGAATCCTTCTTGCATGGCCATTAAGGATTTTAACTGTAAAAGAGAGAAAAGAAAGAAAAAAATATGTCCTAAGACTTGGTCTTGGATTAGTAGTGCGGGATAAAGAAAATTAAGTATCGAGGGGTGTTGCACCGGTCTCGATTCAGGATAAGAATTCGAAGAAAAAAACGAAATAATTTGACGAAAATCCGAAAAATTCTCAAACTGGTGGTTGCACCAAATTTGAGATTCCCCGCTCTGATACCACTTGTTGAATCGAGAAGAACGATAGAGGGGGGGGGTGAATATCGTAAAACGTTCGGATTTGTAAAAGAGAATTAACAGCGGAAATAAATAAAGTAAAACACACGCAAACACCACGATTTTACTTGGTTCGGAGTCGCGGTCGGCTCCTACTCCAAGGCCCACGGTCGTTGACTGTTTACTGCGGGCAATTCTATATGTGCGCAAAAACAGTTTACAAAATGTATTACAAGAATAGTACAGTAAACTTAAAAGCAGCTCTTCGTTACCGACGTCCGGTGTAGATTGTATTTTCGGAGCAGAGGGACATCGTCGGCGCTTGTATCTCGAGTCGGGAGGTTTCCGGAGCAGAGCGCGGGAGTAGAAGAGCGTGAATGCGTTTAAAGAAATTGATTCTGAGAAGCCTTGGTGTTGGGTGCTATTTATAGCACTTTGGGGCGCCCTGAACGTTGGGGGCGCCCCCTCCCCCACGTGTCAACCGATCTGGAATTACCTCGGTCAGCCCTTATCCCACTCGAATAGGGCTGAGGATAGACTCTGGGGGCGACCGGGACGCTGGGGGCACCATGGTTGACCTTTTCAGCGAGCTTGTCGGCTGGATCAGAGTTATCCACTTCGGTGGCTTGGGTGCGGGGCGCCCTGGGCACTGGGGGCGCCCCGCCCAGTGAGCTTCCGAAGCGTACTTTGCTCTTCTTGTTTTATATTCACCTTGGGGGCGCCCGGGACACTGCGGGCGTGTTAGTGATATGAGAGAAGTGTCCTAAGGCAATCGCCTTATGATTGTAAACATTTATTTCAATAAATGATAATTCACTATTTGAGTATACATATTTGTGTATTTGATTGGGATCTTAAACTCATCTACTGAATGTCCGCCATACAATTCACAGCATAAGAGAATTTGTGATGGGATCACAACTAGTGATTATCTCTAAATGTGCAAATGTGAAGTGTTGGAAATATCCCTAGTCGATGAATTGATAAATACGGACATTATCAATTCTGTTGAGACTAGCATGGGTTATTCTCTAATCAGCTGATTCTCACTGGCTGGTGACATTGGGATGTCCGGAGATAAACATGGATGCTAGTTAAGGGAACTAGTTCATTGGAGTGACTAGCTGTAAGACTTCATATGGGAATCTACATATAGATATGTCAATGAAGATCTTACTGTGGCTTAAGTGCGATGTTCCTTTGACTTGCGGTGTTCAAGTCATCTTGGTCATGGAGACTTATACTTTGACATCTTAAGCAAGCATCTCCAAGGAGGTGTGGACCCAGGGTGATCGGGTATAAGCCGAAGTGCCCGAAGATGTTTGAACAGCCTACAAAGGATTCACCACTCCTTGCGAGGAGATGTATACCCAGGCCTATCGTCGGATTGTTACTCAAAGCCTCTGGCCAGAGCATATCATGTTGAGAGTGCGAGTCTCTTAAATACATGAGAGTAATTAGAAATCCAAAGGACGAGGAAAACACTACTTGGGCTAGGTGTGACGTAGTCAGCCTAGTGGGGACTGACACCATAGACCGTGTCCTGAACCAAGTGGGTATAAGGTGGTGAAGGGAATGAGGCACGATTCATTAGAGCTGCTGAAGGGTTTCAGAATAATTTCTTCTGAGGTCAAACCGTTGATCTTTCGATTAATTGGGGATCATGATGTACTACTAGGTGCCACTCATGATCGTTCTATAATTAGTTAAATTATAGACGGCCAACATAAATCAAAAGCCTATTTAGTCACACGCACTACGAGTAATCCGAGGGATTTAAAACGAGTTGAAAATTGATTTTCCGATCAAGAGAAATAAGTCGAATCTGAGTTAGTCAGAGGCGCAATGGAAGCTAAAAATGGCTAAGTCTTTTGAAGGCTTTTTGGGCGAATTAAATGAGTTTAATTCGCGGCGGTTCGGGTTGGTTTGGCCGGCCAAAGAGGGTGTCAAACCCCCTTTGGTGGCCGGCCACAATAAGAGGAGAAAACCAATTAATTTTGGTTTAATTAATAAAATAAATCTAGTGCGATTTATTTTATAAATTTGGATAAATAAATTTGTATAAAGAAATTTATATAAATAAAATTTATAGAAATTTATTCTTTTATGGAAGATTAAAATAATCCATGAATTGGTTTATTTTAATTTTATAAAATCAATTATGAATTGATTTTTCCATAATAAGAAAGTTTATAAATTTCTTATAAAATTTATTCCATAATTTAAAGAGAAGAAGAATTAGTTTTATTATAAATTAGTTTATAATAAAGACTCGGTTTAAACGGAATAATTAATAAGAAAATTTATAAGATAAATTTCTTATAACTAATTCCGTTAATTCGGTTTAGAGGGAGACTTAGCAAAGGAGTTGCTACTATATAAAGGAACCAAAGGCTAGCCCTTATTCCTAACTAATCAAGAGATTAATAATTCTCTCCCTCTCTCTCTTAATCTCTCCTCTCCTCCTTCTCCCTCTCTTCCCTTAGGGCCGGCGCCCACCCTAGCTTCCCTAGGGCCAGCGCCCAACCTACATCCAAGGAGGTGGAGGCCGTGAGCTTCAAGAAGAAGAAGGAGAACCCGAACACGAAGAAGAAGAAGCGGATAGCGATTCCTCTCTTCCCGGAATTCGATTCCGTTACTTCGTTGGTTAGTTTTCCATTATTTTCTCTTATTCCTCTAGTTGTGCCTTCCGGGAATCTAGTAGTTCTCGTCGGCACAAAACTCGTGACTTGGCGAAGTCATCCCGAAGAGAACTCGGCATGGACGCGAATAGAGGCGGAGCTTCCAAGGGACGCTACGGTTGGATCTCGTCCCTTTTCTTCGAGATACGCGAGGTATAAAAGTAAATTAGTTTACTTTTCCGCAAAAAATTTATTTTATGATTATGTCAACACACCATAGGGTTGCATGCTAGATACGAAGTTAAAATAATTTAGGAAATTATTTTATGCAAACTCTTCCGCTGCACGAAAAATTTTGAATTTTACGAATTCGTATCCTTGTCAACATGCACCCGGTCCCAACAGGGCGCCCTACTCAGCTTCTGCCTCACTCCTTTGAGGCTTTCTGAGCTGCAGACACTCGTTCCTTCAGTCCTGCATCCAGGGTTAGTCCAAAACAACATATAGCAATAATGTATTAGTTTTATAGAGCCTTAGCTGTCTTGATTCTGACTTTGGGTCTCCAAAATGGAGCCCTAGGTCAAACCGACGCCTACTGTTCCCTCGACGGGGAACGCATCCTCACCTACTCCTCTCAGGAGAATTTACCTGTTGCCAACCGGCTCCTCCGGTTGGACTTTTGCCTAGCGGTCCTTTGCCAGGTCTTGGATACCAGGCTGTCCTTCGCCCGGTGCCTAGCAGTCCTTTGTCAGGTCTTCGGATCCTGGCAGTCCTTCACCAGGTGCCTAGCAGTCCTTCACTAGGTCTTGGATCCCAGGCTGTCCTTCGCCCGGTGCCTAGCAGTCCTTCGCTAGGTCTTCGTATCCTAGTAGCCCTTCACTATGTAACGCCCCAAAATTCCCATTTTTAGTTCTTAAAGTCCTTAGAATTATTTAAAAATGGTTTAGAAATATTCTAGATATTTTTAGGGATTTTTAGAATATTTTTATGGAATTTTCCGAGTCCGTTTAGTATATTTAAAAAAGGAAAAACGTTTAAGGGCAGCAGGGGGTTCGAACCCGCGACCAGCAGGAGACCAGGCGGGAGCGCGACCGGCTAGGCTAGGGTATCAAGCACAACGAAAGATGGAGAGAAATATATTTATAGAGTAGTTACGATTCTTTTTATAAAGATAGTATAAATAGATAAGTTAAGAGAGGAAATTGGATTTTTGGTTTCTCTCTTCCTCACCCTAGCCGCGCGACCCTCTCCCTCTCCTCTCTTGGGCGACGCCGACCAACACCAAGGCCAAGAGGGCCGGCCAAGGCTCTCCTCCGAGAGATATTCCTATATTCGGGATCCCCGCGACGAGAGGAACGCGTAGGCGCGAAGAATTCTCCGAGATCTCAAGTTTCTCCCGAGCCCTAGACGTCAATCTTGGTTGTAAGTCCAAGATATCAATGTAAGTACTGCTCACCTGCAGTAAGAGGCGGTTTTTCCGCAAGAATTTCCCTTAAAAGTTTTTAAAAGAGATATTTCCTTTTTGTTTAAGTTTTTGCATGTGATCTTAGTTCATTATATGCTTGTATAAGTTTGATTAAGCACCCTATGTGAGATTAGGGGCTAAGAAAGTTATGAGAAAAGAAAAGAGAAGATAAAGATAAGAAAAGAAAAGGCCAAGGCCTTAAGAAATCCCCAAAAGTCAAGACTTAGGGATTTTAGCACGCAAGGTGCTCGAGAAAATGCCAAGGCATTTACAGATAAGAAAGAAAAGAAAGAAAAGCTATTTTATTTTCTAAGGCCAGTACCCGGCGTCCAAGGGCGTCGTTAAAGAAATCCAGGTGTCCAATTCCAAGGTCTTGGCCCTGGTAGACCAAGGTCTGCTCTATTAGGATTGGTGGCTCGCTACCCCAACCTTTTAGGGAACGCGCATGAGATGGTACTTACGTCTTCAGTGGATCCAAGTGATTATTATTTTCAAGTATATGCTTTAGCAAAGTTTCTAAAGTTTAAAGAGTTTTCAAAAAGTTAAAGAATAGCTAAAGTTTCAAGTTGAGCCAAGAAAAGTAAATTGAGATTTATTAATGCTTGAGTATGCATGTTTTGAGTTATACATGTTCTTAGTTTTCTTTCAAGCATATAAGTATCTCATATGATTTTCATATTGATCAAGAAGCATGTTTGCACATTTCGAGATTTTGTGAGCTAGATAGTACTTACTAAGCTTTTTGCTTACTAGTTGCATTTCCTCTTACTGCAGATAAAGGTAAAGGCAAGCAATTCTGAAGGAAGGCGACGAGGCGGTGCTGAGTAAAGTGTGTGTGGTGGCTGATTTTGGAGAGATCCTTGAGACGAGACAATTTAGTTATTTGAATTACAATGTTTTAGTTTATTCAAATTTCAAGTTCTTGCTTTATGGAGTTTAGCGAACATTTAAGCTTTGGATAGTTTTACATGCTCAATTTCTTAGAGTAAAGATTCCATGTCATTTCATTTAGCATACATATCCTTATGATTGCATTGGATGAGTAGAAGTGTGAGTAGTTTGAAATATTGATACTTTGTTAGAGAAATAGATGCATGTGCCAAGATAGTATTAATTTCCCTTTGAATCAAGTTTTTATTGCTTAAGTATGTTTAGAAAAGTTGCTTTCTCATTTGATAATGCCTTAGGGATGTTTCAGAATTTTGTGTGATGAGTTTCAATGGTTAGAAGTTAAGTTTGGTACAAACTCTAGCTTAAAGTCTATGTAGATTTTTCATAACTTGCTAAATTCCGCAAAAGTCCTAATTTCAAGTTTATGGATTCGTTTTGATTGGCTAAATTGTTTAGAAAACTGGTATAGAGTATAGAAATGGTGTCATGATTTTATATGGCTCGAAAGTATAGGTTTGGTGGAGTTTTGAAACAAGGTTCGAATCTGAAAACAGATTTCAGACTTATCAGTCGACTGGTACAGTATCAGTCGACTGATACCCGTAAGCTGAGTTGGGCGAGGCAAGTTTCAATAAGTATTTTCTTACGAGTTTTTGAGAAAGAAAGTGTGACATGGTATCATGCATGACTATTTAAGTTAGAATATCATTCTTAGATAGATTAAAAAGAAAAAAAAAGATTTCCGCATTTTTAGTCGTGCATTAGAGTCGAGAAGTAGACAAAAGTAACGATCCGTCTAAGGCAGAGAAGGCGGGTCGCTACAGGTGGTATCAGAGCAGTTCCCATTCTCCAGCATCACACACACATCAGCATCAACCTTGCCGTCTTCAAGTAAGAAAGCTTTAAGTTTCAGTTTTTCTATTGCTCCTTTATTTAATTGCAGTATAGAGAAATGCTTAAGTACTACTCACATGTGCATAGAACAAGGAAGCATGTTTAATCCCTTAGTATCACGGAATCATGTTTAATCCCTAGAATGGACATTAGGATACTAAGTAAGAAGATAAGTTTATACCTAGAGAAGTAGTAGTGATTTCTTGTTCCCTTATACATTATTAGATGGCAAGAAGAGGCCGAGCTCCTAATGCAAGGAACGGAACCCCAGTTCAAGATAACAATGAGCCTGGCACAGAACAGCCAGACCTGATGGCAGTCATTGCTCAAATGCAAGCTCAGATGACAGAACAACAGAAGATCATCGCCACACTGATGGCAAATCAGCACCCAGTGCCCCCTACACCACCCCCAGCAGGAGTGGAAACTCCAGTGGTGACTGAAGTCCCACCCGTCACACAGGAGACCCCTGCCGTGAACCGAAGACAAGAAGCATACCTCGTCCAGTGGCAGAGGCTGAAACCCGAAAGCTTCTCAGGCACGACTGAGCCCTGGGATGCCCAGGCTTGGTTCAAGACTTTAGAGAGCACGATGGAGCTTCTTGACTGGCCAGAAGTCGAGAAGGTCAAATGTGCCTCCTTCTGCCTAACTGGAGATGCTCGTATGTGGTGGGAGCGAGTCAAGAGTAAGAGGATAGTCAACCAGATGAGCTGGGCAGATTTCGAGCAAGAGTTCTATGAGGAGTTCTTCCACATGCGGGTTACCAACAAGCACTACGAGGACTTCATGGAGTTCAGACAAGGTAGCCTACCAGTGGGAGAAGCAGTCGCAAAGTTCAACAGACTAGCTCGCCTCTGCCCAGAGCTAGTCAGCACAGAGAAGGAGCGAGTCAGACTGATGCTCCGCATGCTGAACCCTGAGATAGCACTCAACGTGAACAGCGGGATGCACCGACCCCAGACCAGCGAGGAGTTGGTCAGTAGTGCTCTAATCTCAGAGCACTACCTGAATAGCATCAAGGCACAGCAAGCACAGCAGAAGCCAGTCCTGATTGAGAACAAGACAATAGGAGGCCAGAAGCCTCAGCCAAATAGCCAGAACTGGAAGAACAAGAACCACAAAAGGAAGCAGTGGCCTGGCAGCCAGAAAGGAAAACCAGAGAATAAGCAAGCTAGGTATCCACCTTGTCCTAAGTGTGGGAGGAACCATCCAGGAACATGCCTTTTGGGTGTAACTGGATGCTATTCATGTGGACAAGAGGGACACAGATCCAAAGACTGCCCAAACAAGTTCAAGGTACTTCCTCAGCAGTCCGTACAGTATGGAGGCCAGCCTCAGTTACATTACATGCCTACTATACTGGAGGGACCTCAGATCAGTCAAGGAGGGTTGGAAGCAGCACCAGTTCCAACCAATGCCAGAGTCTTTGCCCTCACGAAGGAAGAAGCTGCCAGCGCCTCCACGGTCGTAACAGGTCAAATAGTTATTTTACAGCATTTAGCTACTACACTGTTTGACACTGGGGCGACCCATTCTTTCGTATCAGTACCTTTTGCTAGTAAGTTACAGGTGCCTGCAGAGAGTTGGGAGTCCAGATTCCTGACAACTCTCCCTTCAGGGGAAATCATGGAGTCCACCCAGAGGCTCCGGGCTGTGCCAATCAAGATTTCAGACCGAGAGCTATATGTCGATCTGATAGTCCTTGCGATGCAGGACTTCGACATCATACTGGGCATGGATTTCCTCAGTAAGTACAGCGCTTCAGTGGACTGCCGTAGAAGGAAGGTGGTTTTCAGCCCAGAAGGAGAACCACCATTCGAGTTTCAAGGAGCCCCAAGGAGGAAGACTCAGAAATTTCTCTCAGCCTTGGCAGCCCACCAGATGCTAGAGCAAGGGTGTGCTGGTTTTCTTGCACACATAGTGGAATCAGAAGCAAAGGAAGAACTCAAGCAGGAGGATGTACGGGTAGTCTGCGAATATCCAGAAGTGTTCCCAGAAGAATTACCTGGACTACCTCCCAACCGAGAAGTGGAATTCGAGATCGAGCTAGTGCCCGGTACCGGTCCGGTCTCGAAGGCCCCATATCGTATGTCTCCAGCAGAGTTGAAGGAATTACAAGAGCAACTCCAGGAGCTACTAGACAAGGGCTTCATTCGCCCGAGTCATTCACCCTGGGGAGCTCCTGTACTTTTCGTCAAGAAGAAGGATGGGTCTATGCGTCTGTGCATAGACTACAGAGCTCTGAACAAGGTGACCATCAAGAACAAGTACCCCCTTCCTAGAATAGATGATTTATTTGATCAACTCAAAGGGGCTACAGTGTTCTCGAAGATAGACCTGCGTTCTGGGTATCATCAGCTAAAGGTTAAAGAAAGTGACATCCCCAGGACGGCCTTCAGGACAAGATACGGCCACTACGAATTTGTAGTAATGCCTTTTGGAGTAACCAATGCTCCAGCAGTCTTCATGGAGCTGATGAACCACATCTTCAGGGAGTATCTCGATAAATTCGTCATTGTATTTATTGATGATATTCTCATATACTCACAGACTCCAGAGGACCATGCTACACACTTGAGGATAGTGCTGCAGATCCTTCAGCAGGAGAAGCTCTATGCAAAATTCTCAAAGTGTGAGTTTTGGCTAGATCAGGTGACCTTCCTAGGTCACATTGTATCCAAAGAAGGCATTCAAGTTGATCCAGCCAAGATAGAAGCAGTCAGCAACTGGTGTAGACCCAAGAATGCCAGTGAGATCAGAAGCTTCTTAGGCCTGGCAGGATATTACAGAAAATTTGTGGAGGACTTTTCCAGGATAGCCTCTCCACTCACAGCCTTGACCAGAAAGAACAAGAAGTTTGAATGGTCAGATAAATGCGAGCACAGTTTTCTAGAGCTGAAGAAGAGACTGACCAGTGCTCCCATCCTGACTGTTCCAGAGAGTGACAAGGCCTTTGACATCTACAGTGATGCATCCAAGATGGGCCTTGGAGCTGTCCTCATGCAAGATGGTAAAGTAATAGCATACGCCTCCAGACAGCTCAAGGACTATGAGAAGAATTACCCTACCCACGACCTTGAGCTAGCAGCTGTGGTTTTCGCACTGAAGCTCTGGAGACACTACCTGTATGGAGTGCAGTGCAGAATCTTCACAGACCATCAAAGTTTGAAGTACTTCTTCACTCAGAAGGACCTGAATATGAGGCAGCGCAGGTGGCTAGAGTTGGTCAAAGATTATGACTGTGAAATCCTCTACCACCCAGGTAAAGCTAATAAAGTGGCCGATGCACTGAGCAGGAAATCCTGCGCAGCACTGATGTCCCTATCATCACTGTCTCTACCACTTCAGAAAGAAATAAAGGATTTTGGAGTCGAGGTAATAATTGGGCAACTTTCTGCATTGACTCTAGAGTCAACCCTGCTTGTGGATATACAAAGAAAGCAAAGTCAAGACCCAGAAATCCAGAAGATCAAGCAGGGGATCCAAGAGGCAGAAAATTCAGAGTTTCGAGTATCAGATAGTGGCATCCTCTATCTTGGAGACCGCCTTTGCGTCCCCAATGATGAGGAACTAAGAAAGAATATTTTAGAAGAAGCCCACAGTACCCCGTACTCTATGCATCCTGGTTCTACCAAGATGTACCAAGATTTAAGACAAAGGTTCTGGTGGTCTGGACTCAAGCGAGACGTGGCCAGATATATCAGTACCTGCTTGACCTGCCAGAGAGTCAAAGCAGAACACCAGAGACCAGGAGGAGTTCTGCAGCCTCTTCCCATTCCAGAGTGGAAGTGGGAAGAGATATCCATGGATTTTATCACAGGTCTCCCAAGGACCACCCATGGACACGATGCAATATGGGTGATAGTGGACAGATTGACCAAGTCTGCCCACTTCCTAGCCATCAAGTTATCGCATTCGGTAGAGCAATTAGCACAGCTGTACGTGAAAGAAGTGATCAGGCTTCACGGAGTTCCGAGGTCGATCGTGTCTGACAGAGATGGGCGGTTCACCTCCCATTTTTGGAGGTGTGTTCAGGACGCCCTAGGCACCAGACTTCAGTTCAGCACAGCTTTCCATCCCCAGACAGATGGACAAACAGAGAGAGTAAATCAGATTTTAGAAGACATGCTCAGGGCTTGTGCATTGGACTTTAAAGGTAGTTGGTGCAAATTTCTGTGCTTAGCTGAGTTTGCCTACAACAATAGCTATCAGGCCACCATCAGGATGGCACCTTATGAGGCATTGTATGGCAGGAAATGCAGATCACCCATATGTTGGCAAGAAGCGGGTGAGAAGAAAGAGATGGAGTCAGGACTAGGCAGCCAGACTGAGCTTATAGATGAGACCGCTCAGGCTATCCAGACGATCCGCCAGAGGATTGAGACTGCCCAGAGTAGACAGAAAAGTTATGCTGACACACGCCGTAGGCCACTTGAATTCCAAGTTGGAGATTCAGTATTTCTCAAGGTCGCTCCCATGAAGGGAGTGGTGAGATTTGGCAAGAAGGGCAAGCTAAGTCCTCGCTACATAGGACCCTACAAGATCATAAAGAGGGTTGGTAAGGTAGCATATGAGCTGGACCTACCAGAGGATATGTCAGCTATCCACAGTACCTTTCATGTCTCTATGCTAAAGAAGTGTATTCACGACCCTAGCCAAGTGATTCAGCCTCAGTCAGTACAGATCCAAGAAGATCTTAGTTATGAGAGCAGACCGACACAGATAGTGGACAAAGCAGTTAAAAGATTAAGAAACAAAGAAGTGCCACTAGTGAAGGTCATCTGGCAGAATCAAAAGCATGAAGAGGCTACTTGGGAACGTGAGGACAGCATGAGAGAGAGATATCCAGAATTATTCTAAGTTCGAGGACGAACTTTTCATAAGGTATGGGGGATTGTAACGCCCCAAAATTCCCATTTTTAGTTCTTAAAGTCCTTAGAATTATTTAAAAATGGTTTAGAAATATTCTAGATATTTTTAGGGATTTTTAGAATATTTTTATGGAATTTTCCGAGTCCGTTTAGTATATTTAAAAAAGGAAAAACGTTTAAGGGCAGCAGGGGGTTCGAACCCGCGACCAGCAGGAGACCAGGCGCGAGCGCGACCGGCTAGGCTAGGGTATCAAGCACAACGAAAGATGGAGAGAAATATATTTATAGAGTAGTTACGATTCTTTTTATAAAGATAGTATAAATAGATAAGTTAAGAGAGGAAATTGGATTTTTGGTTTCTCTCTTCCTCACCCTAGCCGCGCGACTCCTCTCCCTCTCCTCTCTTGGGCGACGCCGACCAACACCAAGGCCAAGAGGGCCGGCCAAGGCTCTCCTCCGAGAGATATTCCTATATTCGGGATCCCCGCGACGAGAGGAACGCGTAGGCGCGAAGAATTCTCCGAGATCTCAAGTTTCTCCCGAGCCCTAGACGTCAATCTTGGTTGTAAGTCCAAGATATCAATGTAAGTACTGCTCACCTGCAGTAAGAGGCGGTTTTTCCGCAAGAATTTCCCTTAAAAGTTTTTAAAAGAGATATTTCCTTTTTGTTTAAGTTTTTGCATGTGATCTTAGTTCATTATATGCTTGTATAAGTTTGATAAGCACCCTATGTGAGATTAGGGGCTAAGAAAGTTATGAGAAAAGAAAAGAGAAGATAAAGATAAGAAAAGAAAAGGCCAAGGCCTTAAGAAATCCCCAAAAGTCAAGACTTAGGGATTTTAGCACGCAAGGTGCTCGAGAAAATGCCAAGGCATTTACAGATAAGAAAGAAAAGAAAGAAAAGCTATTTTATTTTCTAAGGCCAGTACCCGGCGTCCAAGGGCGTCGTTAAAGAAATCCAGGTGTCCAATTCCAAGGTCTTGGCCCTGGTAGACCAAGGTCTGCTCTATTAGGATTGGTGGCTCGCTACCCCAACCTTTTAGGGAACGCGCATGAGATGGTACTTACGTCTTCAGTGGATCCAAGTGATTATTATTTTCAAGTATATGCTTTAGCAAAGTTTCTAAAGTTTAAAGAGTTTTCAAAAAGTTAAAGAATAGCTAAAGTTTCAAGTTGAGCCAAGAAAAGTAAATTGAGATTTATTAATGCTTGAGTATGCATGTTTTGAGTTATACATGTTCTTAGTTTTCTTTCAAGCATATAAGTATCTCATATGATTTTCATATTGATCAAGAAGCATGTTTGCACATTTCGAGATTTTGTGAGCTAGATAGTACTTACTAAGCTTTTTGCTTACTAGTTGCATTTCCTCTTACTGCAGATAAAGGTAAAGGCAAGCAATTCTGAAGGAAGGCGACGAGGCGGTGCTGAGTAAAGTGTGTGTGGTGGCTGATTTTGGAGAGATCCTTGAGACGAGACAATTTAGTTATTTGAATTACAATGTTTTAGTTTATTCAAATTTCAAGTTCTTGCTTTATGGAGTTTAGCGAACATTTAAGCTTTGGATAGTTTTACATGCTCAATTTCTTAGAGTAAAGATTCCATGTCATTTCATTTAGCATACATATCCTTATGATTGCATTGGATGAGTAGAAGTGTGAGTAGTTTGAAATATTGATACTTTGTTAGAGAAATAGATGCATGTGCCAAGATAGTATTAATTTCCCTTTGAATCAAGTTTTTATTGCTTAAGTATGTTTAGAAAAGTTGCTTTCTCATTTGATAATGCCTTAGGGATGTTTCAGAATTTTGTGTGATGAGTTTCAATGGTTAGAAGTTAAGTTTGGTACAAACTCTAGCTTAAAGTCTATGTAGATTTTTCATAACTTGCTAAATTCCGCAAAAGTCCTAATTTCAAGTTTATGGATTCGTTTTGATTGGCTAAATTGTTTAGAAAACTGGTATAGAGTATAGAAATGGTGTCATGATTTTATATGGCTCGAAAGTATAGGTTTGGTGGAGTTTTGAAACAAGGCTTCGAATCTGAAAACAGGTTTCAGACTTATCAGTCGACTGGTACAGTATCAGTCGACTGATACCCGTAAGCTGAGTTGGGCGAGGCAAGTTTCAATAAGTATTTTCTTACGAGTTTTTGAGAAAGAAAGTGTGACATGGTATCATGCATGACTATTTAAGTTAGAATATCATTCTTAGATAGATTAAAAAGAAAAAAAAAGATTTCCGCATTTTTAGTCGTGCATTAGAGTCGAGAAGTAGACAAAAGTAACGATCCGTCTAAGGCAGGAGAAGGCGGGTCGCTACAAAGCTAAGTCCTCGCTACATAGGACCCTACAAGATCATAAGAGGGTTGGTAAGGTAGCATATGAGCTGGACTACCAGAGGATATGTCAGCTATCCACAGTACCTTTCATGTCTCTATGCTAAAGAAGTGTATTCACGACCCTAGCCAAGTGATTCAGCCTCAGTCAGTACAGATCCAAGAAGAGGACTCCTTCCCAATCGGGAAATTGAGTTTGAAATTGAGTTGGCCCCAGGAACCAACCCAATTTCGAAGGCACCTTATCGCATGGCACCAGCAGAACTGAAAGAATTACAAGAACAATTGCAAGAGCTGCTTGACAAGGGTTTCATCCGCCCTAGTCATTCACCTTGGGGAGCTCCTGTACTGTTTGTCAAGAAGAAAGATGGATCTATGCGAATGTGCATAGATTATCGAGCTTTGAATAAGGTAACCATCAAGAACAGATATCCTTTGCCAAGGATAGATGATTTATTTGATCAGCTGAAGGGAGCCACAGTGTTCTCCAAGATAGATCTGCGATCAGGTTACCATCAGCTCAGAGTGAAGGAGAGTGATGTGCCAAGGACTGCTTTCAGTACAAGATATGGGCACTATGAGTTTGTGGTCATGCCCTTTGGAGTGACAAACGCCCCTGCGACGTTTATGGATCTAATGAATAGAGTGTTCAAGGATTTTCTGGACAAGTTCGTCATTGCCTTCATTGATGATATCCTAGTGTATTCAAAGACTCGGAAAGAACATGAAGAACACCTGAAGATAGTGTTGCAAACCTTACACCAGAAGGAGTTGTACGCCAAATTCTCAAAGTGTGAGTTTTGGCTTGATCAGGTGGCCTTCCTAGGCCACATTGTATCCAAAGAAGGCATTCAAGTTGATCCAGCCAAGATAGAAGCAGTCAGCAACTGGTGTAGACCCAAGAATGCCAGTGAAATCAGAAGCTTCTTAGGCCTGGCAGGATATTACAGAAAATTTGTGGAGGACTTTTCCAGAATAGCCTCTCCACTCACAGCCCTGACCAGAAAGAATCAGAAGTTTGAGTGGTCAGATAAATGCGAGCACAGCTTCCTAGAACTGAAGAAAGATTGACTAGTGCTCCCATCCTGACTGTTCCAGAGAGTGACAAGGCCTTTGACATCTACAGTGATGCATCCAAGATGGGCCTTGGAGCTGTCCTCATGCAAGACGGTAAAGTAATAGCATATGCCTCCAGACAGCTCAAGGACTATGAGAAGAATTACCCTACCACGACCTTGAGCTAGCAGCTGTGGTTTTTGCACTGAAGCTCTGGAGACACTACCTGTATGGAGTGCAGTGCAGAATCTTCACAGACCATCAGAGTTTGAAGTACTTCTTCACTCAGAAGGATCTGAATATGAGGCAGCGCAGGTGGCTAGAGTTGGTCAAAGATTATGACTGTGAAATCCTCTACCACCCAGGTAAAGCTAATAAAGTGGCAGATGCACTGAGCAGAAAATCCTGTGCAGCACTGATGTCCCTATCATCACTGTCTCTACCACTTCAGAAAGAAATAAAGGATTTTGGAGTCGAGGTAATAATTGGGCAACTTTCTGCATTGACTCTAGAGTCAACCCTGCTTGTGGATATACAAAGAAAGCAAAGTCAAGACCCAGAGATCCAGAAGATCAAGCAGGAGATCCAAGAGGCAGAAAATTCAGAGTTTCGAGTATCAGATAGTGGCATCCTCTATCTTGGAGACCGCCTTTGCGTCCCCAATGATGAGGAACTAAGAAAGAATATTTTAGAAGAAGCCCACAGTACCCCGTACTCTATGCATCCTGGTTCTACCAAGATGTACCAAGATTTAAAGCAAAGATTCTGGTGGTCTGGACTCAAGCGAGACGTGGCCAGATATATCAGTACCTGCTTGACCTGCCAGAGAGTCAAAGCAGAGCACCAGAGACCAGGAGGAGTTCTACAGCCACTTCCCATTCCAGAGTGGAAGTGGGAAGAAATATCCATGGACTTTATCACAGGTCTTCCAAGAACCACCCATGGACACGATGCAATTTGGGTGATAGTGGATAGATTGACCAAGTCTGCCCACTTCCTAGCCATCAAGTTATCGCATTCGGTAGAGCAGTTAGCACAGCTGTACGTGAAAGAAGTAATCAGGCTTCACGGAGTTCCGAAGTCGATCGTTTCTGACAGAGATGGGCGGTTCATCTCCCATTTTTGGAGGTGTGTTCAGGACGCCCTAGGCACCAGACTTCAGTTCAGCACAGCTTTCCATCCCCAGACAGATGGACAAACAGAGAGAGTAAATCAGATTTTAGAAGACATGCTCAGGGCTTGTGCGTTGGACTTTAAAGGCAGTTGGTGCAAATTTCTGTGCTTAGCTGAGTTTGCCTACAACAATAGCTATCAGGCCACCATCAGGATGGCACCTTATGAGGCATTGTATGGCAGGAAATGCAGATCACCCATATGTTGGCAAGAAGCTGGTGAGAAGAAAGAGATGGAGTCAGGACTAGACAGCCAGACTGAGCTTATAGATGAGACCACTCAGGCTATCCAGACGATCCGCCAGAGGATTGAGACTGCCCAGAGTAGACAGAAAAGTTATGCTGACACACGCCGTAGGCCACTTGAATTCCAAGTTGGAGATTCAGTATTTCTCAAGGTCGCTCCTATGAAGGGAGTGATGAGATTTGGTAAAAAGGGTAAGCTAAGTCCTCGCTACATAGGACCCTACAAGATCATAAGGAGGGTTGGTAAGGTAGCATATGAGTTGGACTTACCAGAGGATATGTCAGCTATCCACAGTACATTCATGTCTCCATGCTAAAGAAGTGTATTCACGACCCTAGCCAAGTGATTCAGCCTCAGTCAGTACAGATCCAAGAAGATCTTAGTTATGAGAGCAGACCGACACAGATAGTGGACAAAGCAGTTAAAAGATTAAGAAACAAAGAAGTGCCACTAGTGAAGGTCATCTGGCAGAATCAAAAGCATGAAGAGGCTACTTGGGAACGTGAGGACAGCATGAGAGAGAGATATCCAGAATTATTCTAAGTTCGAGGACGAACTTTTCATAAGGTATGGGGGATTGTAACGCCCCAAAATTCCCATTTTTAGTTCTTAAAGTCCTTAGAATTATTTAAAAATGGTTTAGAAATATTCTAGATATTTTTAGGGATTTTTTAGAATATTTTTATGGAATTTTCCGAGTCCGTTTAGTATATTTAAAAAAAGAAAAACGTTTAAGGGCAGCAGGGGTTCGAACCCGCGACCACCGGAAGAACAAGCACGCGCACGACCAGCTGGGCTGGTTGGTTTTGTTGAAATAAGCTGGGCGAAACAATAGATAAGGTATAATTAGGTAAATTCGCCCCATAAGTATAAATAGATAATTAAAGAGAGAAATTTTATTTTCTCTCAACCTAAACCCTTTCTCTCCCTCGCCCAGCACCTTGCGCCGACTCCTTTCCCCTCTCCTCTCTTGGGCGACACCACATCAAGCCCTAGAGGGCCGGCCAAGGCTCTCCTCCAAGAGATATTCCTATATTCGGGATCCCCGCGACGAGAGGAACGCGTAGGCGCGAAGAATTCTCCGAGATCTCAATTTTCTTCCGAGCCCTAGACGTCAATCTTGGTTGTAAGTCCAAGATATCAATGTAAGTACTGCTCACCTGCAGTAAGAGGCGGTTTTTCCGCAAGAATTTCCCTTAATAGTTTTTAAAAGAGATATTTCCTTTTTGTTAAGTTTTTGCATGTGATCTTAGTTCATTATATGCTTGTATAGTTTGATTAAGCACCCTATATGAGATTAGGGCTAAGAAAAGTTATGAGAAAAGAAAAGAGAAGATAAAGATAAGAAAAGAAAAGGCCAAGGCCTTAAGAAATCCCCAAAAGTCAAGACTTAGGGATTTTAGCACGCAAGGTGCTCGAGAAAATGCCAAGGCATTTACAGATAAGAAAGAAAAGAAAGAAAAGCTATTTTATTTTCTAAGGCCAGTACCCGGCGTCCAAGGGCGTCGTTAAAGAAATCCAGGTGTCCAATTCCAAGGTCTTGGCCCTGGTAGACCAAGGTCTGCTCTATTAGGATTGGTGGCTCGCTACCCCAACCTTTTAGGGAACGCGCATGAGATGGTACTTACGTCTTCAGTGGATCCAAGTGATTATTATTTTCAAGTATATGCTTTAGCAAAGTTTCTAAAGTTTAAAGAGTTTTCAAAAAGTTAAAGAATAGCTAAAGTTTCAAGTTGAGCCAAGAAAAGTAAATTGAGATTTATTAATGCTTGAGTATGCATGTTTTGAGTTATACATGTTCTTAGTTTTCTTTCAAGCATATAAGTATCTCATATGATTTTCATATTGATCAAGAAGCATGTTTGCACATTTCGAGATTTTGTGAGCTAGATAGTACTTACTAAGCTTTTTGCTTACTAGTTGCATTTCCTCTTACTGCAGATAAAGGTAAAGGCAAGCAATTCTGAAGGAAGGCGACGAGGCGGTGCTGAGTAAAGTGTGTGTGGTGGCTGATTTTGGAGAGATCCTTGAGACGAGACAATTTAGTTATTTGAATTACAATGTTTTAGTTTATTCAAATTTCAAGTTCTTGCTTTATGGAGTTTAGCGAACATTTAAGCTTTGGATAGTTTTACATGCTCAATTTCTTAGAGTAAAGATTCCATGTCATTTCATTTAGCATACATATCCTTATGATTGCATTGGATGAGTAGAAGTGTGAGTAGTTTGAAATATTGATACTTTGTTAGAGAAATAGATGCATGTGCCAAGATAGTATTAATTTCCCTTTGAATCAAGTTTTTATTGCTTAAGTATGTTTAGAAAAGTTGCTTTCTCATTTGATAATGCCTTAGGGATGTTTCAGAATTTTGTGTGATGAGTTTCAATGGTTAGAAGTTAAGTTTGGTACAAACTCTAGCTTAAAGTTTATATAGACTTTCATAACTTGCTAAATCCCACAAAAGTCCTAATTTCAAGTTTATGGATTCGTTTTGATTGGCTAAATTGTTTAGAAAACTGGTATAGAGTATAGAAATGGTGTCATGATTTTATATGGCTCGAAAGTATAGTTTGGTGGGTTTTGAAACAAGGCTTCGAATCTGAAAATCAGGTTTCAGACTTATCAGTCGACTGGTACAGTATCAGTCGACTGATACCCGTAAGCTGAGTTGGGCGAGGCAAGTTTCAATAAGTATTTTCTTACGAGTTTTTGAGAAAGAAAGTGTGACATGGTATCATGCATGACTATTTAAGTTAGAATATCATTCTTAGATAGATTAAAAAGAAAAAAAAAGATTTCCGCATTTTTAGTCGTGCATTAGAGTCGAGAAGTAGACAAAAGTAACGATCCGTCTAAGGCAGAGAAGGCGGGTCGCTACAGGTGGTATCAGAGCAGTTCCCATTCTCCAGCATCACACACACATCAGCATCAACCTTGCCGTCTTCAAGTAAGAAAGCTTTAAGTTTCAGTTTTTCTATTGCTCCTTTATTTAATTGCAGTACAGAGAAATGCTTAAGTACTTACTCATATGTGCATAGAACAAGGAAGCATGTTTAATACCTTAGTATCACGGAATCATGTTTAATCCCTAGAATGGACATTAGAGAAATGCTTAAGTACTTACTTGATTTGCCCAAAAGTAAGTTTTGGGATTTCGGCACGCAAGGTGCTTGATAAAAGTCTAAGAAATGAGATAAGAATCAAGACCAAAGTCTTGTTATATCCTAAAGCAAGTTTGGGAACATTACCATTAAGCGCTAAGTTATACATTTGAGGACGTCCTAGAAAGGCCCAAAACGAGGAGCAAGCTCCTAGAGGGCAAGAGGCAACAGAGTCAGTACCCCCACCAAATCTCTTAGACGTGGTGGCTCAGTTACAGAGACAGCTAGCAGAACAACAGCAAGTTATTGCCACTAGGATGGCTAACTAGCAGGTCGTTATTATTACCTCGCCGGTGGCGAATGTAGTGGCACCAGTTGTGATCGAAGACCCATCGATTACATCTGTAGTCCGGCAAGGGGGGTAAGGCAAGAAGCGTACCTCATTCAGTAGAAGAAACTGAAGCCAGGGAACTTCCCAGGCACAAGCAAACCATGGGATGCTTAAGCATGGTTCAAAACGTTGGAAAGAATAGTAGGGCTACTGGACTGGCATGAGGTAGAGAAGATAAAGTGTGCATCTTTCTGCCTTACGGGAGATGCTAGAATATAGTGGAAGAGAGTCAAGGCCAAGAGAAATGTCAGCCAGATGACATGGGCCGACTTCGAGACTGAGTTCTTCGAAGAATACTTTCACATGCAAGAAACCAATAAGCATTATGATGAATTCACGGAGTTCAGACAAGGAGAACTATCCGTGGATGAAGCAGTGAAGATGTTTAAGCGGTTAGCTCATCTGTGCCCAGAGCTAGTTAGCACAGAAAAAGAGATAGTTAGGCTAATGCTCAAGATGTTAAGGCCTGAGATAGCGTTAAAGGGGGCTAGCGGTGTTAAGAGGCTGCAAACCTCCGAAGAACTAATAAGTAGTGCTTTGATCACTGAGCACTACTTAAACAGTATAAAGGCCACCAGAAAGGTTGAACGATGAAGTTCTTAACAACCTTACCGTCAGGGGAAGTGATGGCCCTACTGAGAGGCTAAGGGCAGTATCAATCTAGATTTCCAACCGAGAGCTCTACAGTGACTTGGTAGTCCTGAGATGAAGGATTACGATGTCATTTTAGGAATGGACTTCTTGAGCAAGTATAATGCTTCTATAGACTGCCGCAAGAGAAAAGTCAAGTTCACACCGGAAGCAGAACCTTCATTTGAGTTTATTGGAGACCCAAGGAGAAAGATAAATAGGTTCCTATCTACCTTACAAGCTCAGAGAATGTTAGAGAAGGGGTGCTCTGGTTTTCTAGCTCATATAGTGGATGCAAGTCAAGGAGAAGGATTGAAGAGAGAAGAAGTGAGGGTAGTCTGTGACTATCCTGAGGTGTTTCCTGAAGAGTTACCAGGACTCCTTCCCAATCGGGAAATTGAGTTTGAAATTGAGTTGGCCCCAGGAACCAACCCAAATTCGAAGGCACCTTATCGCATGGCACCAGCAGAACTGAAAGAATTACAAGAACAATTGCGAGAGCTGCTTGACAAGGGTTTCATCCGCCCTAGTCATTCACCTTGGGGAGCTCCTGTACTGTTTGTCAAGAAGGAAGATGGATCTATGCGAATGTGCATAGATTATCGAGCCTGAATAAGGTAACCATCAAGAACAGATATCCTTTGCCAAGGATAGATGATTTATTTGATCAGCTGAAGGGAGCCACAGTGTTCTCCAAGATAGATCTGCGATCAGGTTACCATCAGCTCAGAGTGAAGGAGAGTGATGTGCCAAGGACTGCTTTCAGTACAAGATATGGGCACTATGAGTTTGTGGTCATGCCCTTTGGAGTGACGAACGCCCCTGCGACGTTTATGGATCTAATGAATAGAGTGTTCAAGGACTATCTGGACAAGTTCGTCATTGCCTTCATTGATGATATCCTAGTGTATTCAAAGACTCGGAAAGAACATGAAGAACACCTGAAGATAGTGTAGCAAACCTTACACCAGAAGGAGTTGTACGCCAAATTCTCAAAGTGTGAGTTTTGGCTGATCAGGTGGCCTTCCTAGGCCACATTATATCCAAAGAAGGCATTCAAGTTGATCCAGCCAAGATAGAAGCAGTCAGCAACTGGTGTAGACCCAAGAATGCCAGTGAAATCAGAAGCTTCTTAGGCCTGGCAGGATATTACAGAAAATTTGTGGAGGACTTTTCCAGAATAGCCTCTCCACTCACAGCCCTGACCAGAAAGAATCAGAAGTATGAGTGGTCAGATAAATGCGAGCACAGCTTCCTAGAACTGAAGAAAAGATTGACTAGTGCTCCCATCCTGACTGTTCCAGAGAGTGACAAAGCCTTTGACATCTACAGCGATGCATCCAAGATGGGCCTTGGAGCTGTCCTCATGCAAGACGGTAGAGTAATAGCATATGCCTCCAGACAGCTCAAGGACTATGAGAAGAATTACCCTACCCACGACCTTGAGCTAGCAGCTGTGGTTTTTGCACTGAAGCTTTGGAGACACTACCTGTATGGAGTGCAGTGCAGAATCTTCACAGACCATCAGAGTTGGAAGTACTTCTTCACTCAGAAGGATCTGAATATGAGGCAGCGCAGGTGGCTAGAGTTGGTTAGAGATTATGACTGTGAGATCCTCTACCACCCAGGTAAAGCTAATAAAGTGGCAGATGCACTGAGCAGAAAATCCTGTGCAGCACTGATGTCCCTATCATCACTGTCTCTACCACTTCAGAAAGAAATAAAGGATTTTGGAGTCGAGGTAATAATTGGGCAACTTTCTGCATTGACTCTAGAGTCAACCCTGCTTGTGGACGTACAAAGAAAGCAAAGTCAAGACCCAGAGATCCAGAAGATCAAGCAGGAGATTCAAGAGGCAGAAAATTCAAAGTTTCGAGTATCAGATAGTGACATCCTCTATCTTGGAGACCGCCTTTGCGTCCCCAATGATGAGGAACTAAGAAAGAATATTTTAGAAGAAGCCCACAGTACCCCGTACTCTATGCACCCTGGTGCTACCAAGATGTACCAAGATGTAAAGCAAAGATTCTGGTGGTCTGGACTCAAGCGAGACGTAGCTAGATATATCAGTACCTGCTTGACCTGCCAGAGAGTCAAAGCAGAGCACCAGAGACCAGGAGGAGTTCTACAGCCACTTCCTATTCCAGAGTGGAAGTGGGAAGAAATATCCATGGACTTTATCACAGGTCTCCCAAGGACCACCCATGGACACGATGCAATATGCGTGATAGTGGACAGATTGACCAAGTCTGCCCACTTCCTAGCCATCAAGTTATCACATTCGGTAGAGCAATTAGCACAGCTGTACGTGAAAGAAGTGATCAGGCTTCACGGAGTTCCGAGGTCGATCGTGTCTGACAGAGATGGGCGGTTCACCTCCCATTTTTGAAGGTGTGTTCAGGACGCCCTAGGCACCAGACTTCAGTTCAGCACAGCTTTCCATCCCTAGACAGATGGACAAACAGAGAGAGTAAATCAGATTTTAGAAGACATGCTAAGGGCTTGTGCGTTAGACTTTAAAGGTAGTTGGTGCAAATTTCTGTGCTTAGCTGAGGTTGCCTACAACAATAGCTATCAGGCCACTATCAAGATGGCACCTTATGAGGCATTATATGGCAGGAAATGTAGATCACCCATATGTTGGCAAGAAGCTGGTGAGAAGAAAGAGATGGAGTCAGGACTAGACAGCCAGACTGAGCTTATAGATGAGACCACTCAGGCTATCCAGACGATCCGCCAGAGGATTGAGACTGCCCAGAGTAGACAGAAAAGTTATGCTGACACACGCCGTAGGCCACTTGAATTCCAAGTTGGAGATTCAGTATTTCTCAAGGTCGCTCCTATGAAGGGAGTGATGAGATTTGGTAAAAAGGGTAAGCTAAGTCATCGCTACATAGGACCCTACAAGATCATAAGGAGGGTTGGTAAAGTAGCATATGAGTTGGACTTACCAGAGATATGTCAGCTATCCACAGTACATTCCATGTCTCCATGCTAAAGAAGTGTATTCACGACCCTAGCCAAGTGATTCAGCCTCAGTCAGTACAGATCCAAGAAGATCTTAGTTATGAGAGCAGACCGACACAGATAGTGGACAAACCAGTTAAAAGATTAAGAAACAGAGAAGTACCACTAGTGAAGGTCATCTGGCAGAATCAAAAGCATGAAGAGGCTACTTGGGAACGTGAGGACAGCATGAGAGAGAGATATCCAGAATTATTCTAAGTTCGAGGACGAACTTTTCATAAGGTATGGGGGATTGTAACGCCCCAAAATTCCCATTTTTAGTTCTTAAAGTCCTTAGAATTATTTAAAAATAGTTTAGAAATATTCTATATATTTTTAGGGATTTTTAGAATATTTTTATGAAATTTTCCGAGTCCGTTTAGTATATTTAAAAAAAGAAAAACGTTAAAGAGCAAGCAGGGAGTTCGAACCCGCGACCACCGGAAGAACAAGCACGCGCGCGACAGGCTGGGCTGGTTGGTTTTGTTGAAATAAGCTGGGCGAAACAATAGATAAGGTATAATTAGGTAAATTCGCCCCATAAGTATAAATAGATAATTAAAGAGAGAAATTTTATTTTCTCTCAACCTAAACCCTTTCTCTCCCTCGCCCAGCACCTTGCGCCGACTCCTTTCCCCTCTCCTCTCTTGGGCGACACCACATCAAGCCCTAGAGGGCCGGCCAAGGCTCTCCTCCGAGAGATATTCCTATATTCGGGATCCCCGCGACGAGAGGAACGCGTAGGCGCGAAGAATTCTCCGAGATCTCAATTTTCTTCCGAGCCCTAGACGTCAATCTTGGTTGTAAGTCCAAGATATCAATGTAAGTACTGCTCACCTGCAGTAAGAGGCGGTTTTTCCGCAAGAATTTCCCTTAAAAGTTTTTAAAAGAGATATTTACTTCTTGTTCAGATTTTTTTTGCATGTGATCTTAGTTTATTATATGCATATATGTTTTATTGAGTGCCCTATATGAGGTTAGGGTCCAAGAAAAGCCATGAGAAAAGAAAAGAGAAGATAAAGATAAGAAAAGAAAAGGCCAAGGCCTTAAGAAATCCCTAAAAGTCAAGACTTAGGGATTTTAGCACGCAAGGTGCTCAAGAAAATGCCAAGGCATTTACAGATAAGAAAGAAAAGAAAGAAAAGCTATTTTATTTTCTAAGGCCAGTACCCGGCGTCCAAGGGCGTCGTTAAAGAAATCCATGTGTCCAATTCCAAGGTCTTGGCCCTGGTAGACCAAGGTCTGCTCTATTAGGATTGGTGGCTCGCTACCCCAACCTTTTAGGGAACGCACATGAGATGGTACTTACGTCTTCAGTGGATCCAAGTGATTATTAATTTCAAGTATATGCTTTAGCAAAGTTTCTAAAGTTTAAAGAGTTTTCAAAAAGTTAAAGAATAACTAAAGTTTCAAGTTGAGCCAAGAAAAGTAAATTGAGATTTATTAATGCTTGAGTATGCATGTTTTGAGTTATACATGTTCTTAGTTTTCTTTCAAGCATATAAGTATCTCATATGATTTTCATATTGATCAAGAAGCATGTTTGCACATTTCGAGATTTTGTGAGCTAGATAGTACTTACTAAGCATTTTGCTTACTAGTTGCATTTCCTCTTACTGCAGATAAAGGTAAAGGCAAGCAATTCTGAAGGAAGGCGACGAGGCGGTGCTGAGTAAAGTGTGTGTGGTGGCTGATTTTGGAGAGATCCTTGAGACGAGACAATTTAGTTATTTGAATTACAATGTTTTAGTTTATGCAAATTTCAAGTTCTTGCTTTATGGAGTTTAGCGAACATTTAAGCTTGGATAGTACTACATGCTCAATTTCTTAGAGTAAAGATTCCATGACATTCGATTTAGCATACATATCCTTATGATTGCGTTGGATGAGTAGAAGTGTGAGTAGTTTGGAATATTGATACTTTGTAGAGAAATAGATGCATGTGCCAAGATAGTATTAATTTCCCTTTGAGTCAAGTTTTTATTGCTTAAGTATGTTTAGAAAAGTTGCTTTCTCACTTGATAATGCCTTAGGGATGTTTCAGAATTTTGTGTGATGAGTTTCAATGGTTAGAAGTTAAGTTTTGTACAAGCTCTAGCTTAAAGTCTATGTAGATTTTCCATAACTTGCTAAATTTCGCAAAAGTCCTAATTTCAAGTTTATGGATTCGTTTTGATTGGCTAAATTGTTTAGGAAACTGGTATAGAGTATAGAAATGGTGTCATGATTTCATATGGCTCGAAACTATATGTTTGATGGGTTTTTGAAACAAGTTTCGAAACCTAAATTTCCAGATTTCAGGCTTATCAGTCGACTGATACAGTATCAGTCGACTGATACCCGTAAGCTGAGTTGGGCGAGGCAAGTTTCAATAAGTATTTTCTTACGAGTTTTTGAGAAAGAAAGTGTGACATGGTATCATGCATGACTATTTAAGTTAGAATATCATTCTTAGATAGATTAAAAAGAAAAAAAAAAGATTTCCGCATTTTTAGTCGTGCATTAGAGTCGAGAAGTAGACAAAAGTAACGATCCGTCTAAGGCAGAGAAGGCGGGTCGCTACACTATAGATCTTGATGCCTAGGATATAGGCTGCTTCACCTAAGTCTTTCATTGAGAAACAATTCCCTAGCCACATCTTCACAGACTGTAGTGAAGGGATATCATTTCCAATGAGGAGTATGTCATCCACATACTAGATCAGGAAGATAACTGTGCTCCCACTAACCCTCTTATAGAGACAGGGTTCATCTTCATTCTTGATAAAACCAAACGCTTTGATTGCATTATCGAATCATAGATTCTAGCATCGAGAAGCTTGCTTTAGCCCATAAATGGACCTTTGCAACTTACATACCTTTCCAGCATGCTCTCGATCTACAAAACGCTCAGGTTGTGTCATGTACACATCCTCGAATAGATTCCCATTTAGGAATGCAGTTTTGACATCCATCTTCCAGATCTTGTAATCATGGTAAGCTGCCATAGCAAGCATGATCCGAATAGACTTAAGCATCACAACTAGTGAAAAGTTTTCATCATAGTCGATACCATGAATCTACTTGAAACCTTTGGCTACCAATAGCCCTTTATAGGTATGCATAAGACCATCCATGTCAGTCATTCTTTTAATGACCCACTTACACCCAATGGGTTTAATTCCCTCAGGTGGATCAACCAAAGTCCATACTTGGTTAGTGTACATGGATTCCATTTCGAACTTCATGGCCTCTAGCCATTTCTCAGAATCTGGGCTCATCACAGCTTCTTGATAGGATGTAGGCTCGTTCAACTCAACAAGCATAACATCATCATGGTCGGACAAGAGAAATAAGTATCTCTCAGGCTAACGATGTATCCTATCAGATCTACGAAGAGGTTGGTCTACTTGAATAGGTTGTTGCTCCACAACTTCTTGTGCAACAATCTCATGATCCACAATAGTTTATGGTACCTGTTCAATGTCCATCAAGGCCTCAGTACTATCTGCATCTTTAACTTCTTCAAGATGAATTTTACTCCCACTATTTCTTCTAGAAATAAACTCTCTTTCAAGAAAAATGCTATTTCTAGCAATAAACACTTTTCCTAGTGTGGGATTGTAGAAGTAATATCCCTTCGTTTCCTTGGGATATCCTACAAAATAGCACTTATCAAATTTGGGTCCAAATTTATCTGATACTTGACGTCGAACGTAAGCCTCACAACCCCAAATCCTCATAAAAGACATCGTGGGAATCTTCCCAGTCTATATCGTATATGGTGTCTTCATGACGACCTTTGATGGAGCTCGGTTAAGTGTGAAAGGAGCCGTCTCTAGAGCGAATCCCCAGAAGGAAGTAGGAAGATCTGTCTGACTCATCATCGATCGTACCATATCTAATAGAGTACAATTTCTCCACTCGGTCACTCCATTCCATTGTGGTGTTCCAGGTGGAGTGAGTTGGGGTATGATCTCATACTCTGCTAGATGGTCAAGAAACTCTTGGCTAAGGTATTCACCACCTTGATTTGATCGAAGCATCTTAATACTCTTGCCAAGTTGGTTTTGAACTTCACTCTTGAATTCTTTGAACTTTTCAAAGGAATCTGACTCGTGTTTCATGAGATACACAAAGCCGTATCTACTGACATCATCAGTGAAAGTGATGAAGTACTGATAGCCTCCTCTAGTTGCTACATTGAAAGGGCCACATACATCAGTATGTATGAGTCCTAACAAGTCTATCTCTCTTTCTCCATGACCACTAAATGGAGTCTTGGTCATCTACCTAGAAGGCAATACTCATGTGTCTCATATGATTCAAAATCAAATAAGTCCAGTAATCCATCTTTTTGGAGCTGGGATATGCGACTCTCATTTATATGACCTAAGCGACAATGCTAGAGATACGTTTGGTTCAAATTATTTGGTTTGAACCATTTAGTATTTATGTTATAGATTGGGTTCTCTAAGTCTAGAACATAGAGTTCATTCAAAAGTGATGCACTACAATAGAACATGTCATTTAACATTATAGAACAACATTTGTCCTTTATGATAAATGAATAGCCTTTCTTGTCCAAACAAGATATAGAAATTATGTTCTTAGTGCAAAAACTTCACTTAGACAAATATAGTGCACTTTGAAAAATATTGTGCAAAAACTTGTATTTTGAATGATATTTTACACTTCAAACATCAGTACTTTGAAAAATATTGGAAACAATTGTTCGTTGAAAAATCATGCACTTAACACATATTTTTTTTCAAAAAAAATATTGTTCTTAGTTTTTGAAAAATATTAGAAAAACCAATTTGTACTTTGAAAAGTATTTTGCACTTAACAAATATTAGCACTTTGAGAAATATTTGTACATTGAAAAATATTTGTGCTTTGAAAACTATTACTACTTTGAAAACTATTAGTACTTTTGAAAAGTATTTGTACTTTGAAAACTATTAGTACTTTGAAATCTATTAGTACTTTTGAAAAGTATTTGTACTTTGAAAATTATTAATACTTTGAAAACTATTAGTACATTTGAAAAATATTATTACTTTGAAAGCTATTTGTACTTTTGAAAACACAATATTTTACCTGACTTTGCTTCTTTTCCAGTCTGACACAATCTTAAGAAACCTTGTTAACTACAAAGACACTTCCCTAAGTGTCCTGGAAATTCTCCACAATCAAGTAAATATTATCTTCAAAAGTGATTTCAAAAAATAAGTTTTTAAAAGTGATAGTATAAAAAAATGATTTAAAATGGTAGTATTTGGAAAGGGAAAATGCTTATGTTTTCAAAAGGATTTTGAAAAATAGTGTATGAAAATATATTATTTTGAAATGTCTAATAATTCTTTTAATTTGACCTCCCCCTAAACTTGAGACAGTCCTTGGAAACTTGTTGACTACAAGTACTCTTCCTCTGAGTCTTTAGGGTTTGGTTCAGACCAACAGAATTATCTAATAATTTTAAATGATAATTGTCAGAACTAATTTCTTTTGATTTAGACTCCTCCTAAATTTGACACATCCTAGGAGTCCTTGTAGATCATGAAGTAGACTTCCACTATGTCTTTAGGATTTATCAAGATCAAAAGAGAAATAAGCACAATTCTTAAAATGCATTTTGAAACATTTCAACAGATAAAAAATAAGTATTTGAAAGACATATTTTGGAATGATGATAATTTTCAAAGAAATAGTGATATAACAGGGTTTTTGAACCAATTTTTAAAAACCTTATTTTGAGATGATGATAACTTTAAAGCATAAGTTTTTGAAAAATATGAATTTTTGAAAAAAATAACTTTATAAAAGAATAAAAACACTCCCCCTGTACCCGACACCCTTTGACTTTATCTAAGTGTCTTAAGGGACTTTAGTGTTGACCTAAAAGGCTTGTGTCTAATTGTGTAGGTCAAACAAATTTTTGAAAAAGATATAATTTTAAAAACATATAATATATAAGCACTCAGACAAGCATGAAATCCATAAAATTATTATTATGTTACAAAAATTATTTTTAAACATAGATTTTTATGAAAATATCCTAAGAATTTTGGAACACATTTTTGAAAAGCATTTTTCAATTTATTAGTCCTTAACATCTCACTCATTTTAGATGTCTTAGTATAAGCAAGCATGGTTGCCTTATGGGTGTATTGTGAGATGCTTGAATAATTTTTCGTTGAATTTCTATTAAATCTAAGATTTAATTAAAAATTATGTTAGATTAAAATTTATTAAATAGTAAATTGATTTTGAGTTTCGATAATTGGCTTCCAGGTCTTGGCGAGACACAGAGGTTGTCTTTGGCCGTAGCCTTATTATAGCAATAACCCTTTCCTTGACAAAGCCTTTTATCGAAGGTTCATTTTCAAATTACTTCTTGAAAAATTTTAGACTAACGAGCTTAGGTTTTGGATCGGTAGCTTCGGCTAGTTCCACCAAACTAAATAAACCAAGTAGGGTACACCTTACCCCACTTGACCTTATTAGAAGGGCTTCCCTAACGTACTATCATCTCACCTCCACCTAATACAATGTTGTTCAAGTTTCAATTAGTCATTTTCCTATAACCGTTCTAAATCATGCATAAGATTAAACATGAATGACAAGGCAGATATATATAAAAAATAGCAAATGCATGAGCATGACAGTTATGCATGAGTCAAACAATTCAAAACATTTTACTTAAGTTTCTAATAATCTATCAAATTCCCGATTAGATACATGTCGTATGAACCCGCGAATATGCCAACCCATTTTGACATATTTAATATTATTAAATTGATTATTGCAGTTGGGTAAGATTTTATTTAGTTTGAGTTTAATTTATTTAAGAATTAATTGGATTTAAGTTAATTGAAGTTAAATTAATTAAGAATTAATTGAATTCGAATTAATTAAGAATTAATTGAAGTTAACTTTATTAAGAATTAAATTAAGGACTTAAAATGAAATTAATTAAGGACTAATTAAAATGAAATTAAATAAGGATAAATTAAAATTAAACTAATTAAGGATTAATTAAAATTAATTAGGATTAAATAATTAGGGATTAAATTAATTAAGGATGTTAAGATTTACTTTGATTTAAGTTTCAAACATTCTGGGTTAGTTAATAGCTGTGGGTTGAATTGCATCATCTTCATTATTTCAAAGATGTCTGATTTATTTACTATTTCTTCTTTATTTAATTTTTTAAGTTTTTCTAACAATTTCGCTTTGTTTGAATTTTTGTAGATTTTGTTAACTGTAGCCTTGATTCTAGAAAATTCATCTTTCTCCTCATTCTCATCATCAAAATTATATTCTTCTATATCTTCATAGTAGGTGGAGTAATTTTCAGGGCTACTAGTTAATGTTTTATAATTATCGAAGAAATTAATAATTAAATCATTATCTAATAAGGTTTTATCTTTACTATCTTCAGAAATATCATCAAAAACATCATCCTTATTCTCAGAAATATTTTCAATATTTTTAGGATTATTTTTAATATTTTCAGGATTAATCTCAATACCATCCTTTTCCTCAGAAATATCTTCAATATTTTCAGAATTATTTTCAATATTTTCAGGATTAATTTCTGAATTATCATAAAAATTTGTAGAGTTAATTATAGAATTATTATTAAAATTTTCAGATTTAATTTCAGAATTATCCTTAAAATTTTCAGATTTAATTTCAGAATTATCCTTGAAACTATTAGAATTAATTTTAGAAATTATTGCATTGATATTAAGGATTAAAAGGTTAATTTCTGATATTTTAACATTATCTACATTTTGTAATTGGTCATGCAATATTGATTTGACTATACACACAGTTTAATTTTTCAGAAAAATTATCTAAGTTATTATCATAAGACAGTGCAGGAATTTGAAAATCTTTACAAACGTAAATTTTTCGTACCTTTGACGAACACTGATTCTTGTAGTGTCCGTGCTTTTGACATTTGAAGCATTTTATATGGCTCTTGTCCCTCGGGACTCCTGGCACCGGTACCTCTTTTGTCGCCGGTGGTGTAGATCAAGTCTTACGAGTAGGATACTGATTTTTATAGTGTCCTCTCTCCCTGCACTTGAAACATATAATATGAAATTTAAAATTGACCATAATTAAAGAAAATACCTGATTCACCCCTGGCTCCCCCACACCTCCTAGCGTCTTTGCTCCGTCGGTTATTAGTCCAGTGAAGAGCTACTAGGCTCAGATACCACTTGTGGGGACCAGTGCCATCGATAGACGGGGTGGTGAATATCGACTCGTAAAAACTTTTGCGGAAACCGTGTCTTTCGATCGTTCTAGATATAGAGTTAGTGCGCAGTGGAAAATATAATGAACGAAAAAGAAAGAGACATGTACACACGGGATTTACTTGGTTCCCGACCCCCCAGGGTCAGTACATCCAAGACCTAAGCACGGGAACCACCCGTCCACTAATGGTCTCCTTTCCAGACTTTTCAGAGGCGGAGAAACCCATCATACAGTGTATGATTTACAATAAAAAAGTATTACGGAAAGTAAATGCGGAAAGTAAATCAAACCAAACAAACGGTCGAAGACTCGGACGATCTTGAGCTCCGAAGTGTCATGCACTTCCTCCCGGAGCCTCCTTGGCTGCAGAGCTTCGTCTTTACCGCTTTGTCATCACTTGGAAAGCTCAGAATGATCTCGGAATTGTGTACTGATTTGAGGGGTTGAAGCCCCTTTTTATAGTCCTTTATTGGGCGCCTGTGTTGAAGGGGGTGCCTCACAAGGCTCGGTCAAATGTCATCTTCGCGCCAAACTCGCAGCAGGGATAAGCTCCCCTTCCCAGGCGCATGTATTAACACACGCGCCTGGGAGCCCTCAGGCTCTTGTGTTAATAGGCGCCTGGGAGGGGCTGCCCAGTCGAGGGCACCCTAACGGTCTGGGGCGCCTGTATTGATATAGGTGCCCTAGACAACCTTCCAGGCTGCTTTTTCATCCTTCTTTGCTCGTCTATCTTGCCTCCAACTTTAGGTACCTGCCATACAATAAAAGATAAGACAAATATGCAGATATATATTTTTAACCTTAACGAATTGGTTCTAACATCGGATTTACCATGAAATCCTAGGTCGAACCGATGCCTATGTTACCGTCCCGGGAGAACGTGCCTTTCACCTACTCCTCTCAGGAGACGGTTGCCACCCATCCCATCCGGTTGAACTTTTGCCTCGCTTTACTCACCAGGACTTTTGCCCAATCTTACGACCAGGACTTCGTGTCCAGTCCACGACTAGGACTTATTGCCCAATTCCACGAACCAGGATTTTATACCCAACTTCACTTACTAGGACTTTTGAATAGCTTCACTCAGCAGGACTTCGTGCCCAGTCCACGACTAGGACTTATTGCGCAACCCTATGTCAGGACTTCGGTGCCCAGCCCTCGGCCAGAACTTATTGCCCAATTCCTTGAATCAGGATTTCGGTCCCTAGCCCGTGGCTAGGACTTAGTGTCCAATCCATGATCAGGACTTAGTGCCCAATTCTTCGAACCAGGTCTTATTGCCTAGGTTAACTAGGACTCTCCTTCACTTTGGTACTCCTTTCTTGACAAACCCTTCCTTGTTCAATGTATCACTAACTTAAGCATATTGTTAAACATTGAAACACTTAGAAGAAGACATCACTGGTGCATCTTGCACCAACAGAAAATATACTCATAATAGTTGGAGCCTATATGAAAATATGGGGGTTGGTGAGGTAGTTCAATGGAGATCTATTAGTGGGATGGATCTTCATTAATGGATCAGGTTTGGATCCATTAGCAGGCCAAGACCCAACTCCTCCTCATGGTCTCTATCGTAGCCCTATATATATGCCATGGTATCATGAAACCAAGGCATCCAATTGATCATCAAACCAAGGCTTTCCTCTCCTCTCCCTCACCTTCCCTCTCCTAGGGCACCCGACAGCAAGAAGAAAGAAGAAATCCTTCTTTTTCTTTCTTCCATCTTCTCTTCTCTTGATTCATGGAGCAAGGAAGTTCTCTTCTTCTAGTTGTGGCCGGTGGAAACTTGAGAAGGCGTAGAAGAGGCAGCCGGCGGTAGGGATTGGAGAAGTGGGTGGCAGCGGTTTGGATAGGAAAGAAGAAGAGATCCTTCCTCTCTTCTTCTTCTATTCCTTCATCATCCTTTCCCTCATCATCTCAGTACCCTTGTGGCCGGCGCATCTTGGAGCTTGGAGGTGGCCGGCGGCGCAAGGAAGAGGTGGAAGTGTGGTCGGTGGTAACCCTTGTGTTGGTGCAGACAGCACCCAAGTCGAACCTGTGTTCTGATAAATGGCAAAGGGTTCAAAAGTTAAGATGTTATATTTATCTAACATGATACTTGAGAGTGCAGATTAAAATCCTAGCGAAGGACTGCTAGGCACCTAGCGAAGGACTGCTAGGCATCGGAACCTACGACCCAGCGAAGGGCAGCTGGGCACCTAGCGAAGGGCTGCTAGGAGTCGAAGACCTAGTGAAGGACTGCTAGGCACCTGGCGAAGGACTGCCAGGATACAAAGCCCTAGCGAAGGGCTACTAGGCACATGGCGAAGGAATGCCAGGATATAAAGCCCTAGCGAAGGACTACTAGGCACCTGGTGAAGGAATGCCAGGATACGAAGACCTGGCGAATGACAGCTGGGCACCCGGCGAAGGACTGTTGGGCAAAAGTCCAACCGGAGGAGCTGGTTGGCGACAGGTAAATTCTCCCGAGAGGAGTAGGTGAGGATGCGTTCCCCTTGAGGGAACAGTAGGCGTCGGTTCGACCTAGGGTTCCATTTTGGAGACCCAAAGTCAGAACCAAGACAGCTAAGGCTGTATAAACCTAATATTTTATTGCTTTGTGTTGTTTTGGACTAACCTTGGATGCAGGACCGAAGGAATGTCTTTCTGCAGCTCTGAACGCCCCAAAGGAGAGGGGCAAGAAGCTAGGCAAGTCGCCCCCAGTGTCCCGGGCGCCCCCAAGGTCATGGCAAAACAACTTAAGCAAGAAAACACTTCGGAAGCTTATGCTCCCGGGCGCTCACATGCTCCCGGGCGCCCCCGTCCTCCCGGGCGCCCCAGATGCCCCGGATGCTTAGGGTGCCCTGGGTTCAAGCCAACGAAGTGAACCAGCCGAGAAGCCAGCAAACCAAGTCAACCGGGGCGCCCCCAGTATCCCGGGCGCCCCCACAGTCAAACCTTAGCCCTATTCGAGCGGGATAAGGTCTGATCGAGATTGTTGCGGATCGGAGGCCACGTAGAGGGAGCCCCCAACGTCCAGGGCGTCCCCAGGACTTCTATAAATAGCCCTCGACCCCCAAGGCTTCTCAACACAGTTTTCCAACGCCAATACGCTCTTCAACTCAATCGCTCTGCTTCGAAAACCTTCCATCTCGAGATTCTAGCGCCAACGATAACCCTACGCACCAAAGAACGATCTACACCGGGCGTCGGTAACGAAGAGTTACTTTTTAATTGTACTTTTACTTCATTACTACTGTACATCTTCCTGTAATTATTTGCGTGATTATAGTATTGCCCGCAGTAAATGGTCAACGACCGTGGGCCTTGGAGTAGGAGCCGACCGCGACTCCGAACCAAGAAAAATCGCTTGTGTTTGCGTTGTGTTTTAATTTTCCGCTGCCTATTCTCCTAGTTTTATCCGAAAAATGATTTACGATATTCACCCCCCCCTCTATCATTATTCTCGATCCAACAAGTGGTATCAGAGCGGGGAAGCTCAAATTTGGTGCAACCACCTATTTGAGAGTTTTTTTTGGGATTTCTTTTTAAATTTTTTTTTAAATTTTCATCGTTAATCGAGGTTGGTGCAACACCCCTCGATAAATTTTTTTTTTCTTCCCGCACTACTAATCCAAGACCAAGTCTCGGGATATTTCTTTCCTTTTACTCTTAGTTTCAGATAAATGGCCATGCAAGAAGGATTCAGCACAGCCAGACCGCCGCTCTTCAGTGGGGAGGACTTCTCCTACTGGAAGAGCAGAATGGAGGTCCACCTGAAAACTCAAGTGGACATGTGGATAATCATCCAGTCTGGACTGGAGATTCCAAAGAATGCTGAAGGAGTGCCACAGTCTTACGCTGAGTGGGACACCTCTCTGAAAAGAAAAATCTAAGCTGATGCAAAAGCGACCCAAACACTCCAATGCAGCCTAACCAAAGAGGAGCTGAACCGGGTGGGTCCATTCAACAGCGCCAAAGAACTCTGGGGTAAGTTGATCGAACTATACGAAGGAACATCAGATACTCGAATAAGCAAGAGAGATCTCCTCCTGAACAAGTTGTGCACGATCAAAATGAATGACAACGAAACAGCAGCCCAGCTCCACGCCAGAATTCAGGAGTTAATGAACGGACTACATACAATCGGTCACAAGGTAGAAAATTGTGACCTGATAAGGTACGCTCTTAATGCTTTCCCAAGAAACACCTTGTGGGCATCTATGGTAGATGCATACAAGGTTTCAAGGGACCTTTCAAAAATTAAATTAGATGAACTGTTTTCAGAACTTGAATTGCATGAGCAGACTAACTGCAATCTGGCCGAGAAAGGCATTGCCTTTGTTGCAGGTAAAGCTGGAAAGACAATCAAGAAGAAGCCTCAACCTGCACCCGAGTCTGATTCAGACTCAGACTCCGAAGATAGCGAGGGAAATCGGCCTAAGTTGGTTCGACTAGCCCGGGACTACTACAAAGAGCTAAAAAACCAGACCAACAGAAGAAAAGCCAGCCGAAGAAATGAAGAACCAGCTGAACCCTCAAATGAAAAGAACAAACCCAACGTGACCTGTTACGAGTGCAAGAAGAAGGGCCACTACAAGACTGAATGCCCCAACCTGAAGGAAACAAAGAAGACGAGAAAGAAGAAGGCACTTCAGGCAACGTGGGACGAGTCCTCCTCCTCCGAAGAAGAAGAGGTCCCTCAGTCGAACCTGCTCGCAGTAACCGCCTCATAAGAAATCGAGAGCGAGTCAGAGTCGGAGCCGGACGACGGCAAACTTACATTCTCAGAAGATGGAGAAATAACTGTAAGTGATTTTACTAGAAATCAGTTAAATGAATTAATTTCATATCTTTCTCGAGACTTGGCGAAAGCTAAACTCCGAGTCGAATCTCTCCGACAGGAAGTAAAATTCCTGAAAGAGAGAGCTGACTCTAGATCCTTGACTGAAAAGATTCAGGAAGGAACCTCTACTCAAGTTGAAAAACTTGAGAAAGAGAACTCCTCCCTGAAAACTCAAGTCAAGGACCTTAGATCAGCCTTAGAACGGTTCACTTCTGGTTCCAAGGGTCTTGACATGATTCTTGGAAAACAGAAGTCGGTTCTAAATCGATCTGGACTAGGCTATAGAACCAAATCTAGACAAAGATTCTACTATGCGGTACTGAACCAGTCCAGACCTAAAGTTCAGGCATGGGTACCCAAACTGTGCCTGAACAAACAAACTGGATCAAATCAGTATTGGATCCCCAAGGATAAGATTCACATCTTGCCGAACCATTATCGTGGCTTTAGTCCAGGGGGAGCCAAATTAATAACAATATTTATAGTTAGATAAATTTCAATTCTTGTTTTTAAATTGCATGATTGCTTGTTTATTTAATTTCTACAATTTACCATGCTTAGACTTAGGGCTGGTTAGTTTAAAGACAGAAACAACTTAACTGAAATTTGAACAACATAGTATTGGGTGGCGGTGAGATGATAGTACGTTAGGGAAGCCAATTCTAATATGATCAAGTATACTTGGTCTCTTTAGACTAGTGCAACTAGCCGAAACTACCGATCCAAAACCCAAACTAGTTAGGCCAGAATTTTTCAAAAAATAGTTTTGAAAATAAAATTTCATTAAAAGGCTTTGTCAAGGAAAGGGTTGATGATCCAATAAGGCTACGGCCAAAGAAGGCCTAGTGCCTCACCAAGACCTGGAAGCCAATTTTTGAAATTCAAATTCAAATTATTATTTGTCAAATTCGAATCTAACACAAATTTTCAGTTAATTGTAGATTCAAACATTTTTTAAATAAACTCAAGATCAACTATTTTCAAAATTAATTTAAGTTTTTCAAAATGAATCATGATTTCTATCTATTAAAACCTGTCTCACAAAACCCATAAGGCTAACGTGATTGATAACCCTAGATTCGGGTAAGACAGACTAGGCTGTGAAAATCAATTTAGGCTATTCCTGATTCTAATTGGATCCAAATCAACAAAACTCTTTATGTGTAGGAACATAAAGATTTGGACCAATGGATGTTGGATGGCGGGTGCTCCAGACACATGACTGGAGATAAATTGAAATTCACCAAACTCAAGTTCAAAAACCTAGGCTCAGTGGCATTTGGCAACAATGCTACACTCAAGGTGATTGGGTCAGGTAATATTGAACTTAAATTTGACTTTGTTATTAAGAAAGTTCTTTTGGTTGAAAATTTTAAATTTAACCTGCTTAGCATAAGTCAATTGTGTGATACTGGTTATGTAGTTACCTTTACCAATTCTAACTGCCTGATTAGAAACTTGCAAGACTTAGAAATCATGCTTAAGGGCACTAGGAAAAATAATGTTTACACTATAAACCTACCTCTAGTACCTAAGTGCATGTTAACTCAGTTAGAACAATCAAACCTCTGCATAGGAGATTAGGTCACACAAATTTGAGAATAATTTCGAAAATCACCCAACTTGGCCTAATTAAAGGTATCCCTAAAATTAAAAATCATGAAAACTTAATATGTGAATCATGTAATCAAGGTAAACAAACCAGGTCTAATCACAAACTAATTCAATCTGATCTAACTCAAACCACACTTGAGCTCCTGCACCTTGACCTATTTGATTCACATGGAGCCAAGTCACTAAGCGGAAATCGATACTGCTTAATAATAGTTGATGATTACTCTAGGTTTACTTGGGTTAGGTTTCTAAAGACCAAAGATGAAACCCTGAACCTATTCAATGACTTTTGTAAGTTAATTGAAAATCAAAACGATACTAAAATCAAAAGACTTAGGAGTGACCACGGGGGAGAGTTTGAAAATCAACAATTCTAGGAATTTTGTAAGGTGAATGAGTATATACACGAATTTTCGTGTCCTAGAACCCCCTAGCAAAATGGGATAGTCGAAAGGAAAAATAGAACCTTACAGGAAGTCGCTAGGGCTATGCTCAATGAATTCAACTTAGCTAACCAATATTGGGCAGAAGCAATTAGTACGGCTTGCTACATCCAAAATAAGGTCCTGATTAACAAGTGACACAACAAAACACCCTATGAATTATACTACCATAGACTTCTAAACCTACACTACCTAAGGGTCTTTGGGTGCAAAGTCCATATCCTTAACACCAAGGACTATCTAAGTAAATTCCAGTCTAAGTCAACCCCAGGCACTTTCTTAGGATACTCAACAACAAGTAGAGCCTATAGGGTTTACAACAAACAAACTAAGAAAATTGAAGAAACAGCCAATCTAATATTTGATGAAGAACTTAAATCAAAATCTGATAATTCAGATCTAATTTCATCAAATACTAATCAAGAAGATAATGAACAAGCTGTTGAATCTTTAATTGAACCCATAAACGAACTAACTATTGAACCAACTAATGAGTCAATTGAACCAACCATTGAACCAATAATTGAACCAACTCAAATAGTTGAATCAAATAGTGAACCAAACCAACCAGCCGGACCTGAGGCTGAACCAAGTTCTAGAAAAACCAAGAAACCCAGACTCAGTCACCCAACCGATCAAATTGTGGGTGATCCAACTCTAGGAGTCAGAACTAGGTCTTCCTATAGAAACCTTAATCAGATAGCAATGATTTCAAAAATAGAACCTAAGACTATAGAGGAAGCCCTACCTGATCCTGATTGGATCATAGCTATGCAAGAAGATTTAGCCAAATTTGAGAGGAACCAAGTCTAAAAACTAGTACCTAAACCTGAGGGCAAATCCATCATTGACACTAAGTGGGTTTTTATGAATAAGCTAAATGATCAAAGAGAAATAGTCAGAAATAAAGCCCGTTTACTAGCAAAAGGATTCAGTCAGGTAGAAGGGTTAGATTATGACGAAACCTATGCCCCGGTAGCTAGACTTGAGTCCATTAGGATGTTATTAGCCTTTGCATCCCATAAAGGATTTAAACTATACCAAATGGATGTAAAGTCAGCCTTTCTAAATGGATTCATTAAGGAAGAAGTCTATGTAGGACAACCCCCTGGTTTTGAGGACTTAGAAAGACCTGACCATGTTTACAAACTTACTAAAGCACTTCATGGACTAAAACAAGCACCTAGGGCCTGGTATGAACGCTTATCAACTTACCTAATTTCTAAAGAATTTAAACAAGGACAAATTGACTCAACCCTATTTATTAAAACCTTAGGAAAAGAAATCTTTATTGCCCAAATCTACGTCGATGACATAATCTTTGGGTCCACCAACTCTAATTTTTTAAAAGAATTCGTGAAAATAATGGAAAATGAGTTTGAAATGAGCTTAGTTGGTGAGCTCAACTTTTTCCTAGGGTTACAAATTAAACAAACTAGGGATGGAAACTATGTCCATCAATCCAAATATGTTAAAAAGTTAATAAAGAAATTTAAAATGGATAACTCTAAAAGCATAAGTACGCCCATGGCCACCAATATAAAAATAGATAGTGACCCTGATGGTGAACCAGTAGACCTTAAATTCTATAGAAGTATGATTGGAAGTCTACAATACCTTACAGCAAGCAGACCTAATATCCATTTTGCTGTAGGAATGTGTGCTAGATACCAAACCTGTGCTAAGGAAACGCACTTAGCAGCCCTAAAAAGAATACTAAGATATGTTAAGGGCACCCTAAATGTAGGGATTTGGTATCCTAGGACCTCAACCTTCGACTTGTCAGGATACTCGGATTCTGACTACGCTGGTTGTAAATTAGATAGAAAGAGCACAAGTGGAAGTTGCCAACTGTTAGGAAATAATCTAGTAAGTTGGTGCAGCAGAAAACAACACTATGTAGCTCTATCCACAACTGAAGCTAAGTATATTGCTTAGGAGAGTGTGTAGCACAACTCTTATGGATGATGCACACTCTTAAGGACTTCCAGCTCAACTACACCCAAACTCAGGTCTTCATTGACAATATAAGCTCAATTAATCTAACTAAAAACCTAATCCAACATTCCAGAACTAAACACATAGAAGTTAAACACAACTTTGTAAGAGACCATGTAGCCAGGGGTGAAATAGTCCTTAAGCATGTAAACTCTAAATCTAACTTAGCTGACATATTCACCAAACCCCTACCTGAGTCTGAGTTCAGCTCACTAAGAAGGCAGTTAGGATTATGCTTGGTAGAATAGGTTTACTCTATTTTTCGATTTTTAAACTGCTTTACTTGCTTTAAAAATCAATTCCTAAAATAATTTTAAAACTGCTTTACTTAATTTCAAAATTAGCCTTTAGTTAATTTGAAAAATCTTTTTATCATTTCTAATTTTTTGACTTTGTTTTCTTTTCAAAAACTACCCCCTTCAAAACTAGGGTTTTTTCATAAAATGGACTTAGCCTAGGCCCTAACCCTAGAATTGCATGCACCTATAGATTTAGAAGCTAGCATCTCACAAGCACCTTAGGGTACTTTTGATTGATAACCTAGAATGGGTTGAGATGCTTAGGTCTTTGCCATAATTCAAGATGCTTTAAGTCAGTGCATCTGCAGTAATTGGGGCACTAAATACAACTTAAACAGTAATCAAGTTAAGTGTCAAGATTAGAAAATCTAACTTAAACAGAACACTTAACTTGACTAACTCTCGCGAAAACTACTGTTTATAACAGTTAGCAAGTAGCTAATTGGGTTAGACAGGACCCTAAAGAGATAATTGAAATTGGTTTGGTTCAGTTTATATCTTGATTTGGTTCAGTACAGCACAGTTATGCAGTTTATTTTTTGCTATATTGCTTTGTTTTTGATATATGGCAAAGGGGGAGAGATAGGAAAGGAGAGAAGTTTTTTTAAGTTTTTTAAAAAAAAATTTCAAAAGAAGTTTTTTTTAAATTTTTTTTTTCAAAATTCTAAATTTTCAAAATCTTTATCCTTTCTTCAAAAAGTACTTAAGCCAAGTTTTTCAAAACTGCTTTCTTCAAAATACTTAAGCTAAGTTGATTAAAAACTGTTTTCAAAGTACTTAAGCTAAGTTTTTTAGAACTGCCTTTTTCAAAGTACTTAAGCCAAGTTTTTCAAAACTGCAGTTTTCAAAGTACTTAATCTATTATTTTTCTCAAAACTGTTTCAAAAGTACTTGATCAAAAATATTTTCAAAATTGATTCTAGGTACTTCACCCAAGCAGTTTTCAAACATATTTTCTAAGTACTTGAACATAAGCTATGTTCAAAATATCTCTAAGTACTTACTTCAAAACTTCTCTGATATAAAAGTTTCTAAGTTTCTAAAAGTACTAAAGAGATTGAAAATTTTTAAGTGCTTTCAAGAACTTAAAAGATGTTTTAGAAAATTTTCTACTAAGGTATTTTTCAAAACTTCTAAGTATGACAGTTTTTCAAAAGTGCCCAATCAAAATGTAATTTTGAAAAACATTTTCTAAAACTTCTTTTGAAAAATCTTCTAAGTTCTAAAAAATTAATTCCATTATTTTGACTTAGAAATTTTTCATACCCCACGAAACTTTGAAAAACCTAGGGGGAGATTCCATCCAGGGGAGGGAACTAAACTGTTATATCAACTGTATGATTTAACTTAACTTTTTGAATCGGGTTGCCATAAATCAAAAAGGGGGAGATTATTGGTGTAGACAGCACCCAAGTCGAACCTGTGTTTTGATAAATGGCAAAGGGTTCAAAAGTTAAGATGTTATTGTTGGAACTCGGATGGCTAGAGAGGGGGGTGAATATAGCCAAACACTTAAGCTTGAAGCTTTTAAAATCTTTCTGCACTTCAGAGTTAGGCAGCGGAAGCAAATGCAGAAACAGAAAACTAAAAACAACAAACCAAAGCAAAAGGAAAGCAAACCGACGCTAACTCCTCGATATACAAGGTTCGGGGATAACATGCCCCTACTCCTTGGCGTGCCCTTAAGGTGGGCGATCCCTTGATCGTCGGCAGATCAAGCCCAGGTGAACACCGGATAAGATAGAGCCTCCTTCTCGGTGGAGAAACCTCTCCACAGATCTCACAAATGGTTGAGCTTGAGTACAAGAGATCACACAAGAAGAAACACTCACAAAGATCTCACAGGAATGCAACAAGATCGCTCAAGCACAAAGCAACAGAGAGCACGAACACAGCCCAGCCAAACTTCCTAAGTTTCTGTCTTGTTCGCCTCGGCTCCTCTGCTTCCAGCTTCGTCACTTAAGCTCCCTCTCACCATCGCAAGATTCATCAGCATCCACTGAGCCAGCCTGAACCCACTGACCTCCCTGAGCACTCAGTCCACTGAAGACCTCCTCTCCAGCTGAGTCTCCATCAGTCGCCAGCTGCTCCAGTTTTCGTTGAAACCTGTGAAGGAGAAACAAACAAACCTGCTCCAAGGAAAGCCTCCCATTGACCCTCCTTGAGTGTTTGAATCACCTGCTATCACCTGCACACTCCAACAGAGACTTAGCAATGCATATAAAAAAGAATCGGCAATGTATCAGAGAATCAGCAGAGAAAATAGACGCGATCAGACACTTCTGACAGGGTATTTGAATTAAAGTTCTGCTCCTGATCGGTCACCAGACCGATCAGGAAGGACCTTGATCGGTCACCAGATCAATCCAGCAGTCTTCTGCACACTCCTGATTGGTCCCCAGACCAATCCAGCATTCTGCTACACACTCCAGATCGGTCCCCAGACCAATCAGGCTCCAGCTTGATTGGTCACCAGACCAATCAGGCTACTTCCTGATTGGGGATCTGGTATTTCTCAAAGTGGTTCCTATGAAAGGGGTAACAAGATTTGGGAAGAAGGGAAAGCTGAGTCCGCGATATGTGGGGCCGTACCCGATTCTAAAAAGAGTCGGCAAGGTGGCATATGAACTAGAGCTGCCTCAAGAGATGTCGGCTATCCATAACGTGTTTCATGTGTCATTGCTCAAGAAGTGTATTCTAAACACAGATCAAGTGATCGAGCCACAGAAAGTACAAGTTCAGGAAGACCTAAGTTTTGAAAGCCGACCTATTCAGATCTTGGATCGGGAAATCAAAAAGCTAAGGAGCAAGGAGGTGCCTTTAGTCAAGGTCTTATGGCAAAGTCAGCAGTTCGAGAAAGCTACCTGGGAACACGAGGACGAGATGAGACGCAAGTACCCGGAGCTATTCTAAGTTCGAGGACGAACTTTCACGAGGTATGGGGGATTGTAACGACCCAGAAAATTCTCTCAATATTTTCTTTAAAATATTGAATATGTCTAGATAATTTTTCCGAGGGACCTAGAGATATTAGTACGAACCTTAGCCTAGAAATCTATGATTTTCTCATTTAAATGGAGAAACTAGGTACTAATGGGCCTTATATGGGCTTTCTAGTACCATGATTATTGGTAGTTTTTAGGCAAAAATTTAATATAAATATAAATGGATTTTAATTAGGAATATTAGCATAATTATGGGGGGATTTTTAGGGAATTTTCGGAAATAATAGGAAATAAAATAAAAATAAAATAAAAATAAAGTGCATGCACCAAGGATTGACCCTTGGACCTCTTGTACCACCATGCATGCACTAACCAATTCACCTAGCAAGGGAGTGCTGGTTAGTGATATGAGAGAAGTGTCCTAAGGCAATCACCTTATGATTGTAAATATTTATTTTAATAAATGAAAATTCACTATTTGAGTATACATGTTTGTGTATTTGATTGGGATCTTAAACTCATCTACTGAATGTCCGCAATACAATTCACAGCATAAGAGAATTTATGATGAGATCACAACTAGTGATTATCTCTACATGTGCAATTGTGAAGTATTGAAAATATCCCTAGTCGATGAATTGATAAAAATGGACACTATCAATTCTGTTGAGACTAGCATGGGTTATTCTCTAATCAGCTGATTCTCACTGGCTGGTGACATTTGGATGTCCGGAGATAAACATGGATGCTAGTTAAGGGAACTAGTTCATTGGAGTGACTAGTTGTAAAACTTCATATAGTAATCTATATAGATATGTCAGTGAAGTTCTTACTGCAGCTTAAGTGCGATGTTCCTTTGACTTACGGTGTTCAAGTCATCTTGGTCATGGAGACTTATACTTTAACATCTTAAGCAAGCATCTCCAAGGAGGTGTGGACCCAGGATGATTGGGTATAAGCCGAAGTGCCCGAAGATGTTTGAACAGCTACAAAGGATTCACCACTCCTTGCGAGGAGATGTATACCCAGGCCTATCGTCAGATTGTTACTCAAAGCCTCTGGCCAGAGCATGTCATGTTTAGAGTATGAGTCTCTTAAATACATGAGAGTAATTAGAAATCCAAAGGACGAGAAAGACACTACTTGGGCTAGGTGTGACGTAGTCAGCCTAGTGGGGACTGACACACACAGACCATGTCCTGAACCAAGTGGGTATAAGATGGTGAAGGGAATGGGGCACGATTCATTAGAGCTGCTGAAGGGTTTCAGAATTACTTTTGATGTCAACCGTTGATCTTTCGATTAATTGGGGGTCATGATGTACTACTAGGTGGCACTCATGATCGTTCTATAATTAGTTGATTATAGACAACCAACATAAATCGAAAGCCTATTTAGTCACATGCACTACGAGTAATCCGAGGGATTTAAAACGAGTTGAAAATTAGATTTTCCGATCAAGAGAAATAAGACGAATCTGAGTTAATCAGAGGTGCAAAGGAAGCTTAAAATGGCTAAGTCTTTTGAAGGCTTATTGGGCGAATTAAATGAGTTTAATTCGCAATGGTTTGGCTTGGTTTGGCCGGCCAAAGAGGGTGCCAACCCTCTTTGGTTTGGCCGGCCAAAAGAATGGGGAGAAAACAATTTTATTTGGTTTAATTAATAAAATAAATCTAGCGCGATTTGTTTTATAAATTATGGATAAATAAATTTTGTATAAAGAAATTTATATAAATATATTTATAGAAATTTATTCTTTTTATGGAAATTAAAATGATCCATGGAATGGTTTATTTTAATTTTATAAAATCAATTATGAATTGATTTTTCCATAATAAGAAAATTTATAAATTTCTTGTAAAATTTATTCCATAATAAAAGGAGAGATGTATTTGTTTTATTATAAAATTAGTTATAATAAAACTTGGCTTAAACGGAATAATTCATAAGAAAATTTTTAGGATAAATTTCTTATGAAAATTCCGTTAAGAGGGAGACTTGGTAAGGGAGATAATACTATATAAAGGAACCAAGGCTAGGCTTGAATTCCTTGATAGAGTAATCAAGAGATTAATTCTCTCCCTCTCTCTCTCTTATTCTCTTCCTCCCCTTCTCCTTCCCACCTAGGGCCGGCGCCCCTTAGCTTGCCCTAGGGCCGGCGCCTCCTCCTCCTAGGGCCGGCGCACCCTCTTCTCCAAGAATTGGCGTGAGCAACCTCCATCAAGAAGGAGCCAAAGAAGAAGAAGAAGAAGCGGAACGTAACTCCTTCCTTCCCGGAATTTAGATTCCGTTTCTTGGTGGTTAGTTTCCTTTATTCTCTCTTGATCTTCTAGTTGTGCCTTTAGAGAATCTAGTAGTTCTCGTCGGCACAAAACTCGTGGCTTTACGAAGTCATCCCGAAGAGAACTCGGTGTGGACGCGAATAGAGGTGAAGCTTCCAAGGGATGCTACGGTTGGATCTCGTCCCTTACTTCAAGTTACGCGAGGTACTAAGTAAATTAGTTTACTTTTCTGCAAAGTTTTAATTTATTATCATGTCCACACATCATAAGGTAGCATGCTAGATACGTGGTTAAAATAATTTAAGAAATTATTTTATGCTAATTCTTCCGCTGCACGTAAAAATTTAAAATTTTACGAACCCGTATCCTTGTCAACATGCACCCGGTCCCAATAGTGCTAGTAGAGGATGAAGTGGATTTTGGTTAAGGCTTAGGGGAATATGAAGAGTCAAGAAGGGAAGAGACACCATGACTCTTCACTTGCCTCCTTAATGTGGTATAAAGAGGTGGCATGAGAGTTACTTTTCTTCATCCATCAAGTCCACCCTTCTCCCTCCTCCTTCCTCATCCTAGCCGAAATCCATAGGTGTGGTTTCCCCTTGGGAAAATCCACAAGAAGGTCTCTCTTCCAAGACCCAAAGCTTTTACAAGGTTACAAAGACTAGGGGTGGTCAAGAGACAACAAGATCTTCATCTTTTCCATTATCTAAGGTCTATAACCAAGGTAAGACTCCCTCACCTGTGGTATAATAGTTCTTTTTGATATTTATCATAATATGAAGTTTGGTTGGGTTTGATGTTGAGAAAAACATGATTTGGACCCCTAGGACTTTCGGCCACCATAGTTTTTGGGTCCAAGATGATGTTAAAAATTTCACTCATGCTTTCTAATTGTTTTCTCATGATGAATATAGGTTAAAATATGATTTGGAGAATTTTTGGAATACTTTAGTACCCTTAGGGTTTTCGGCCACCACCATGATCCCATGGTTAAGGTTGGATCTAACCCTTCAAGTGTATGTTTTGTATACCCTCATGATACAAGGAAGGTTGAGGATGTTTTATGTGAATTTTCACATGGCCTAGAGACCCTACAAGTTTCGGCCAAGATGGATAATAGGGAAAAAAGTTAGGGCTTACTTCAAGTAAGGGTCCCAATGGCTCCTACGGTTGGGTAGGGATGGTGTTGGATGATTAATTGGAAATTTTATGAAATTTTCCATGAACCTATGGCCCTTGTATGTTTTGGCCAACCCCAAGAAGAAGGGCTAGGTGTTAGGGTTAACCCTAAGCATGAGCCCTAATAGCTTCCTATGGCTTTATAAGTAATGTATGGTCTTTTCCTTACCTTATGTTACCTTACATGTCATTTGAATGATTGAACCCTTCCTTACATGTTTCGGCCAAGCTAATTTATTAGGGTTTAGGTGGAGTTAGGGTTTCAAGAATGATGGTTTATGGCTTATTATGATGTGTAAATATAGGATCAAGCATGTGGTAGAAAATGATGTTACCTATGACCCTAACCTTAAGTGTTATGTTTCATGTTGGTATGTTATGTTTGATGTCATGCTTAATAGGGTTTATTTATGAATGTCTTGTGTGCTATGCCATGCTCCTAGATAGTAAGTAGTATGTTCATAGAAGTTCTACCCATACATGCTTGTGATAGAAACTATACTTATGTATGTGATGCAATGCTTATCTTATGTATCATGATCATGCAAGTTAGATGAATTAGGAGAATGATCTATGTAAATATGTCATGTTTTATGAATATAATGCAATGCTTACCTTATGTATCATGATCATGCAAGCTCTATGAATTCGGATGATGGTCTATGTAAACATGTCATATTCTATGAATACAATGCAATGCTTACCTTATGTACTATGATCATGCAAGCACTATGAACAAGAATGATGTTTATGTAAGCATGCCATGTTTATGAATGAAGATAATGCTTATGCCTTAGGGCATCATGATGCTATGCATTAAGTATGAATGATGAAAGGTCTAGTATGATTTATGTCATGCTTCATGTAACAAGGTTATGCTATGCTTAAATATGCTATGAATGTCCCATGAATAATGAAACATGTGAAGTTATTTTACTTTATGAATGGGCTTGTACCGGACCGTAGTATGGGTCCAATGGATGAGCACCTTAAGAACGCCCCGGTTTTGGACTACCGACTATGTTGTCCACGGTTCTGGCACTACCGAAGCTGTGCAACAGGGATGGGCACCTTAAGAACGCCCCGGTTCTGGGACTACTGACTATGCTGTCCTTACCCTAGTAGGTCGGGGCTCGCTACCTCATATTTACTTAGGGATGCGCGCTTATGACGTATGTATGTGGTACAAGCCGGGGACCCCAATGATGTTATGATTATGTTTAAGTATTTAAAAGTATGATTTTAAAAGTTAAGCATCCTTATATATATGCATTTGACTCATGCATTCATTCATGTTATGCATTATGCCAGGATAGTAATGTTTTATGTTTAGGGTTCATGTTAAGAAATATGCATGATAGTAAACGTCTTATGTTTATGTTTATGTTAAGAAGATGCCATATGCTATGTTAGAAATCATGCCATGTTAAGTATATTTATGTTTATGTTTATGCCATGTATCATGCCATGTTATGTATATTTATGTTTATGTTTATGCCATGTATCATGCCATGTTATGTAAGTTATGTTTATATGTATGCCATGTATCATGCCATGCTAAGGATGGTTTATGTCTTATGCTTATGATTCATGCTAAGCACCAAGTTATGTTAATGTTGTGTGTGCTTATGATTAAGTGACGAATGGTTTTATTGAGTAGGAAAGAGTCTTACTAAGCCTATGTGCTTATAGTCTTATTTCCTTATACCGCAGATCAAGCAAGAGGACAATAGGAGAAGCAGCAGGAGGGACAAGAGTATGTGTGTGGTAGTTACTTGGCCAAAAAAAAATATATTTACAAGTCTAATGCTAAAACTTTACGTTTGCTACTTATGTGCCTAATGGATGGCTTATGTGACTTCATGACATGATGATAAGTATGATGATAATAATGCTAAGTTCAACAGTTGACCTTAGAAATGATTCTGAAACCCTTCAGCAGCTCTAATGAATCATGACTCATTCCCTTCACCATCTTATACCCACTTGGTTCAGGACATGGTCTATGTGTGTCAGTCCCCACTAGGCTGACTACGTCACACCTAGCCCAAGTAACGTTCTCACGTCCTTTGGATTTCTAATTACTCTCATGTATTTAAGAGATTCATACTCTAAACATGACATGCTCTGGCCAGAGACTTTGAGTAACAATCCGACGATAGGCTTGGGTATACATCTCCTCGCAAGGAGTGGTGAATCCTTTGTAGGCTGTTCAAACATCTTCGGGCACTTCGGCTTATACCCAATCATCCTGGGTCTACACCTCCTTGGAGATGCTTGCTTAAGATGTTAAAGTATAAGTCTCCATGACCAAGATGACTTGAACACCGCAAGTCAAAGGAACATCGCACTTAAGCTGCAGTAAGAACTTCACTGACATGTCTATATATAGACTACCATGTGAAGTTTTACAGTCAGTCACTCCAATGAACTAGTTCCCTTAACTAGCATTCATGTTTATCTCCGGACATCCCAATGTCACCAGCCAGTGAGAATCAGCTGATTAGAGAATAACCCATGCTAGTCTCAACAGAATTGATAGTGTCCGTGTTTATCAATTCATCGACTAGGGATATTTTCAATACTTCACAATTGCACATGTAGAGATAATCACTAGTTGTGAATTCATCACAAATTCTCTCATGCTGTGAATTGTATTGCGGACATTCAGTAAATGAGTTTAAGATCCCAATCAAATACACAAACATGTATACTCAAATAGTGAATTTTCATTTATTAAAATAAATGTTTACAACCATAAGGCGATTGTCTTAGGACACTTCTCTCATATTACTAACAGTTATGTTAATGTTTTGTGTGCTTATGATTAAGTGACGAATGGTTTTAGTGAGTAGGAAAGAGTCTTACTAAGCCTATGTGCTTATAGTCTTATTTCCTTATACCGCAGATCAAGCAAGAGGACAGTAGGGGAAGCAGCAGGAGGGACAAGAGTATGTGTGTGGTAGTTACTTGGCCAAAAAAAAATATATTTACTAGTCTAATGCTAAAACTTTACGTTTACTACTTATGTGCATAATGGATGACTTATGTGACTTCATGACATGATGATACGTATGATGATAATAATGCTAAGTTCCTATGTCACTATGTTAGGAAAGATAGCTAGGTGCATGTATGTGTAAGTTTAACTTATTCCGCTGCATTACGATGTTCACATGCCCCTACGTATGTTAGCGTAACGCCGCTTTATGAAAGATAAAAAAAGCGGGCGTTACACTGTGTGCTCCCTGATCGGTCACCAGACCGATTAGGACCTGTGCAGTGAGTGAAACGAATACTCCCTGATCAGTCACCAGACCGATCAGTCATCGCTGGCCGATCCACGAAGGAGCACCGTGCCAACTTTCCTGATCGGTCACCAGACCGATCCAGGCAAGCCCAAATGCACTCTAAGTCACAAGAACAAGCCTCCAGCCCTTCTCTGACTCGTGCCATGCCCAACTTCACTCACTGGGACTTCATCCTAGCCCTCCAAGCTAGGACCTGGCTTCACTCACCAGGGTTTCGGTCACCCGGCTTCACTCACCGGGATTTCAACCTAGCTTCACTCACTAGGATTTCAATCACCTGGATTCACTCACCAGGACCCAGCTTCACTCACCGGGATTTCCATCACCTGGCTTCACTCACCAGGGTTTCGGTCACCTGGCTTCACTCACTGGGATTTCCATCACCTGGCTTCACTCACCAGGACCCGGCTTCACTCACCGGCACCGGGATTTCCATTACCTGGCTTCACTCACCAAGACCCGGCTTCACTCACCGAGATTTTAATCAACCTAGCTTCCCAAGCTAGGACCTGGCTTCACTCACCAGGGTTTCATGCCCAGTCCCCGACCAGGACTGACCACTTATGAAATTTACTATCATAGGCAACCAAATTTACATTACTTAAGGGTTTTTGGGTGTAAAGTACATATTTTGTGCACTAAGGACTACCTAGGTAAGTTTAAATCAAAATCAACCCCAAGGATTTTTTTAGGATATTTAACAATAAGTAGAGCATTTAGGGTCAACAATAAACAAACCCATAAAATTGAAGTCACCACCAACTTAATATTTGACGAAAAACTTGAAACAAAACCAACTATAAAACAAAACCTAAACAATTCAAATCTTGATAAGAAGATGTTGAACCATTAATTGAACCATTAACTAAACTATCAATTGAACCAACTACTGAGGCATCAACTGAACCAATAGCTGAACCAACCCAAGTAGTTGAACCGACCGCTGAACCAAACCTACTAGCCGGACCTGAGACTAAACCTAGTTCTAGGAGAATGAAGAAACCCAGACTCAATCATCCATCTGACCAAATCTTGGGTGATCCAACCTTAGAGGTCAAAACAAGGTCTTCTTAATGAAATCTTAGTCAAATTGCCCTAATTTCAAAAATAGAACCTATGACTATAGAAGAATCCCTACTTGACCTAGATTGGATCATTGCAATGCAAGAAGAACTAGCCCAATTTGAGAGAAACCAAGTTTGGGACTTAGTACTTAAACTTGAAGGTAAGTCAGTTATAGACACTAAGTGGGTATTTAGAAACAAGCTAAATGATCAAGGGGAGATTGTGATAAACTAAGCCCGCTTAGTAGCTAAAGGGTTTAGTCGACTCAAAGGGTTGGATTATGATGAAACTTATGCCCCCGTAGCTAGACTGTTGGTGCAGGAAGCACCATATCGAACCTTGTTTTGATATTGGCAAAGGATTCAAAGTTAAGTACTATTTGTGATCTAACAATGTTACTTGAGTGTGCAGAAAGAAGTCCTGGCGAAGGGCTGCTGGGCACCTAGCGAAGGACTGCTAGGCATCGAAACCCTAAGACCTGGCGAAGGGCTGGTGGGAATCTAAGACCTGGCGAAGGGCTGCTAGGCACCTAGCGAAGGACTGCTAGGAGTTGATAACCTGGCGAAGGACTACTAGGCACCTAGCGAAGGGCTACTAGGAGTTAAAGACTTGGCGAAGGACTGCAAGGCACCTAGCGAAGGGCTGTTAGGAGTTGAACACTTGGCGAAGGACTGCTAGGCACCTGGCGAAGGACTGCTTAGTACCGAAGACCTAGCGAAGGGCTGCTAGGCACCTGGCAAAGGACTGCTAGGCAAAAGTCCAACCGGAGAAGCCGGTTGGCAAAAGGTAAACTCTCCTGAGAGGAGTAGGTGAGGACGCGTTCCTCGTCGAGGGAATAGTAGGCGTCTGTTCGACCTAGGGTTCCATTTGGGAGACCCGAAGTTAGAACCAAGACAGCTAAGGCTGTATAAACCTAACATTTCTCGCCTTGTTTGTTGTGGAACTAACCTTGGATGAGGGGACCAAAGGAAAGTGTTTCTGCAGCTCAGAACGCCCCAAAGGAGAGGGGCAGCAGCTGGGCTAGGCGCCCGGGAGGTCCCGAGCGCCCAAGGTCAAAGCCAAACGAACAAGCTAAGCAAGAATATCAAGAATCGCTTCGGAAGCTTACTGGGTCAGGTGCCCTTAAGCTCCCGGGCACCCTGGATGCCTCGGGCGCCCCGGGCCCAAGCCAAAACAAGTGATCGAAGCGGAAGCCAGCAGACCAAGTCAACCGGGGCGCCCCCACTGTCTCGGGCGCCCCCGTCAGCTCCGAGCCTACATATGTTAGCGTAACGCCGCTTTATGAAAGAAAAAAAAACGGGCGTTACAGGTTAGTATCAGAGCAGTTACCATCTCCCTACACACACATCAAGCCCTCCTCCTGCAGCTTCCAAGTAAGTACCTCTATGCATATCTTATGATAGTAAGTACTTTTAGGATATCTTATTTTCTCTCATGATTCTAGAATGTGCAAGTATGGATGATACCTATGATTCTAGAATATGAAAGTATAAATGATGTTTTATGATAAAAAGTACTTTAGGATATGTGACTATGAACGATATATATTTTTCTTAAGAGATCAAATACCTTAGAGTGTTATAAGGGTAGAAAAAAAAACTAATATTGGCCATACTTGTCTTTGGTGAAGAAAAGCATGACTAGAAGACAGAGTAACCGCCTTAACGAGACAGCTCCATCGCCTGACCTGATGTAATTGGTAACCCAGCTCCAGCGTCAAGTTACTTAGCAGCAGCAAACCATTAATACCTTGATGAATCTGTAAGAAAATTCCACTACTCCACCAGTGAACCAAACCGCTATACCCGTGGCGCCCACAGTTACGCAAAACCCTCCGACAGGCCCGACCACTGTAGCACGTCAAGAGGCTTATCTGATCCAGTGGTTGAGGCTGAAACCGAAAAATTTGTTGGGTGCTGGCGAACCATGGGACGCCCAAGCGTGGTTCAAGACAGTGGAAACTACAATGGAGCTGCTGGACTGACCAGAGCATGAGAAAATCAAGTCTGCATCATTCTGCCTTTCTAAAGATGCCAGAATGTGGTGGGAAAGGGTCAAGGCCAAAAGACAGGTGAACCAGATGACGTGGTCAGACTTCGAGTCGGAGTTTTTCGAGGAATTCTTCAACATGCGTGTCACAAACAAACATTACGATGAGTTCACGGAATTTCGACAGGGTGACCTTTCGGTCAATGAAGCTGTGAAGAAATTTAATTGACTGGCTCGTCTATGCCCCGAGCTGGTCCGCACCGAGAAAGAAAGGGTCCGACTTATGCTGAAAATGTTACGGCCCGAAATAGCCCTGAACGTGGCCGGCGGAGTTAACAGACCGCAGACCGCCGAGGAGTTGTTTAGTAGCGCCCTACTCACTGAGCACTATCTAAACAATATCAATCAACAAAGGAAGACGCTAAATGAAAGAGGGCAAAAACCCCAGGGCGCCAATAACAACTGGAAGGGAGACCAGAGCGGTAAACGGAAGCCATGGAACAACCCTCAAAGAGGCCCAGCAAATAAACAGGCCAGGCCTATCCTGTGCACGACATGCGGAAAAAGGCACCCCGGGGAATGCCGAAGAGGTACGAATCGGTGCTTCACCTGTGGAGTGGAAGGACATATGGCGGCTTACTGTCCTACCAAGAACCAGGCACCTCCCCAACAACTCGTCCAGTACCAAGGTGCTCCGGCGAAACTACACTATATGCAAGCTGAGCTGGAAGGTACCCCGATGCTGGAGGCCCCACCAACTATGACGAATGCCAGGGTTTTCTCGGTTACCAAGGAGGATGCTGCGGGGGCTTCTACGGTTGTTACAGGTCAGATACTTATTTTCAGTCAGTCCGCTACTGCATTATTTGATACTGGGGCAACGCACTCGTTCTTTTCTGTGCCATATATCAAGAGGATAGATATGATTCCGTAAGTGTTAGACTGTAAGTTCTTAACGACCCTGCCTTTGGGAGAAATAATGACATCCACTCACGTACTGCGTGCGGTGCCTGTCGGAATCGCAGGAAGGGAACTCTACTGCGATCTGATAGTACTCGACATGCAAGATTATGACGTTATAATGGGAATGGATTTTCTGGACAAATACGGTGCCTCTATCGAGTGCCGTAGGCGAAAAGTGGTCTTTCGACCCGAGGCAAATTCTAAGTTTGAATTCATCGGAGAGCCAAGAACAAGAACCAGGAAATTCTTATCAAATTCTCCAAGCACAAAAGATGTTAGGCAAAGGATATACTGGATTTCTAGCATATGTGGTTGATGCCAGTCAAGTGAAGAATCAGAAGCTAGAAGATGTCAGGGTTGTATCTGATTACCCAGAGGTATTCCCAGATGAATTACCAAGATTAGCTCCGGATAGAGAAGTGGAATTCGAGATCGAATTGGTACATGGTACCGACCCAATCTCTAAGGCACCCTATCGTATGGCGCCGGTTGAATTAAAGGAGCTTCAAGAACAATTACAGGAGTTGCTTGACAAGGGATTTATTCGCCCTAGTCATTCACCTTGGGGAGCTCCGGTATTGTTTGTGAAGAAGAATGACGGGTCTATGCGGATGTGTATAGATTATCGAGCACTGAACAACGTAACGATCAAGAACAGGCATCCCCTTCCGAGGATAGATGACCTATTTGACCAATTAAAGGGAGCCACTGTTTTCTCGAAAATTGATTTGAGGTCTGGTTATCATCAAGTTAGAGTAAAACAGGAGGATATTCCGAAGACGTCCTTCCGAACAAGGTACGTGCATTTTGAGTTTATGATTATGCCCTTCGGCGTGACAAATGCTCCTGCTATGTTTATGGACCTTATGAATAGGGTATTCTCGTCTTTTCTCGACAAATTTGTGATCATCTTCATCGACGTTATCCTTATTTATTCGAGGACCCAGGAAGATCATGCCGGGCACCTGAAGGTGGTATTACAGACTCTTCGGGAAAAGCAACTGTATGCGAAATTTTTCAAATATGAGTTCTGGCTCGACCAAGTGAGTTTTTTGGGCCATATTATTTCCAAAGACGGAGTTATGGTGGACCCAATCAAGATTGAGGTTGTGAATAACTGGAGCCGGCCAAAGAACGCCAATGAAATCAGAAGCTTTCTCGGATTGGCAGGCTATTATCGGAAATTTGTGGAGGACTTCGCGAGAATTGCCGCTCCTCTAACAGCTCTCACTCGGAAAGATAAAAAGTATGAGTGGACGGAGAACTACGAAAGAAGTTTCTTGGAACTAAAAAGGAGACTTACCAGTGCTCCAATTCTCACCCTTCCGGAAAGTAATCAGAACTTCGATATATACAGCGATGCCTCCAAGCTAGGACTTGGAGCTGTACTTATGCAGAGTGGTAAGGTCATTGCTTATGCCTCTAGGCAACTCAAGGAACATGAGCAGAACTACCCCACTCACGATCTGGAATTGGCCGCGGTGGTCTTCGCTCTTAAGATATGGAGGCATTATCTGTATGGAGCACAGTGTAGGATCTATACAGACCACCAGAGTCTGCGATACTTCTTCACTCAGAAAGACTTGAATATGTGACAACGCCAATGGCTTGAGTTGGTGAAGGACTACGACTGCGAGATCTTCTACCATCCAGGGAAGGCAAACAAAGTGGCCGATGCACTCAGCCGGAAGTCAAATGCCACTTTGATGTCCGTATCCATATTACCCCGGTCACTCGAGAGAGAAATTGTTAAATTTGGAGTCGAGGTCATCTCCGGATGGCTTTCCGCTATGACACTAGCACCGATGCTGTTTGAGGACATATTGGAAAAATAGAATTGTGATACGAGTCTTCAGAGAATCAAACAGGACATCCTAGAAGGAAAGGGCGATGGTTTTCGTATCGCCGACGAGGGAGTACTATACCTTAGGGATCGTCTATGTATCCCTAATGATCTGGAACTGCGGAGAAAGATATTAAGGGAAGCTCACAAAACCCCTTATTCGATGCATCCAGGATCCACCAAAATGTATCAAGACCTGAAGGAGAAATTTTGGTGGTCCGGCATGAAGAGGGATGTGGCCCAGCATGTGAGTACTTGCCTGACTTGCCAAAGAGTGAAAGCAGAACACCAGCGACCCGGCGGAGTTCTACAGCCACTTCCGATTCCGGAGTGGAAATGGGAAGATATCTCTATGGATTTCATTTCAGGACTTCCCAGGACTACAAATGGATATGATGCGATATGGGTAATCGTGGACAGGTTGACAAAGTCTGCTCACTTCCTAGCAGTCAAGATGACTTATTCGATTGAGCAACTAGCTCAATTATATACTAGGGAAATAATTCGACTCCACGGAGTTCCCAAGACTATCACCTCTGATAGGGATGGTCGCTTTACCTCACGTTTTTGGGAGTGCGTCCAGAAGTCTCTTGGCACTAAACTGCGGTTCAGTACTGCTTTTCATCCTCAGACTGACAGGCAAAAGGAACTGGTGAATCAAGTATTGGAGGATATGTTGAGAGCTTGTGCCCTGGATTTCAAAGGAAGTTGGTGCTGATATCTATGTTTAGCGGAATTCGCATACAACAACAGCTATCAAGCTACTATCGGAATGGCACCCTATGAAGCTTTGTATGGGAGGAGATGTAGGTCTCCAATTTGTTGGTATGAAGGTGGTGAAAAGAAGGAAATGGGGCTCACGACGGATCTCATCGACAACACCACCCGAGCTATATAGAACATTCGACAACGGATTGAAGCTGCTCAGAGCCGGCAGAAGAATTATGCGGATGTTCACCGTAGGCCCCTGGAATTTGAGGTTGGGGATCTGGTATTTCTCAAAGTGGCTCCTATGAAAGGGGTAACAAGATTTGGGAAGAAGGGAAAGCTGAGTCCGCGATATGTGGGGCCGTACCCGATTCTAAAAAGAGTCGGCAAGGTGGCATATGAACTAGAGCTGCCTCAAGAGATGTCGGCTATCCATAACATGTTTCATGTGTCGTTGCTCAAGAAGTGTATTCTAAACACAGATCAAGTGATCGAGCCACAGACAGTACAAGTTCAGGAAGACCTAAGTTTTGAAAGCTGACCTACTCAGATCTTGGATCGGGAAATCAAAAAGCTAAGGAGCAAGGAGGTACCCTTAGTCAAGGTCTTATGGCAAAGTCAGCGGTTTGAGGAAGATACCTGGGAATGCGAGGACGAGATGAGACGCAAGTACCCGGAGCTATTCTAAGTTCGAGGACGAACTTTCACGAGGTATGGGGGATTGTAACGGCTCGAAAAATTCTCTCAATATTTTCTTTAAAATATTGATCATGTCTAGATAATTTTTTCGAGGGACCTAGAGATATTAGTACGAACCTTAGCCTAGAAATCTATGATTTTCTCATTTAAATGGAGAAACTAGGTACTAATGGGCCTTATATGGGCTTTCTAGTACCATGATTATTGGTAGTTTTTAGGCAAAAATTTAATATAAATATAAATGGATTTTAATTAGGAATATTAGCATAATTATGGGGGGATTTTTAGGGAATTTTTGGAAATAATAGGAAATAGAATCAAAATAAAATAAAAATAAAGTGCATGCACCAAGGATTGACCCTTGGACCACTTGTACCACCATGCATGCACTAACCAATTCACCTAGCAAGGGAGTGCTAGTAGAGGATGAAGTGGATTTTGGTTAAGGCTTAGGGGAATATGAAGAGTCAAGAAGGGAAGAGACACCATGACTCTTCACTTGCCTCCTTAATGTGGTATAAAGAGGTGGCATGGGAGTTACTTTTCTTCTTCCATCAAGTCCACCCTTCTCCCTCCTCCTTCCTCATCCTAGCCGAAATCCATAGGTGTGGTTTCCCCTTGGGAAAATCCACAAGAAGGTCTCTCTTCCAAGACCCAAAGCTTTTACAAGGTTACAAAGACTAGGGGTGGTCAAGAGACAACAAGATCTTCATCTTTTCCCTTATCTAAGGTCTATAACCAAGATAAACCAAGGTAAGACTCCCTCACCTGTGGTATAATAGTTCTTTTTGATATTTATCATAATATGAAGTTTGGTTGGGTTTGATGTTGAGAAAATCATGATTTGGACCCCTAGGACTTTCGGCCACCAAGGTTTTTGGGTCCAAGATGATGTTAAAAATTTCACTCATTCTTTCTAATGTTTTCTCATGATGAATATAGGTTAAAATATGATTTGGAGAAATTTTGGAGTACCCTAGTACCCTTAGGGTTTTCGGCCACCACCATGATCCCATGGTTAGGGTTGGATCTAACCCTTCAAGTGTATGTCTTGTATACCCTCATGATACAAGGAAGGTTGAGGATGTTTTATGTGAATTTTCACATGGCCTAGAGACCCTACAAGTTTCGGCCAAGATGGATAATAGGGCAAAAAGTTAGGGCTTACTTCAAGTAAGGGACCCAAGGGCTCCTACGGTAGGGTAGGGATGGTGTTGGATGATTAATTGGAAATTTTATGAATTTTCCATGAACCCATGGCCCTTGTATGTTTCGGCCAACCCCAAGAAGAAGGGCTAGGAGTTAGGGTTAACCCTAAGCATGAGCCCTAATAGCTTCCTATGGCTTTATAAGTAATGTATGGTCTTTTCCTTACCTTATGTTACCTTACATGTCATTTGAATGATTGAACCCTTCCTTACATGTTTCGGCAAAGCTAATTTATTAGGGTTTAGGTGGAGTTAGGGTTTCAAGAATGATGGTTTATGGCTTATTATGATGTGTAAATATAGGATCAAGCATGTGGTAGAAAATGATGTTACCTATGACCCTAACCTTAAGTGTTATGTTTCATGTTGGTATGTTATGTTTGATCTCATGCTTAATAGGGTTTATTTATGAATATCTTGTGTGCTATGCCATGCTCCTAGATAGTAAGTAGTATGTTCATAGAAGTTCTACCCATGCATGCTTGTGATAGATACTATACTTATGTATGTGATGCAATGCTTATCTTATGTATCATGATCATGCAAGTTAGATGAATTAGGAGAATGGTCTATGTAAATATGTCATGTTTTATGAATATAATGCAATGCTTACTTTATGTATCATGATCAAGCAAGCTCTATGAATTAGGATGATGGTCTTTGTAAACATGTCATATTCTATGAATACAATGCAATGCTTACCTTATGTACTATGATCAAGCAAGCACTATGAACAAGAATGATGTTTATGTAAGCATGCCATGTTTATGAATGAAGATAATGCTTATGCCTTAGGGCATCATGATGCTATGCATTAAGTATGAACGATGAAAGGTCTAGTATGATTTATGTCATGCTTCATGTAACAAGGTTATGCTATGCTTAAATATGCTATGAATGTCCTATGAATAATGAAACATGTGAAGTTATTTTACTTTATGAATGGGCTTGTACCGGACCGAAGTATGGGTCCAAGGGATGGGCACCTTAAGAACGCCCCGGTTTTGGACTACCGACTATGCTGTCCATGGTTCTGGCACTACCGAAGCTGTGCAACAGGGATGGGCACCTTAAGAACGCCCCGGTTCTGGGACTACCGACTATGCTGTCCTTACCCTAGTAGGTCGGGGCTCGCTACCTCGTATTTACTTAGGGATGCGCGCTTATGATGTATGTATGTGGTATAAGCCGGGGACCCCAATAATGTTATGATTATGTTTAAGTATTTAAAAGTATGATTTTAAATGTTAAGCATCCTTATATATATGCATTTGACTTATGCATTCATTCATGTTATGCATTATGCCAGGATAGTAATGTTTTATGTTTAAGGTTCATGTTAAGAAATATGCATGATAGTAAACGTCTTATATTTATGTTTATGTTAAGAAGATGTCATATGCTATGTTAGAAATCATGCCATGTTAAGTATATTTATGTTTATGTTTATGTCATGTATCTTGCCATGTTAAGTATATTTATGTTTATGTTTATGCCATGTATCATGTCATGTTAAGTATATTTATGTTTATGTTTATGCCATGTATCATGTCATGTTAAGTATATTTATGTTTATGTTTATGCCATGTATCATGCCATGTTAAGTAAGTTATGTTTATATGTATGCCATGTATCATGCTATGCTAAGGATGGTTTATGTCTTATGCTTATGATTCATGCTAAGCACCAAGTTATTGTTGGGACCGGGTGCATGTTGACAAGGATACGGGTTCGTAAATTTTAAAATATTTACATGCAGCGGAAGAATTAGCATAAATAATTTCTTAAATTATTTTAACCACGTATCTAGCATACAACCTTATGATGTGTGGACATGATCATAAATTAAAATTTTTGCAGAAAAGTAAACTAATTTACTTTGTACCTCACGTAACTCGAAGAAAGGGACGAGATCCAACCGTAGCGTCCCTTGGAAGCTCCGCCTCTATTTGCGTCAACGCCGAGTTCTCTTCGGGATGACTTCACAAAGCCACGAGTTTTGTGCCGACGAGAACTACTAGATTCTCTAAAGGAACAACTAGAATATTAAGAGAGAAGGATGGAAACTAACCACCAAGTTGCGGAATCAAAATTCCGGGAAGGAAGGAGTTGTGACCCGCTTCTTCTTCTTCTTCTTTGGCACCTTCTTGGTGGAGGTAGCTCACGGCAACCCTAGGAGGGGTGTGCGCCGGCCCTAGGATGGGTGTGCGCCAGCCCTAGGATGAGGAGGAGGGCGTCGGCCCTAGGAGGAGGAGAGAAGGAGAGGGGGAGAATAAGAGAGGGAGAGAGATACTAGATCTCTTGATAACTCAATTGAGGAATTCAAGCCTAGCCTTGGTTCCTTTATATAGTAGCCTCTCCCTTGCCAAGTCTCCCCTTTAACGGAATTTTTCATAAGAAATTTATCCTATAAATTTTCTTATGAATTATTCCGTTTATGCCAAGTTTTATTATAACTAACTTTATAATAAAACAAATACATATCTCCTTTTATTATGGAATAAAATTTACAAGAAATTTATAAATTTTTCTTATCATGGAAAAATCAATTCATAATTGATTTTATAAAATTAAAATAAACCGATCCATGGTTCATTTTAATTTCCATAAAAAGAATAAATTTCTATAAATTTCTTTATATAAATTTCTTTATATAGATTTATTTATCCATAATTTTATAAAACTAATCGCGCTTGATTTATTTTATAAAATAAACCAAATAAATTGGTTTTCTCTCCTTGTAGTGGCCGGCCAAACCAAAGAAGGTGGGCACCCTCTTTGGCCGGTCACACCAAGCCAAACCCTCACGAATTAAACTCATTTAATTCGCCCAATAAGCCTTAAAAAGTCTTAGCCATTTTAAGCTTCTCGTGCGCCTCTGATAAATTCAGATTCGACTTATTTCTCTTGATCGGAAAATCCAATTTTCAACTCGTTTTAAATCCCTCGGATTACTCGTAGTGCGTGTGACTAAATAGGCTTTCGATTTATGTTGGCCGTCTATAATCAACCAATTATAGAACGATCATGAGTGGCACCTAGTAGTACATCATGACCCCCAATTAATCGAAAGGTCAATGGTTGACCTTAGAAATGATTCTGAAACCCTTCAGCAGCTCTAATGAATCGTGCCTCATTCCCTTCATCATCTTATACCCACTTGGTTCAGGACATGGTCTTGTAGGGTTTTTCGGGCCGCAAAAGCCGCTTTTTCGCGTCGCGGAAACCCCGAAAGCCCCAATAGAAAGGATCCGAGCGAAGAAAACCATTTCAAAAATTTACGAGTGCTCGTTTACATGCTTCAAAACCGATCTACAACCTAGATCTATTAGAGAAGAGAAAAACTACCTTCGATGCGTGCCCCGCAATTCCCGCTCACTCCTCGGTTGGTGTCGGATCTCAAGGACGCAAAGTAGCAACCCTCTAGAAGTATCCACACAAGCAAGAGAGTGGAGAGGAGAGCCCAAAAGTGTGCTAGCACTTGCTTGGGGTCTCGGCCACAAGAGAGGAGAGGGAGAGCCAAAACCAAAAACTCATTGGGAGAGAAATCAATCACACACAAGAAAAATTCATTTTGTGTGTATAAGAGGCAGACCACTTAATGGCCATTATTGGCCATTAAGTGGCCGGCCACCACCTTCCATAACCCCCTTATTTGAATTCAAAATTCAAATGGGGAGGTTACTTAGCCTTGATGATGATGCCAAGTCATCACTTGGTCAAGTCAAGGTGATGTGGCTTGAGTCAAGTCAAACTTCCCTCTTATGGACTTTCCATATTTAGCCAAAGTCAAACTTTGACTTCATTATTCTCCCATGATTAGATTCATCCAACACTTGGATCAAACTCGAGTCCAACTCAAGTTGTCTAATTTGAGTCAAGTCAAACTTGCCTTTTATGGACTTTCCATATTTAGCCAAAGTCAAACTTTGATTCATTATTCTCCCATGATTAGATTCATCCAACACTTGGATCAAACTCGAGTCCAACTCAAGTTGTCTAATTTGAGTCAAGTCAAACTTGCCTTTTATGGACTTTCCATATTTAGCCAAAGTCAAACTTTGACTTCATTACTCTCGGTCCATCATATGGACTTATTCTCCATCTATTGCTCTATGTGTGTGACCCTATAGGTTCTTGTAACGTTGGCAATGCCCTTAAACCTATTTAAGGACATAAGCAATGAGAGGTATCTAGCAACACATCATTGCTACCCAAGTTACAAGAATGTCGAGATCCAACATCACCATTGTGACTAATAATTGTGACCATCACAATATGTGACAACGTCCTTCTATCCTCGATATCTAGATTGATCTTCTATGAAGCATAGACCGTGTCATCCTCCAATCAATCTATGTGTCTTGAACTCCAAGTAGACTCACTATAATCAAATAAGCTCAATATCTCATATTGTCTTATTTGGGCATGGCCATGCACTCAGTGATCTCACTCTATCAAGACTATGATATCTCTCCCGTCATATAGGAGGGATAGATCCCATCTACATCACTCACATCCCTCCGCATAATTTGTTACATACCCAGTAATCGCCTTTATAGTCCACCCAGTTACGGGTGACGTTTGACGAAACCAAAGTACATAACTCCTTATGTAGGGAACTATGGTGACTTCAGGTCTAAGGACTAATAGTCATACTAATAGTCACACGAGAAAGTATATGACACTTATATAACGATCCATGATACTTTCTCATGGCGGGCCATTCAGTATACATTCCCTAATGTATACCCATGTGTCAACTTGATATCTCATATCCATGACTTGTGAGATCAAGTCATCATGTTGACCTACATGCTAGTCTCTATGCATTAACATTGTCCTTGAATGTTAATACTTGACTAGGAATAATTAAAAGTAGTGTTCTCTATATCATCTCACTATCGATTCAACTAATCGATTGATATAGATAAGAACCTTCTACTCAAGGACGTTATTATACTAAGTTATTTGGCACCAATACACATAAGTACAATAACCATAAGAAATGCCTTTATATATAAGAAATATATATACAAGAATATGATACAATGAGTCCAAAAAGTAATCATCATATGATTGGCTCTAGGGCTCTCACTAACAGGTCTATGTGTGTCAGTCTCCACTAGGCTGACTACGTCACACCTAGCCCAAGTAACGTTCTCTCGTCCTTTGGATTTCTAATTACTCTCATGTATTTAAGAGACTCAAACTCTAAACATGACATGCTCTGGCCAGAGACTTTGAGTAACAATCCGACGATAGGCCTAGGTATACATCTCCTCGCAAGGAGTGGTGAATCCTTTGTAGGTTGTTCAAACATCTTCGGGCACTTCGGCTTATACCCAATCATCCTGGGTCCACACCTCCTTGGAGATGCTTGCTTAAGATGTTAAAGTATAAGTCTTCATGACCAAGATGACTTGAACACCGCAAGTCAAAGGAACATCGCACTTAAGCTGCAGTAAGAACTTCACTGACATGTCTATATATAGACTACCATGTGAAGTTTTACAGTCAGTCACTCCAATGAACTAGTTCCCTTAACTAGCATTCATGTTTATCTCCGGACATCCCATTGTCACCAGCCAGTGAGAATCAGCTGATTAGAGAATAACCTATGCTAGTCTCAACAGAATTGATAGTGTCCGTGTTTATCAATTCATCGACTAGGGATATTTTTAATACTTCACAATTGCACATGTAGAGATAATCACTAGTTGTGAATTCATCACAAATTCTCTCATGCTGTGAATTGTATTGCGGACATTCAGTAAATGAGTTTAAGATCCCAATCAAATACACAAACATGTATACTCAAATAGTGAATTTTCATTTATTAAAATAAATGTTTACAATCATAAGGCGATTGTCTTAGGACACTTCTCTCATATTACTAACAAACTCCCACTTGGCCTAATGCCAATCGCTACGGTATCCAATACCACAGGCTCTAACATGACCCTCAAACTTGCTTTGAGGCAAGGCCTTAGTTAAAAGATCCGATAAATTCCTTTCAGTGGGAATTTTCTCAATTTGTATATCATTCCTACTTATAATCTCTCTGATCAGATGATAGCGACGAAGCACGTGTTTGGATCGTTGATGAGACCTTGGTTCCTTTATTTGTGCAATAGCTCCATTGTTGTCGCAGTAAATCGGCACTGCTTCATCAATGGTTGGAACCACACCAAGTTCGGAGACAAACTTCTTGATCCAGACTGCTTCCTTTGCTGCTTCCGAAGCTGCGATATATTCTGCTTCCGTGGTAGAATCCGCTACGGTGTCTTGTTTGGAACTCTTCCAACTTATTGCGCCTCCATTCAAAGTAAATACGTATCCAGACTGAGATTTGGAGTCATCCTTATCTGTCTGGAAACTGGCATCTGAATACCCAAGTATTACCATATCTCCTTCTCCATATATTAGGAACACATCCTTAGTTCTTCTTAGGTACTTAAGAATTGTCTTGACAGCCGCCCAATGATCGATTCCTGGATCCGACTGGTATCTGCTTGTGACGCTCAGAGCATACGATACATCGGGCCTAGTACATAACATAGCATACATGATAGATCCTATCGCGGATGCATAAGGAATCTTATTCATGCAAATCCTCTCGTCTTCTGTGCGCGGACACATAGACTTTGAAAGATTGATCCGATGCCTGTTGGGAAGGTAACCTTTCTTGGATTCCGACATGCTAAACCTTTTTAGCACTCGGTCTATATATGTAGACTGCGAAAGACCAAGCAACCGTTTTGTTCTATCTCTATAGATTCTAATCCCAAGGATATAGGTTGCTTCTCCCAGGTCTTTCATGGAGAAAGTTTTGGACAACCAAATTTTAACTGTCTGTAAAACTGATATATCGTTTCCTATAAGTAATATGTCATCGACATATAATACTAGGAATACGACTGCACTCCCACTAACCTTCTTGTACACACAAGGTTCGTCTGGATTTTGTGAGAAATCAAACTCTTTGATAGTCTCATCAAAATGGATGTTCCAGCTCCTGGATGCTTGCTTCAGTCCATATATGGATCGTCGAAGCTTGCATACTTTGGTTTTATCAATCGATGTGAAACCTTCAGGTTGTATCATGTATACATCGTCAAGCAGGTTTCCATTAAGGAAAGCTGTTTTCACATCCATTTGTCATATCTCATATTATAATGAGCTGCTATGGCTAGAAGCATCCGAATGGATTTAAGCATAGCTGCTGGCGAATAGGTTTCGTCATAATCAATTTCTTGTTTCTGACGATATCCTTTTGCCACTAATCTAGCCTTAAAGGTAACAACATTACCTTCCATGTTGGTTTTCTTCTTGAAAACCCACTTGCACCCTATGGGCTTAATCCCTTCAGGTGGGTTAACCAAGTCCCATACTTGATTTTCGTACATGGAATCCATTTCCGACTTCATGGCTTCAAGCCATTTGTCCCTTTCTGAACATTTCAGAACATCTTCATAACTGATAGGTTCGTCATCGCTTATGAGTAATACGTCGTTTGATTCACTTATGAGAAATCCGTATCTCTCTGGAATATTGCGTGTCCTATCAGACCAACGAAGAGGTGGTGTTGTTTTATGTGACGCCTGCCCTTATATCTACTCTCAGGGCGGGGTCACGTACTATCATTCGTATAATTTTTTTTTCTTCTTAAAGTACTAATAACAAAGTATTAAGCATGCTTGTTCAAAACTAACCTATAACATGATAGGTTCAACTCATAATATAATCAAGTATATGAGTAATCCAAGTGTAACATTCATTACTAAAGAAATGTTAACATAAGCATAATATTGTAGATATGAAGATCTTTATTTTCCGAGCCACCACCCCACACATCTTCAGCCCTCCTGCCTCTTCCTTTAGTTTAAGTGTCTCTTATCCTTATCTGCAGCATAAGACAATACATAAACTAGTAAGCACAAATGCTTAGTAAGATCCTGTCCTACTCGCAAAATCCATATCATAGAAAGATAAGAGAATAAATCACATTCAAGCATGGTAAGTGTTTAAGCATGTTAAACATCTAAGCATATTAACTTCATAGGAAGGTTTCTTTGAAAACATATAAACATAATACTTGAACATAGCATAATCATTAGGGCCCGGCTTGTACTTCATGTTTTGCGCGCGCCCCTAAATAGGAACGAGGTAGCTAATCCCGAACCACTAGGGTTTACTAGGCCTTCTCAAAAGTCCTTCAGCCTAGTATCATAATCATTTGACTCGCTTTAAGAGTCTATAGTACAAGCCATTACAAAATAAAATAATTATCATGTTCTTTATTTTCATAAAGTATGCTCTTAATCCCAACCTTCTAGGGAAGCATTCTTTAGGCCCTAAGCCTTCTTCGTTCATGCCCTACAAGGCTCATCCTTATGCATATGAATGCATCCATAATCATGATAACTAGCCTGGTATAAAGCATGCATTTCATAAGGGTGCCCCATGGGCTATAATGCATGCTCATACATAGATCTCCATAATCATGATAACTAGCCTAGTATAAAGCATGCATTTCATAAGGGTGCCCCATGGGCTATAATGCATGCTCATACATAAATCTCCATAATCATGATAACTCGCCTAGTATAAAGCATGCATTTTATAAGGGTGCCCTATGGGCTATAATTCATGCTCATACATAGATCATAATTCAACCCCTTAAACATATCTTATATATGATAAGGTTGATCACATAAATCATATTCATATCATAGGAAGTGGTAGCATGCTTCATGGGTAAATCAAATGGTTCCTAACCCTAAAACTAGGGTCTTGGCCGAAACTCAAGGGTAGGGAGAGTTCCATTTTTTTCCTAATCCAACACTCCATTTAAACATCATTTGCATATACATATCATTATCCCAAACATAAGCATATCTCCTAGGGTACATCTCATACAATCATCACATATATAGGCATATGATCTTACTAAACACAATCATAATCTCATAGGGTAAGTTGTCCTTCACAACCTCATGTTTCATGCCTTGGCCAAATGTTACATGCTAAGGAATCCAATCAAACATTTCCTTTGAATATCACATGCATATACATCTCATATCATCTCCCTAACATAATCATATCACATAGGATAATTTAACCTTTATAAACCTAATATTTCATGCTTGGCCGATTATCATATGCTAGGGACATTTAGTTTCCAAATCAATATTCCATTTAAACATTACTTGCACATACATATCATCATAGCAACCCTAAGCATATCTCATAGGATACATCCCATACAATCATCACATATCATATATAGCATGCATCATGGGAATAAAATTCAGCAACCCTAAACCCTAACCTAGGGTGGCCGAAACTTGTAGGATGGCTAGGCTAGGTTTTTGACTTCAAATATCCACACAAGCATTTACACAAACACCTTACCTATACTATTAAGCATGGATATATCATAAGGAAAATCATACAACCTTAAACCCTCATCCACCTAGGGTTGGCCGAAACTTGTAGGGTAGGGTAGGCTAGGTTTTTGACATCCAATCTTCACACAAACATTTACACAAATACTTTATCTACACTACCAATCATGGACACATCATAGGATAGCAAGCAACCCAAAAAGCCTAACCTTTCTCCTCTTGGCCGAAAGTTGTAGGGTGGCTAACCCTACTTTTTGTTATCACAACATGATGGGAAGTCATCATACATATGTACCCTAAGTCCCAAGGGTCTCCTTATGCATCAAAAAGTAGCCAAGGCCTCCCCTTAAGGGGGTGGCCGAAACTCACCTAAAGGGAAGACTCCCTTTTTCCAAAAGCAAAACACAAAGAAAATATACATTAACCATTACACTGCAGGCGAGGGGATACTTACCTCCTTTCGCTTGAGATTCTACTTCTTTAAGTCCCTTAGGGTACCCTTGGTTGAAGGAGAAGTGAAGGTTCCTCTTACTCTTTCTTCTCTAGACTCCTTGGCCCTAATAGAGGGCAAGAGTCTTCTTCCTTCCAATCCCCTAGGGTTAGAACCCTAGGGAGTACTTTTCGAAAAATGGAAAAGAGGAGAGGAGAAGAAGGAATTTCGGTGGGGAAGAGAAAGGAAGAAGAAGAGGAAGTTACACACACCTCTTCCCTCTCTTATTTATACTTTTCTCATGAAAAGACATGTCTCTTCACTATTACACGCTTAACAAGCATGTTTCTTATTCTCTCAACAAGAAACAATGCTTGGTGTAGTGGTTAAGACATGGTGAGTGCAACTAGGAGGTTCAAGGTTCGATCCTTGCTTCCTCCTTTCTACACTTTCTTTTTATTACCTTTTGCACTAATCCACATCAAAGCCTATTAAGCCAAATCCATCATGACATTTCAAAATAATTTTTCCATGAATTCATAACATTATTTACATAATATTTCATGATAATTTCCCATGAATTCATAATATTATTCACATAATATTTCATAATAATTTTCCATGAATTTCATAATAATTTTCCATGAATTCATAATATTATTCACATAATATTTCATAATAATTTTCCATTAATTCACAATATTATTCACATAATATTTCATAATAATTTTCCATAAATTCATAACATTATTCATGGTGAAATTTTGGGGTGTTACAATCCTACCTATCTTATAAAAAGTTCGTCCCGAACTTTAAAACAATTCCCAGGTACTTAAATTGTGAAAATTGGGGTGTTACAATCCTACGCACCTTATAAAAAGTTCGTCTCGAACTTTAAAACAATTCCCAGGTACTTAAATTGTGAAAATTGGGGTGTTACATTTTAGGTTCAACTGATAGCTCATCACTATGAGTTATCGGTTGTGGGTCTAGACTAGGTGTCTCTGTAATGTCTATTGGAGTTTCTTAAACTTCATCAAGTTCAATGCCACTCCCACTATTTTCTTGTAAAAGAAATTCTTTTTCTAGAAACACAGCATGCCTTGAAACAAATACCTTTTGTTCCAAGGGATGATAGAATTGGTAACCCTTCGTTTCGTTAGGGTATCCAATAAATAGACATTTATCAGACTTAGCATCCAATTTGTCTGATACAGCCCGCTTCACATAAGCAGGACAACCCCATATCTTAAGGTGAGTTAAGTGAGGTTTCTTACTATTCCATATCTCATATGGAGTAGTAGAGACTACCTTGGTCGGGATTCTGTTTAGCAAGTAAACAACTGTCTTAAGTACATAGCCCCAAAAGGATTTTGGAAGAGTTGCATGGTTCATCATGGATCTAACCATGTCCATCAAGGTTTGATTACGCCTCTTAGATACACCATTATGCTGTGGTGTATACGGCGGAGTCCATTGAGACAATATCCCATTGTCCCTAAGATAATCTTGAAACTCTTGAGTCAAGTATTCACCACCCCGATCGGATCGAAGTATCTTAATACTTTTGCTAAGCTGTTTCTCTACTTCATTTCTGAATTCTTTGAATTTCTCAAAAGCTTCAGATTTGTGTTTCATCAAGAACACATACCCGAATCGTGAGTGATCATCGATAAAGTTGATGAAGTAGCTATAGCCTCCTTGTGCAAGAGTTGACATTGGTCCACATACATCAGTATGTATTAGACCAAGCAATTCTCCCACTGGATTACCTTTTCCGAAAAAGGGTAATTTGGTCATCTTGCCTTTTAAGCATGATTCGCATGTATCAAATGAACCGGGTTCAAATGATTCCAGAATTCCACATCGGTGTAATTCGGTCATGCGTTTCTTACTTATATGGCCAAGACGACAATGTCATGTGTAGGAGTCTATTTGATTATCTATTCGTGCACGCTTGTTGCTTACTTTGATATTGAAAATGTCACCGGATAAACCTAACGTGTAGATAAAGTTCCGGTCCTATAAAAAACGTCATTTAAAGTTATGTAACAACAATTGTTACTAAAAGTTAAATGATAACCTTTTTCATTCAAACATGAAATAGATACAATGTTCTTTATTAACGAAGGAACAAAATAACAATTATCCAATTCTAAGATACGTCCAGTAGGGAGCTTTAGCAAATATGTTCCGATGGCAACAGCAGCAATCTTTGCTCTGTTTCCAACTCGCAAATTCGCTTCTCCCTTGACGAGTCTTCTTCTATTCCTTAGCCCCTGTATGTCATTACATATATGTGAGCTACACCCAGTATCAAGTACCCAGGTGTTTGAGGAAATAGAGTGACATTCAATAACGAAGATACTTGAAGAGGATGGGGCATCGGATGCCTTCTCTTTCAAGGACTCAAGATAAACCTTGCAGTTTCTTCGCTAGTGACCCACCTTGCCACAGTGATGGCAAGTGCCTTTTAGGGTATTTCAGTCTTTTTGGCCTTTTTCTTCTTTCCCTTATTCTGTTCTTTGGCCTTCCTCTTAGAACCTTTCTTCGAGGAACCAACTAACTGTACCGTCTTTTGATCCTGCTTCACAGAAGGCTCTACAGTCTTCAGCAGGTTGAGCAACTCAGGAAACTGGTCTGGAGTTGCATTTTCAGGAGGACGGTTGGGAAGTTGATCTTCAAGGACATAAGCAAGCTTCTCTACCTTGAGGACTATCCTCAGGTTTCGAAGCCAGTCCATGAAGTTTAGCCCGATCAGTTTATTGGTGTCCAAAATGGAACGCAAATTCAGAGAAGGCATGATCGAGTGATTATCCTAGAAATACAAATTGAGCTTATGTGAGAAGAATGATTAAAGAATGTATCAACATACATTAATAAAATCCTATTTATTTTTCAAATTGAATAACCCTTTTTATCAATTCGGGAGATCGTAGGAACATCTCCAAATAGGTTGATATCCAACCATAGATAAGAACAACCATGGCTGTGGCCATCAAGTTATTCTTAGCTATGAAGGTAGGTAATTATACCGATTACATATCACATATATGTAACTATCACTTTATGCTATCAACTAATTGAATGTTTGCATAAATCATTGGGCTGTTAACTCATTAACAAGTATGCAACATTATACATAGCACCCAACTGCACCTCTCTTTACATTGACCTTGGCTGTGGCACAACAAATCGATGCTCCAAGCTTAAGGCTGACCCATTAATCAAGAAATAGTTTTAATATGGTTGGAGCTCATTCAACCATTTAGTCAGGCTTGGATGTGTCCAACAACCAAAACTAAGGATTGACCTCTGACTCCAACTATATTATTCATAAACTAATTCCATGGTTTGAACATGTTGAGGTTCAAGCCGGGCATGGATGTGTCCATCAACCCAAACGAGAAACAAAACTCTGATTCTAACCATATTAATGGAAGGTGTTAGCCTTAATATTTTGTAAGGGGTTTTGGGTCTCATCCTTTCTTTTCTAAGCACATTCATGACATATAATTATGTCATGACTAACGATTTCCTTAATAAAGTATGTATGTGACTTAATTTATCAAGTCTCATTAATTGAATTAGGAACCGGATTTCCTAATTCTAATTTCATACTTTATTCAAGGAATTGTTTTGGGAAATAATTTCCTAAATTATCATAATCAATTTCGGAAATAATATGTTTAAGACTTTGATTTCTCTAAATCAAATCTTATTAAATTAAGAGGCAATTCCCTTAATTCAACCACATATTATTTTCATGAAAATCTCTTTTAAGAAAACTCTATAGGAAACCATTTTCCTAATTAATTTTGGAGACAACAATATGTAAGAGCATCACCTCTTAAATCATATTTTATTCATGGATTTAATTAATTACAACAAATTGTTTTCTAAGGGTGGCTCCCCAAGGCTCAGATACCCAAAGAAAAGAAATTTGTCGTAAATCCAATTTGGTCCGCTTCTGAAGCGTAACCAAATTAAACATGACAATTTCATTCAAAATTGGGAAATTAAATTACAACAACTAACTTTAAATTGGACGGCTCCCCGAGGCTCAATCCAAAATAAAGAATTTTGTTGATAATTTAAAAACCAATTCGAATTTAATTGTTAATTAATTGTCCATAAATTTGTCTAGTCTTTCTTGAAAGAAAGTGCCCAAAATTGCGAGATTTCATAATAGGTTTTCAGAATAATTGTAAGTTTCTGGTACAAAGAAAACTTACATATTTCCAAAATTGGAAAATTTCCAAAATAGGAAATTTCCAAAATTGGAAAGTTTCCAAAGATGGGAAGTTTTCACAATTATCATAAAATTTCAGAAACTAGAATATTTCAAACGTTTGCGAAATTTCATGAGGATTTCCAAACTTTGAAATTCCTAAATCTAAAATTTATAATAATTGGAAAATTTCAATAATTGAAAATTTTTCCAAAATTGAGATTATGACAAAGTTTTTCGCAAAACAATTATATGATTATGTCGAACACAAACCGGCTCTGATACCACTGTTGGGACCGAGTGCATGTTGACAAGGATACGGGTTCGTAAATTTTAAAATATTTACATGCAGCGGAAGAATTAGCATAAATAATTTCTTAAATTATTTTAACCACGTATCTAGCATACAACCTTATGATGTGTGGACATGATCATAAATTAAATTTTTTGCAGAAAAGTAAACTAATTTACTTTGTACCTCGTGTAACTCGAAGAAAGGGACGAGATCCAACCGTAGCGTCCCTTGGAAGCTCCGCCTCTATTTGCGTCCACGCCGAGTTCTCTTCGGGATGACTTCACAAAGCCACGAGTTTTGTGCTGACGAGAACTACTAGATTCTCTAAAGGCACAACTAGAATATTAAGAGAGAAGGATGGAAACTAACCACCAAGTTGCGGAATCAAAATTCCGGGAAGGAAGGAGTTGTGACCCGCTTCTTCTTCTTCTTCTTTGGCACCTTCTTGGTGGAGGTAGCTCACGGCAACCCTAGGAGGGGTGTGCGCCGACCCTAGGATGGGTGTGCGCCGGCCCTAGGATGAGGAGGAGGGCGCCGGCCCTAGGAGGAGGAGAGAAGGAGAGGGGGAGAATAAGAGAGGGAGAGAGCTACTACATCTCTTGATAACTCAATTGAGGAATTCAAGCCTAGCCTTGGTTCCTTTATATAGTAGCCTCTCCCTTGCCAAGTCTCCCCTTTAACGGAATTTTTCATAAGAAATTTATCCTATAAATTTTCTTATGAATTATTCCGTTTATGCCAAGTTTTATTATAACTAACTTTATAATAAAACAAATACATATCTCCTTTTATTATGGAATAAAATTTACAAGAAATTTATAAATTTTTCTTATCATGGAAAAATCAATTCATAATTGATTTTATAAAATTAAAATAAACCGATCCATGGTTCATTTTAATTTCCATAAAAAGAATAAATTTCTATAAATTTCTTTATATAAATCTCTTTATATAAATTTCTTTATATAGATTTATTTATCCATAATTTTATAAAACTAATCGCGCATGATTTATTTTATAAAATAAACCAAATAAATTGGTTTTCTCTACTTGTAGTGGCCGGCCAAACCAAAGAGGGTGGGCACCCTCTTTGGCCGGCCACACCAAGCCAAACCCTCACGAATTAAACTCATTTAATTCGCCCAATAAGCCTTCAAAAGACTTAGCCATTTTAAGCTTCTCGTGCGCCTCTGATAAATTCAGATTCGACTTATTTCTCTTGATCGGAAAATTCACATTTCAACTCGTTTTAAATCCCTCGGATTACTCGTAGTGCGTGTGACTAAATAGGCTTTCAATTTATGTTGGCCGTCTATAATCAACCAATTATAGAACGATCATGAGTGGCACCTAGTAGTACATCATGGCCCCCAATTAATCGAAAGATCAACGGTTGACCTTAGAAATAATTCTGAAACCCTTCAGCAGCTCTAATGAATCGTGCCTCATTCCCTTCACCAACTTATACCCACTTGGTTCAGGACATGGTCTATGTGTGTCAGTCCCCACTAGGCTGACTACGTCACACCTAGCCCAAGTAACGTTCTCTCGTCCTTTGGATTTCTAATTACTCTCATGTATTTAAGAGACTCATACTCTAAACATGACATGCTCTGGCCAGAGACTTTGAGTAACAATCCGACGATAGGCCTGGGTATACATCTCCTCCCAAGGAGTGGTGAATCCTTTATAGGCTGTTCAAACATCTTCGGGCACTTCGGCTTATACCCAATCATCCTGGGTCCACACCTCCTTGGAGATGCTTGCTTAAGATGTTAAAGTATAAGTCTCCATGAACAAGATGACTTGAACACCGCAAGTCAAAGGAACATCGCACTTAAGCTGCAGTAAGAACTTCACTAATATGTCTATATATAGACTACCATGTGAAGTTTTACAGTCAGTCACTCCAATGAACTAGTTCCCTTAACTAGCATTCATGTTTATCTCCGGACATCCCAATGTCTACGGCCAGTGAGAATCAGCTGATTAGAGAATAACCCATGCTAGTCTCAACAGAATTGATAGTGTCCGTGTTTATCAATTCATCGACTAGGGATATTTTCAATACTTCACAATTGCACATGTAGAGATAATCACTAGTTGTGAATTCATCACAAATTCTCTCATGCTGTGAATTGTATTGCGGACATTCAGTAAATGAGTTTAAGATCCCAATCAAATACACAAACATGTATACTCAAATAGTGAATTTTCATTTATTAAAATAAATGTTTACAACCATAAGGCGATTGTCTTAGGACACTTCTCTCATATTACTAACAGTTATGTTAATGTTTTGTGTGCTTATGATTAAGTGACAAATGGTTTTAGTGAGTAGGAAAGAGTCTTACTAAGCCTATGTGCTTATAGTCTTATTTCCTTATACCGCAGATCAAGCAAGAGGACAATAGGGGAAGCAGCAGGAGGGACAAGAGTATGTGTGTGGTAGTTACATGGCCAAAAAAAAATATATTTACTAGTCTAATGCTAAAACTTTACGTTTGCTACTTATGTGCCTAATGGATGGCTTATGTGACTTCATGACATGATGATAAGTATGATGATAATAATGCTAAGTTCCTATGTCACTATGTTTGGAATGATAGCTAGGTGCATGTATGTGTAAGTTTAACTTATTCCGCTGCATTACGATGTTCACATGCCCCTACGTATGTTAGCGTAACGCCGCTTTATGAAAGAAAAAAAAAGCGGGCGTTACACTGTGTGCTCCCTGATCGGTCACCAGACTGATAAGGACCTGTGCAATGAGTGAAACGCATACTCCCTGATCGGTCACCAGACCGATCAGTCATCGCTGGCCGATCCACGAAGGAGCACCGTGCCAACTTCCCTGATCGGTCACCAGACCGATCCAGGCAAGCCCAAATGCACTCTAAGTCACGAGAACAAGCCTCCAGCCCTTCTCTGACTCGTGCCATGCCCAATTCACTCACTGGGACTTCAACCTAGCCCTCCAAGCTAGGACCTGACTTCACTCACTAGGGTTTCGGTCACCCGGCTTCACTCACCGGGATTTCAACCTAGCTTCACTCACTAGGATTTCAATCACCTGGATTCACTCACCAGGACCCAGCTTCACTCACCGGGATTTCCATCACCTGGCTTCACTCACCAGGGTTTCGGTCACCCGGCTTCACTCACTGGAATTTCCATCACCTGGCTTCACTCACCAGGACCCGGCTTCACTCACCGGCACCGGGATTTCCATTACCTGGCTTCACTCACCAAGACCCGGCTTCACTCACCGAGATTTTAATCAACCTAGCTTCCCAAGCTAGGACCTGGCTTCACTCACCAGGGTTTCATGCCCAGTCCCCGACCAGGACTGACCCCTTATGAAATTTACTATCATAGGCAACCAAATTTACATTACTTAAGGGTTTTTGGGTGTAAAGTACATATTTTGAGCACTAAGGACTACCTAGGTAAGTTTAAATCAAAATCAACCCCAAGGATTTTTTTAGGATATTTAATAATAAGTAGAGCATTTAGGGTCAAGAAAAAACAAACCCATAAAATTGAAGTCACCACCAACTTAATATTTGACGAAAAACTTGAAACAAAACCAACTATAAAACAAAACCTAAACAATTCAAATCTTGATAAGAAGATGTTGAACCATTAATTGAACCATTAACTGAACTATCAATTGAACCAACTACTGAGGCATCAACTGAACCAATAGCTGAACCAACCCAAGAAGTTGAACCGACCGCTGAACCAAACCTACTAGCCGGACCTGAGACTAAACCTAGTTCTAGGAGAACGAAGAAACCCAGACTCAATCATCCATCTGACCAAATCTTGGGTGATCCAACCTTAGAGGTTAAAACAAGGTCTTCTTAATGAAATCTTAGTCAAATTGCCCTAATTTCAAAAATAGAACCTATGACTATAGAAGAAGCCCTACCTGACCTAGATTGGATCATTGCAATGCAAGAAGAACTAGCCCAATTTGAGAGAAACCAAGTTTGGGACTTAGTACTTAAACTTGAAGGTAAGTTAGTTATAGACACTAAGTGGGTATTTAGAAACAAGATAAATGATCAAGGGGAGATTGTGATAAACTAAGCCCGCTTAGTAGCTAAAGGGTTTAGTCGACTCAAAGGGTTGGATTATGATGAAACTTATGCCCCCGTAGCCAGACTGTTGTTGCAGGAAGCACCATATCGAACCTTGTTTTGATATTGGCAAAGGATTCAAAGTTAAGTACTATTTGTGATCTAACAATGTTACTTGAGTGTGCAGAAACAAGTCCTGGCGAAGGGCTGCTGGGTACCTAGCGAAGGACTGCTAGGCATCGAAACCCTAAGACTTGGCGAAGGGCTGCTGGGCACTTGGCGAAGGGCTGCTAGGAGTCTAAGACCTGGCGAACGACTGCTAGGCACCTGGCGAAGGGCTGCTGGGAATCTAAGTCCTGGCGAAGGGCTGCTAGGCACCTAGTGAAGGACTGCTAGGAGTTGATGACCTGGCGAAGGACTGCTAGGCACCTAGCGAAGGGCTACTAGGAGTTAACGACCTGGCGAAGGACTGCTAGGTACCTAGCGAAGGGCTGTTAGGAGTTGAACACTTGGCGAAGGACTGCTAGGCACCTGGCGAAGGACTGCTTAGTACCGAAGACCTAGCGAAGGGCTGCTAGGCACCTGGCAAAGGACTTCTAGGCAAAAGTCCAACCGGAGAAGCCGGTTGGCAAAAGGTAAACTCTCCTGAGAGGAGTAGGTGAGGACGCGTTCCTCGTCGAGGGAATAGTAGGCATCTGTTCGAGCTAGGGTTCCATTTGGGAGACCCGAAGTCAGAACCAAGACAGCTAAGGCTGTATAAACCTAACATTTCTCGCCTTGTTTGTTGTGGAACTAACCTTGGATGAGGGGACCAAAGGAAAGTGTTTCTGCAGCTCAGAACGCCCCAAAGGAGAGGGGCAGCAGCTGGGCTAGGCGCCCGGGAGGTCCCGGGCGCCCAAGGTCAAAGCCAAACGAACAAGCTAAGCAAGAATATCAAGAATTGCTTCGGAAGCTTACTGGGCCAGGTGCCCTTAAGCTCCCGGGCACCCTGGATGCCTCGGGCACCCCGGGCCCAAGCCAAAACAAGTGATCGAAGCGGAAGCCAGCAGACCAAGTCAACCGGGGCGCCCCCACTGTCCCGGGCGCCCCCGTCAGCTCCGAGCCCGATTCTGGAGGGATAAGCGCTGATCGAGCTTCGGATGAGAGTTCTCGGATCTGAAGGCACGTGTCAGGCGCCCCCAGCATCCCGGACGCCCCCAGGAGTGCTATAAAAGGGGCTCGACCCCTAAGGCTTCACAATCAACTTTTCTAACGCCTCTACGCTCTTCGACTCAAGCGCTCTACTCCGGAAACCTCCAATCTCGAGATTCAAGCGCCGACGATGACCCTCAGTATCGAAGTACGATCCACACCGGGCGTCGGTAACGAAGAGTATAATTGTTCTTTTTACTGCACCATTATTGTACAAATCTTTGAAAAAACCTGTACGATTATAGAATTACCCGCTGTAAACGGTCAAGGACCGTGGGCCTTGGAGTAGGAACCGACTGTGACTCCGAACCAAGTAAAAATCCTTGTGTTCGTGTCTATTTTGTTTTATTTTTTCGCTGCGCATTCTCTTTTCTAATCCGAAACGTTTTCACGATATTCACCGCCCCCCTCTATCGTGTTTTCTCGATCCAACACAGACTTGAATTAATTAGGATGTTACTAGCTTTTGCATCCCATAGAGGTTTTAAACTACACCAAATGGATGTCAAGTCAACCTTCTTAATGGGTTCATAAAAGAGGAAGTATATGTAGGGCAACCACCAGGATTTGAGTGTTGGAAATTGGATGGCTAGAGAGGGGGGGGGGGTGAATATAGCCAAACACAAAAATCGCTTTCACTTTTGAGACTTCTCTGCAGTTAGGGTTAGTAGCATAGCGGAAGAAATACAAAACAGAGTATAACTACAGCAATGAAAAGCAAACAAAAAACGCTAACAAAGATAGTTTATAAGGTTTGGGGATAACTTGCCCCTACTCCTTGCCGTGCCCTTAAGGTGGGCGATCCCTTGATTGTCGGCAGATCAAGCCCCGGAAAATTCGGATAGAATGCAACCTCCTTCTCGGTGGAGTAACCTCTCCACAGCATTTCAATCAGTGTATATGAAATTAAGCACAATGAAATAATAAGGAGCTTACAGAGCACTTAGGACAGAAAGGGCACCAGAGAGCTCCACACCAAGCTCCACTAAGCACAGATCTCACGCAAGAACTCCCTGCTCTTCGTGTCTTGCTGATGGACTCGCTAAGCTCTCTGCCTCTTCCAAGTCCTCAGGTTGCCGATTGCTCAAGTGTATGCAAGAGTTGCTTCAAGGATCAGAATGTTATCCACAGAGATGGAGAAGTAGCTTGTTACTAGCAGATGAGTTCGAAGCTCATTTCCCCTTCTCCACTTCACAGCTTTACCTGCTTTGCATCGCCAGCATCGCTAGGTCACAGACGCTCCTCTAGAGCTTGCCAGCTTCTCACCTGCAACAACCCAGCTATCTCTGACCTCCTCTGGACTCACTGAACCCTCTCCAGCTGAGCCCCAGGTCATCAGCTTCTCAGCCGATGCAGCTCGCGCCAGAAGCCGTTGTTTCCTGCAAAGAAGAAATGGACAAACCTGCTCCAAGGAAAGACTCCCATTGACCCTCCTTGAGTATTTGAATCCATCCCTGTCATCTGCACACTTAGAAGGTCATTAGCACAGCAAATAAATAGAGAATCACATATCAGAGAAAGAATCAGTAGTGTATCAGTAGTAATCTGAACGCGATTAAAGCTCTGACAGCGCTTTTGAATTAAAGCTGTCAGCTATTGATCGGTCCCCAGACCGATTAGAGAGACTCCTGATCGGTCACCAGACCGATCAGGATGGGTCCAGACCGATCAAGCTCCAGCCTGATCGGACCCCAGTGAGAAATCAGAAATCGCGACTCCTTCGTGATCGATCACCAGACCGTGGAGTGATTTTCCAGCTTCGCAGTCCAACACTCCTGATTGGTCCCCAGACTGATCAAGGTGTGGCCTGATCGGACTGGTTACCGATCAGGCCACTCTCTGACCGATCAAGCTCCAGCCTGATCGGTTATAGTGAGAAGCTCGCGATAATTGATCGTTCACCAGAACGATCTGAATAGTATCCCTGATCAGTCACTGGACCGATCAGGAGCCGATTAATAGGCTTCCAAACTCACTGTATGCTCCCTGATCGGTCACCAGACCGATCAGGAGCCGATCAGTAGGGTTCCCAAACTCACTATATGCTCCCTGATCGGTCACCAGACCGATCAGACATAGCTGGACCGGTCACCAGACTGATCCACGAGGGAACTCTGTGCCAACTTCCCTGATCGGTCACCAGACCGATCCAGGCAAGGTTAAATCTCCTCTAAGTCACGAGAACAAGCTTCCAGCCCTTCTCTAACTCGTTCTTAGTCCCCCGGACCAAGACTCCGTGCCCAGTTTCACTCACCGGGACTTCAACCTACCCCTCCAAGCTAGGACATGGCCCTCCAAGTCAGGGTATCATCCAACCTAGCTCTCCAAGCTACGACCTGGCCCTCTAAGCCAGGATTTCATCCAACCTAGCCCTCCAGGCTAGGACCTGGCCCTCGAAGCTAGGGTTTCATCCAACCTAGCCTTCCAGGCTAGGACCTGGCCCTCCAAGCCAGAATTTCATCCAACTTAGCCCTCCAGGCTAGGACCTGAGCCTCCAAGCCAGGGTTTCATCCAACCTAGCCCTCCAGGCTAGGACCTGGCCCTCCAAGCCAGGGTTTCATCCAACCTAGCCTTCCAGGCTAGGACCTGGCCCTCTAAGCCAGGATTTCATTCAACCTAGCCCTCCAGGCTAGGACCTGACCCTCCAAGCCAGGGTTTCATCCAACCTAGCCCTCCAGGCTAGGACCTGGCCCTCCAAGCCAGAATTTCATCCAACCTAGCCCTCCAGGCTAGGACCTAGCCCTCCAAGCCAGGATTTCAATCACCTAGCTTTCCAAGCTAGGATTTCATCCAACTCCGTGCCCAGTCCCCGACCAGGACTTAATCTCAATCATCTCATTAACCTAAACTAAAATCAGTGTCAACACCTAAACAACAATCAGGGTCAGACTACATCAACAATCTCCCCCTTTTTGTTGTTTGACAACCTGATTTTATGTTTAGGGATTTGAAATCAATAGTCTCAAATTTCACTATTGTAGAAGAATCAGGATCCTTCCCCTACAATAGTTAACCTTGTAATTATCCCAAACTTAACTAACCACACTCTCCCCCTTTGTCAAACATCAAAAAGGGTGTAGACTGGTTGTTAAGTTTAAAAACATACTCTCCCTCAAACCTAGGGGTTCTCCCAAAACAACAAAGATATGTTTTAATTTTGAAAGCATATGAACCCATGTGATAAAGATAATGCAGGATATAGCAATCACATGCAGCATATGAATCAAGGAATGGAAATAAACAAGACATAGTAATAAACATAGAGTAGTAAATCATACATGAAATCATGCATAAAGTCAGATGTATCACACAGCATCAGAATATAATCAAGTACAGCATAAATCCAAGACAGCAAGTGGTCAGATGCATATCAATGCATCAAAGTACAGTCAAAGACACCACCAAGTCATAACAGGCAAAACAGTCAAATCACCAACCATGAATACAAGATCAGAGTACAATCAAATCAATCCTCAGCAGCTCCATCGTCAGATGTATCATCAATAGATATGTAGCTCCCTGGTGCAGTGCTGCTGGATGGCGCAGCTCTAGGAAATGTATGTTGATGCCACTCCTCGTACCAGGTCTACTGCTGGGACCGAATCCTAGATACGTCTGACTCTAGTGCGAGCAGTCTGCGATCGAAAGATCGAAACTCCGACTGGACCTCCTGTCGTCAGAGCTCGGAGATATGAAACTCGCGCTGCATCGTCTGCTCCAGCTCCACAACCTGCCAGTGGAGATCAGGATCTGGCTCATAGTGGCCCTCTACAGCAGCAGGCGGCTCCCGATGAAAGGCCTGAGAAGCGGGTATCTAAAAATGGGCGACCCTAGGTAACTCCCCCACACCTCTCCTATCGTTCCACCTCAACCCCTGTGGTCCGACGATAATGTCAGACTGGGCCAACGCACATTGGCCAAGTCGGCAGTCCTGCCGAACCATCGGCACGATCCTGCCCTGTGACACGTCGATACCGACAGAATGAAGCCAGGTGGTAATGATATGTCCAAATGGCATGTAAACTGTCTGACCGTCCATCTGACTGTAAGTGATGATAGAGAAGTAGATGGACGTGACTATGTCAAAGTCTAACCGTCGATGTATCCCGTAGTGTATCATGCAGTGGTTTGGGCGAATTTCGGCTAGGGGCTTCGAAGTAATAGGTATCAATCAGCGGGGGAAAGATTGAGAGCAGCAAATGTGTGAAAATCACCGGCAGGCTCACCGGGACCCCCTAGCCTGGGCTGGCCAAAAAAATACTCGTGGATAGAGTCAGGAGTGACTCCATCGAAGGGAACTGTTAAAGGATTTGGAAGAAAAGGGTAAAGCGGAAAGTCATTATCTGAACGACGACAATCTAAAAAGGCAGTGAAGGCTGATAAATCAAAATTGAGGGTGATACTGGCAACCCGGGTCCTATACCCCATACCCGCTCCACTGACCATGCTGTTATATAATTCGGAGACTAAATCAAAATTGATTGGCCGCTCAAGAAAGAGAATTGATCCTAGCTCGTAGAACTCAATGACCTGTCGTACTGAGGGACATTGTTCGTAAACAAACGCTCGGTCTACAATTCTACAAGGTAGGAGTTTGAAGGTGTGATTGTGAAAGAACAATTTGAAGTGACCATTGGGAAACCGTGGATCACAGGGAGGTGGAGGCCTACGGGAAGATACAGAAGATGAAGGGCCTTTGCCCTTCGAGGTTCTCTCAGCGGGTTCTTTTCCCTTGGACGACTTTCTAATGATTTGAAAAATTGATCATGACAGTTGAATGAATCAATATGAGGTCCACCACAAAGACATTGATCAAAATCAAGATGAGATCGATTAGTGAAGTGAACACAAGAGTTTGATCATGTAAGGTAAGATTTGATCAATAATCAAATGACGATAAGGTTTGATCATATGGGTAAGGCACACACGGCACATACCAAAACAAACCCCAAAATCAAACATCAAGGTTAGTTCACCAAGTATTATGATATCTGAAGTAATCAACAAGGTGAATGTAGAAAAATCTTACTTAGGTGCCATATTGAAGAACGAAGAGAGTGTTGTCAGTCTTGACGAAGAAAAGAACTTGCAAGATACTAGAACTCTCCTAGAAATTGAGCAGAGAAAACCAGATCACGACGCAAGGAGTTGCAGGAACACGGGCTCGCAGCTAGGAGTTGTTGAGAACACCAATAGCAGGAAGAAGAACTCACACGCACAGGGAGAAGAGGAACTTATGCGCAGGAAGAGAATGAGGGGTTTCGGCGCTAGGGCTTGGGAAGTAAGGGAAAGAGGGAGTTAATAGGTTGGTGGACTGACCCACCAACCAGAATTTAATGCGATTGAACGGATCACCGTTCGATCCAGGAGCGCCTAGACCAATCAGGCTCAAGCCTGATCGGTCCGGCTTGGTCCTAATCGATCGGGCAACCGATCAGGCAAGCCCCTAATCGATCTGCCGATCGATCAGGGAGCGAATAGTAGGTTCGTGAGATTTTTTGTGACCCTCCTTATCGATCGGTGGACCGATCACCACAGGGAGCCAGATCGGTCTGGGGACCGATCCAGGCCAACATAGAAAGTTTTGACAATTTCTCGCAAAATAGCTGGATCGGTCGATTGGATCGATCAGGCCGATTCCTAATCGGTCTGTGGACCGATAAGCCCTATGTCTGCTCAGTCTGTGGACCGATCAGGTATCAGAAATTTTTTGATATAAGTCTGAAACTTCAGTTTTAGACTTCTTATCTAATTCCGATGTGATCAGATGGAAGATTTTTGATCTTGGAGGTGTTCCCTTGACTATAATTGACCCTTGAACAAAGATTAAAGGTCCTTATGGGTTTAGCAAATCAATTTGCTCCAACCAAGTGGAGTCAAATGCAAACACAAACATCCATTCAATGTTTAAACAAGTTTGTATCAATATAAAGTCTCCAATCAAGTTTCCTTGATTGGAATGTCCAAGTATGATCATGGAGCCAAGTACACATATGTTATGCATTGGTTTTCCCCATACTTGGTCAACTTAGTAATTATTATCTCGTCAACCTAATTCCTCAAGTGATGCATTAACATTTTGAGTAATTAGGTTGAGCCTAACATCTCACCCCGTTTCTAGCAAACAAAAACGTTTGGTTAAACCTTATAGTTTGTGTGAGATGTCCCCATGTTGCCCAATAATTGTTCCGAACAATTCTAATTGATCATGAAGGGTTTTGAATACTTGTTAATCCTATGAAGCGCGACATATTCCCAATTCCCTTCGCAAGAAGCTAAACTCATTCTCGGGAAGTGGTTTAGTGAAAATGTCCGCTAGATTCGATTTTGACTCTACATGTGAGAGTACAATATCTCCTCTAGCAACATGATCTCTAATGAAGTGGTGACGCACTTCAATATGCTTGGTTCTAGAATGATGGACTGGATTCTTGGTTAGGTTTATCGTGCTAATGTTGTCACACAACACTTGCACACCCTTGTAGCTTAATCCATAGTCCTCTAGTGTATGAATCATCCACAACAATTGCGATACACTCTCTCCTATGGCGATATATTCTGCCTCGGTCGTGGAGAGAGCAACACAATATTGATTCCGACTTGACCAACTAACTAGTGATGATCCTAAGAATTGGCAACCCCCACTCGTGCCCATCCGATCCAACTTGCACCCAGCATAGTCGGAATCGGTGTAGCCAATTAGGTCAAATGATTCGGTACGGGGGTACCAAAGACCAACACCAATTGTGGCCTTAAGGTATCTCAAAATTCTCTTAACACTAATTAAATGAGATTCCTTGGCACATACTTGATACCTAGCGCACATACTTGATACCTAGCGCACATACCCACAGTAAAAAGTATATCAGGTCAACTAGCTATGAGGTATAGCAGACTACCTATCATACTCCGATATTGAGTTATGTCAACAGGTTTACCACTCTTATCATTGTCTAACTGTGTGTTTGTAGTCATGGGAGTGGTTACCTCTTTAGAATCACTCATGTTAAATTTTCGGAACATCTCTTGAGTATACTTTGATTGGTGCACATGGATTCCGTCACGAGTTTGCTTGATCTCATGTCACAGGAAGAAAGTCAACTCTCCCACTAGACTCATTTCAAATTCACTCTCCATGTGTCCAATAAATTCATTTAAATAGCCTTTATTGTTTGAGCCACAAATTATGTCATCGACATACACTTGGCCTACAAATATATTATCACCATCTCTTCGTAGAAATAGTATAGGGTCTATTTGACCTCTTACAAAACCTTTTTCAATTATAAATGTCGACAACCGCACATACCAAGCTCGGGGTGCTTGTTTAAGGCCGTAGAGTGCCTTTTTAAGCTTGAACATGTGGTTTGGAAATTAGAAACTCTCAAACCACGAAGGTTGTTCGACATAGACCTCTTCTCTTATGAAACCATTTAGAAAGACCGATTTGACATCCATTTGATAAAGTTTAAACCCACGATGTGCTGAAAATGCAAGCATCATCCGGATGGACTCTAATCATGCCACGGGAGCATAGGTCTCATCGTAATCAAGGCCTTCAACTTGACTGTAGCCCTTGGATACTAAGCGTGCCTTGTTTCTTATGATTTCTCCCTTATGGTTCAATTTATTTTTGAAGACCCATTTGGTTCCAATAATGGTGGTCTTCTTAGGTCTAGGGACTAAGTCTCATAGTTGACTTCTTTCGAATTGACCTAGTTCGTCTTGCATGGCAATGATCCAATCGGGATCATTTAATGCCTCGTCAACATTTCTAGGTTCAATTTAGGAAATTAGAGCAACTTCATTAGCCTCATTCCTAAAGAATGATCTAGTCCTAACCTCATGGTGGATATCTCCAACAATTTGGTCTTGGGGATGGCTAGAGGCTAACCTGGTTTGCCTTGGTATTGGTGGTGCTTCTTGGATGGTTTCACTAGACACAAGCTCAGCCTCAGGATCCGGCTGATCTATGGGTTGTCTAGGCTCACCATCATCAGACTCATCACCACCATCTACAACACTTGGACTTCCATTCAAACCTAGTTTCTTAAGTTCGAATTGAACTCCTTCTGTAACACCCCAAAATTTTTCCATATGAAATATTATAAATTCATGAAACATTATCATTATTATGAAATATTATAAATTCATGAAACATTATCATTATTATGAAATATTATAAATTCATGAAACATTATCATTATTATGAAATTTCATGATGGGCTTGGCTTAATGGGCTTTGATATGGATTAGTGCAAAATGTGATAAAAAGAAGAGATAGAAAGGAGGAAGCAAGGATTGAACCTTGAACCTCCTAGTTGCACTAATCATGTCATAACCAACACACGAAGCCATGTTTCATGTTGAGAGAATAAGAAACATGCTTGTTAAAGCTAGGGAAGTGAAGAGACATGTCTCTTCATGAGAAAAGTATAAATAAGTGAAGGGAAGTTGGAATAACTTCCTCTCTTCTTCTTCCTCACTCTTCCCTCTTCAAAACCGAAAACTCTCCCCTCCCCTTCTCAAATTTTTGAAACTCCAACCCTAGGTTTCCTCCATAAGAAAAACTCCCAAGAGGACCCTATAGAGAGACTACCTTCTACTAAAGCAAGGCTAAGGAAAAGAAGCGCAAGAAGGGCTCTCCTCTCCTCCTCTTCAAGGACTTCTTGGTGGATATTCAAGCGAGAGGATGTAAGTAATCCCCTCACCTGCATTACAATAGTTTCGAGTGCCTAAAATGGTTTAAACATAGGATGAAGCTCTTGATGTTTTCGGCCAAGAAGGTTTTTAGGGCTTGCGAGGGTTTAAACTACTCCTATACTTGGATATGTTTTTCCTCATGATGTGTGACTAAATATATGATGATAATATGATGTTTTCCTTGTCCTTAAGCCCCCAAAAACCCGGAGTAGGCTTGCTGGAATTTTTGGCCAAGGACCTCTTTTAGGGCTTAGAGAGGTTTAAACTCCTAGTATGCTTGATAATGACCCTACCTATGATATATAAGATGATCTTGTTGGATCGAGAAATGCGAGAGAGGGGGGGGTGAATGTCGCAATTCGTTCGGATTTAAAAGAGCGGGTGCGCAGCGGAAATAAAAGAGAGTAAAACAACGCAAACACAGCAGATTTACTTGGTTCGGAGCCTGGGTCGACTCCTACTCCAAGGCCCACGGTCGTTGACCGTTTTCTGCGGGCAATTCTATAAGTTCGCAAAGTTTACAAATAGATTTTACAATAAAGCGGAATAGTAAACTTTAAATACAACTCTTGTTACCGACGTCCGGTGAAGATTGAAGTTCTGGAGCAGCGGGACGTCGTCGGCTTGAGTTGGCAGCTTTCTGGAGTGTGTCGTGGAAGCAGAAGAGCGTAGGATTGTCGAAGCAAATCGTTGTTCTTTGAAGAGGGTCGAGGCCCTCTTTATATAGGGCAGGGGGCGCCCGACATGCTCGGGGCGCCCCCCACGTGGCTTCTGATCCGGCGAGCCCTCGGTCGTGACTGATCGCTTCGACTTCGGGATCACAGTTGACTGGGGCGCCCGATGCGGGCGGGGCGCCCGGGTTGACCGGTCAAAGCTTTATCGCCGAGGCTTCGCGAGGGTGAGCTGCAGCTGCCTTCAGTGGCGTGGCACAGTGGGCGCCCGAGACACGCGGGGCGCCCGATCTGCGCGGTGCCCGATTTGCGCGGCGCCCGCGACAAGAGGGGCGCCCGACATGCGCGGGGCGCCCCCCAACGCGGTGCTGTCGGAGGTTTACTTCTCTGCTGACTTTGGGTTGACTCTGGGGCGCCCGACACATCCGGGGCGCCCTGCTCAGCTGCGGCCTCACTCCTTTGAGGCCCTCTGAGCTGCAGAAACACAGTCCTTCGGTCCTGCATCCAGGGTTAGTCCAAAATAGCAAATACTAAGTTGATTTTTCACAGCCTTAGCTGTCTTGGTTCTGACTTTGGGTCTCCAAAATGGAGCCCTAGGTCGAACCGACGCCTAATGTTCCCTCGAGGGGAACGCGTCCTCACCTACTCCTCTCGGGAGAGTTTTACCTGGTGCCAACCGGATCCTCCAGTTGGACTTTTGCCCAGCAGTCCTTCGCCAGGTCTTGAGTTACCAAGCTGCCCTTCGCTTGGTGCCTAGCAGCCCTTCGCTAGGTCTTTTCTTCTGGCAGTCCTTCGCCAGTGCCTAGCAATCCTTTGCTAGGGCTTTGTCCATTCTGGCAGTCCTTCGCCAGTGCCTAGCATTCCTTCGCTAGGGCTTTTCCATTCTGGCAGTCCTTCGCCAGTGCCTAGCATTCCTTCGCTAGGGCTTTTCCTGTACACTCAAGAAACTCGTTAGACAACCATTAACCCTTAACTTTTGAACCTTTTTGCCAATATCAAAACACAGGTTTGACTTGGGTGCATACTGCACCAACAATCTCCCCCTTTTTGATATATGGCAACCTAGTTCAAAAAGTTAAGGGAAAAAGAATGCTGAAATTGAAATCCTAAGTTGGATTCCCTCCCCCTGGAAGTAATCTCCCCCTAGGTTTTTCAAAAGTAGGTGATTTTACTTTAAATACTTAGAAAAATTTTATTATCGAAAAACTTTTTAAGTATTGCCTGAGTTTTTCAAAAAAAATATTCTAAGTTTGAAGAAGTTTTCACATTTTAGCAAATTTTGAGTTTTAGGAAAACTTTTTAAACTTTAGACTTTTTCAGTTTTAAAAAATTGAGACTTGGGGAAAAATTTTTTTTTGATTTAGAAAATTTTTCAGGGTTTGAAAAAAAATTTCAGACTTTAGAAAAAGCTTTTCAGAGAATAATTTTAAAAAAACTTAATAGCAATTCAGAGCAAAAAAATAGAAATTTGGAAAAACATTTTTGTTCCCTGTTTCCTTTCCAACTCTCCCCCTTTGACATATATCAAACAAAATGCACAAAAGGATATTTGCAATAATAAAGCATGTGCTGTACTGAATCAAAGCAAGACCTAAGTCTGGTTAAATTTTTAGGGACCTGTCTAACCCATTTAGCTACTTACTAACTGTTATAAACAGTAGCTTTTGCTAGAGTTAGTCAAGTTAAGTGCATTGTTCAAGTTAGATTGTCTAAACTTGACACTTGACCTGATTGCTGTTCATTTAGTGCCCCAATTGCTGCCGATGCACTGACTTAAAGCATCTTGAATTGAGGCAAAGACCTAAGCATCTCAACCCTTTCTAGGTTATCAATCAAAAGTATCCTAAGGTGTTTGTGAGATGCTGGCTTCTAAGTCTATAGGTGCATGCAATTCTAGGGTTAGAGCCTAGGCTAAGTCCATTTTTGAAAAAGCCCTAGTTTTGAAAGGGGTAGTTTTTGAAATAAAACTAAGTAAAAAAAACTTTTTAAAGTTAAAGTAATATTTTTAACAAAAAAACATTTTAAAAGACATTTTAAGTTCAATTTAAAATTGAAAATCCAAAAACCAAATGATTCTATTCTACTAAGCATAACCCTAACTGCCTTCTTAGTGAGCTAAACTCAGATTCAGGTAGGGGTTTAGTGAATATGTCTGCTAGGTTGGACTTGGAGTCTACATGCTTAAGGACTATTTCACCCCTAGCTACGTGATCTCTTACAAAGTGATGTTTTACTTCTATGTGTTTGGTTCTAGAGTGTTGTATTGGGTTTTTGGTCAAGTTAATTGAGCTAATATTGTCAATGTTGACTTGGGTCTGATTGTAGTCTAGTTGAAAGTCCTTAAGAGTATGCATCATCCATAGGAGTTGAGCTACACACTCTCCTAAGGCTACATATTCAGCTTCGGTTGTTGATAAAGCAACACAGTGTTGCTTTCTACTGCACCAACTTACTAAGCTATTTCCTAAAAGTTGACAGCTTCCACTTGTACTTTTTCTATCTAATTTACAACCAGCATAGTCAGAATCAGAATATCCTGATAACTTAAAGGATGAAGTCCTAGGGTACCAAATCCCTACATTTAGGGTGCCCTTAATGTATCTTAAGACTCTTTTTAGGGCTGCTAAGTGAGTTTCCTTAGCACATGTTTGGTACCTAGCACACATCCCTACTGAAAAGAGTATATCAGGTCTGCTGGCTGTAAGGTATAGTAGACTTCCTATCATACTTCTGTAAAGTTTTAGGTCTACTGGTTTACCCTCAGGGTCACTATCTATTTTTACATTTGTGGCCATTGGGGTACTTATACTTTTAGAGTTATCCATTTTAAATTTCTTAATTAGTTCTTTAGCATATTTTGATTGATGTACATAATTTCCATCTTTAGTTTGTTTGATTTGTAACCCTAAGAAAAAGTTTAGTTCCCCAACTAAACTCATTTCAAATTCACTTTCCATAATTGTTACAAATTCTTTTAGAAATTTAGAATTAGTTGACCCAAATATTATATCATCTACGTAAATTTGGGCAACAAATATATCTTTTTCTAAAATTTTAACAAACAAGGTTGGGTCAATTTGACCTTGTTTGAATTCTTTAGAGATCAGGTAATTGGATAATCTTTCATACCAGGCCCTGGGAGCTTGTTTTAGTCCATAAAGGGCTTTACTAAGTTTGTAGACATGATAGGGTTTTTCTATATCCTCAAATCCTGGGGGTTGTCCTACATAAACTTCTTCCTTAATAAGCCCATTTAAGAAGGCCGACTTTACATCCATTTGGTATAATTTAAATCCTTTATGGGATGCAAAGGCTAGTAACATCCTAATCGACTCAAGTCTAGCTACAGGGGCAAAGGTTTCATCATAATCCAATCCTTCTACTTGGCTGAATCCCTTAGCTACTAAGCGGGCTTTATTTCGGACTATTTCACCTTGGTCGTTTAACTTATTCCTAAATACCCACTTAGTGTCAATTACGGATTTTCCCTTAGGTTTAGGTACTAACTCCCAGACTTGGTTTCTCTCAAATTGGGCTAACTCTTCTTGCATGGCTAAGATCCAGTCAGGATCAGGTAGGGCTTCCTCAATAGTCTTAGGTTCAATCTTTGAAATCATGGCTATTTGACTAAGATTTCTATAGGAGGCTCTAGTTCTGACTCCTAAGGTTGGATCACCTACAATTTGATCAGTTGGGTGACTAAGTCTGGGTTTCTTGGTTTGTCTAGTACTTGGCTCAGCTTCAGGTCCAGCTGGTCCAATAGGTTCAATTCTGGGTTCATTGGTTGGTTCAACTGATTCAGAATTTGGTTCAATTGTTAAGTCATTAAAGGGTTCAGTTAGGGTTTCAGAGTTATCTTCTTGATCAGTATTTGGTGAAGCTAAGTCAGAATTGTCAGATTTTGGGTTCGTTTCTTCATCAAATATTAAGTTGGTTGTTTCTTCAATTTTCTTAGTTATCTTGTTGTAGACTCTATAAGCTCTACTTGTTGTAGAGTACCCTAAAAAGATACCTGGGTTTGACTTGGATTGGAATTTTCCAAGATAGTCCTTGGTATTAAGAATATGGACTTTGCATCCAAAGACTCTAAGATAATGTAGGTTTGGAAGTCTGTGGTAGTAAAGTTCATAGGGTGTTTTACTTAACCTTTTATTAAGCAGAGTCCTATTTTGGATATAGCAAGCTGTGCTAATTGCTTCTGCCCAATAGTGGTTGGGTAGGTCAAATTCATTAAGCATAGCCCTAGCAGCTTCCTGTAGGGTTCTATTCTTCCTTTCTACTATGCCATTTTGTTGGGGGGTTCTAGGACACGAAAATTCGTGTTTATATCCATTTACTTTGCAGAATTCTTCGAATCTTTGATTCTCGAATTCTCCCCCGTGGTCAGACCTAAGTCTTTTTATTTTGGTATCATTTTGGTTTTCAATCAATTTGCAAAAGTTGTTAAATAGGTTCAGGGTTTCATCTTTGGTCTTTAGAAACCTAACCCAGGTGAACCTAGAGTAGTCATCAATTATCACTAAGCAGTACCGGTTTCCACTTAGTGACTTGGCTCCATGTGAATCAAATAGGTCAAGGTGTAGGAGCTCAAGTGTGGTTTGGGTTTGATCAGATTGGATCAATTTGTGACTAGACTTGGTTTGTTTGCCTTGATTACAGGATTCACATATTAGGTTTTCATTACTCTTAATTTTAGGAACACCCTTTACTAAGCCAAGTTGGGTAATTTTTGAGATAGTTCTTAGATTGGTATGACCTAATCTCCTATGCCAGAGTTTTGATTGTTCTAACTGTGTTAACATGCATTTGGGTATAAGGGGAAGATTTGTAGTATATACATTATTTTTCCTAGTGCCCTTAAGCATGATTTCTGAGTCTTGTGCGTTTCTAATTAGGCAGTTAGAATTGTTGAACGTAACTAAATAACCAGAGTCACATAACTGGCTTATGCTAAGTAAGTTAAAATTAAAGTTTTCTACTAATAGAACTTTCTTAATAATGAAATTGGATTTAAGTTCAATATTACCTGACCCAATTACCTTGAGTGTGGCATTGTTACCAAATGCTACTGAGCCCAGGTTTTTGAACTTGAGTTTGGTGAACTTCAATTTGTCCCCAGTCATATGTCTGGAGCACCCGCTATCTAACATCCATTGGTCCAAATCTTTATGTTCCTACACATAAAGAATTTTTGATGATTTGGATCCAATTTAAGTTAGAGATAGCTTAAATTGAGTTTCACTTCCTAGTCTGTCTCACCCCAGTCTAGGGTTTTCAATCACGTTAACCTTAAGATTTTTGTGAGACAGGTTTGAAGGTAAAAATTAATTTTGAAAGGGGATTTTCATTTATTTTGAAAAGTTATTTATTTTTAAAAAAACAGAAAGTTTTGAAAACAGATTAAGTGTTTTTCAAAAAGATAATAATTTTGAGAAGTAGAGGTTTTGAAAAACAGATTAGAATCTATAATTATTTGAAATTTGAGTTAGATTCGAATTTGACAAAAGTTAACTTGAATTTGAATTTCAGAAATTGGCTTCCAGGTCTTGGCGAGGCACTAGGCCTTCTTTGGCCGAAGCCTTATGAGATCATCCACCCTTTCCTTGACAAAGCCTTTTAATGAAATTTCATTTTCAAATTAAATTAGGTCATTTTCTGGTCTAACTAGCTTGGATCTTGGATCGGTAGCTTCGGCTAGTTCCGCCAAATTGGCTTCCCTAACGTACTATCATCTCACCTCCACCCAATACTATGTTTTCAAGTTTCAAATAATTTCGTCCTTAAATCTAAGTATTCCTTAAATCTAAGCATGGCAATTTGCAAGAAATTAAATAAACAAGCAATCAATTAATTAAAAAAATCATCTAATTATAAAAATTGTTTTGATTTTGGCTCCCCCTGGACTATAGCCTCTATATGGGTTAGGCAAGATGTGAATCTTGTCCTTGGGGATCCAAAATTGATTTGAACCAGTTGGTTTAGTCAGGCACAGTTTTGGCACCCATGCCTGAACCTTAGGTCTTGACTGGTTCAGTACAGCAAAGTAAGATCTTTGCCGAGATTTGGTTCTATAGCCAAGTCCGGATCGGTTTAGAACAGACTTCTGTTTTCCCAGAATCATATCAAGATTCTTGGAACCAGAAGTGAATCGTTCTAAAGCTGTTCTTAAATCCTTGACTTGAGTTTTCAGGGAGAAATTCTCTGATTCAAGTTTCTCAACTTGATCAGGGGTTTCTTCCTGAATTTTCTCAGTTAAGGAATTAGAATCAGCTCCCTCTTTCAGGAGTTTTACTTCCTGTCGGAGGGACTCAATTCGGAGTTTGGCTTTCGCCAAATCTCGGGATAGATAGGAAATAAGAGAATTTAATTGCGATTTGAAAAGCCTGTTACCTTTATTTCGCCGTCGTCGGAGAAAGTCAGTTTGCCGTCGTCCCGGTCCGAGTCTGAGTCAGTCTCGATTTGATCCGAAGCGGTCAGGGCTAGAAGATTGGACTGAGGTGCTTCTTCTTCTTCTTCTGAGGAAGACTCATCCCAGGTTGCTTGGAGTGCCTTCTTCTTTCTGGTCTTTCTGGACTCCTTTAGACTTGGACATTCAGTCTTGTAGTGGCCCTTCTTCTTGCATTCGTAGCAGGTTACGTTGGGCTTTTGTTTGTCAGTTGCCGGTTCATCTTGTCCGTCCTTTCTCCGGCTTGTTCTCCGTGTGTTAGTTTGGTTTTTCAACTTTTTGTAGTAGCTCCGAGCTAGCCGGACCAGTTCTGATTGATCTTCTTCTTGATCTTCTGAATCTGAGGTAGATTCAGGTTCAACTTGAATTTTCTTCTTGGTCATTTTCCCTGTTTTCCCTGCAAAAAAAGCTATACTTTTCTCGACCAAATTGGAGTTAGTCTGTTCATGCAGTTCAAGTTCAGAAAATAACTCATCTAGCTTAATTTTTGAAAGATCCCTAGAGACCTTGTATGCATCTACCATAGATGCCCACAAGGTAGTTCTAGGGAATGCATTTAGGGCGTACCTTATCAGATCACGGTTTTGAACCTGGTGACCTATTGCGTGAAGACCATTCATTATCTCTTGAATTCTTGCGTGGAGCTGGGCTGCTGTCTCGTTATCTGCCATTTTGATGGTGAAGAGCTTGTTTAGTAGCAGGTCCCTTTTGCTGATCCTCGTGTCTGAGGTTCCTTCATGGAGCTCGATTAGTTTAGCCCATAACTCCTTTGCACTGTTGAAGGGGCCTACGCGGTTCAGCTCTTCTTTTGTTAGTCCACATTGTAGAGTCTGGGTTGCTTTGGCGTCTGCTTCAATTTTGCGTTTGAGAGTGTTGTCCCACTCCCAGTAGCTTTGTGGAATTCCTTCTATATTTCGTGGGATCTCCAGACCGGACTGGATAATGATCCACATGTCCACCTGAGTTTTCAGGTGGACCTCCATGCGACTTTTCCAATAGGAAAAGTCTTCTCCACTAAAGAGTGGAGGTCTAGCGGTGCTGTATCCCTCTTGGATAGACATTTGTTACTGAAATAAAAGTAAACAACAAAAATATTTCCAAGACTTGGTCTTGGATTAGTAGTGCGGGAAGAAATAATCAAACACAGATTTCAAGGGGTGTTGCACCAACCTTGAGATAAAAACTCGAACGAAGATTTTTTGTTTAAAAAAATGAGAGAGAAAAAGAATCCGAAAAATATTCAAACTGGTGGTTGCACCAAGTTTGACTTCCCCGCTCTGATACCACTTGTTGGATCGAGAAATGCGAGAGAGGGGGGGTGAATGTCGCAATTCGTTCGGATTTAAAAGAGCGGGTGCGCAGCGGAAATAAAAGAGAGTAAAACAACGCAAACACAGCAGATTTACTTGGTTCGGAGCCTGGGTCGACTCCTACTCCAAGGCCCACGGTCGTTGACCGTTTTCTGCGGGCAATTCTATAAGTTCGCAAAGTTTACAAATAGATTTTACAATAAAGCGGAATAGTAAACTTTAAATACAACTCTTGTTACCGACGTCCGGTGAAGATTGAAGTTCTGGAGCAGCGGGACGTCGTCGGCTTGAGTTGGCAGCTTTCTGGAGTGTGTCGTGGAAGCAGAAGAGCGTAGGATTGTCGAAGCAAATCGTTGTTCTTTGAAGAGGGTCGAGGCCCTCTTTATATAGGGCAGGGGGCGCCCGACATGCTCGGGGCGCCCCCCACGTGGCTTCTGATCCGGCGAGCCCTCGGTCGTGACTGATCGCTTCGACTTCGGGATCACAGTTGACTGGGGCGCCCGATGCGGGCGGGGCGCCCGGGTTGACCGGTCAAAGCTTTATCGCCGAGGCTTCGCGAGGGTGAGCTGCAGCTGCCTTCAGTGGCGTGGCACAGTGGGCGCCCGAGACACGCGGGGCGCCCGATCTGCGCGGTGCCCGATTTGCGCGGCGCCCGCGACAAGAGGGGCGCCCGACATGCGCGGGGCACCCCCCAACGCGGTGCTGTCAGAGGTTTACTTCTCTGCTGACTTTGGGTTGACTCTGGGGCGCCCGACACATCCGGGGCGCCCTGCTCAGCTGCGGCCTCACTCCTTTGAGGCCCTCTGAGCTGCAGAAACACAGTCCTTCGGTCCTGCATCCAGGGTTAGTCCAAAATAGCAAATACTAAGTTGATTTTTCACAGCCTTAGCTGTCTTGGTTCTGACTTTGGGTCTCCAAAATGGAGCCCTAGGTCGAACCGACGCCTAATGTTCCCTCGAGGGGAACGCGTCCTCACCTACTCCTCTCGGGAGAGTTTTACCTGGTGCCAACCGGATCCTCCAGTTAGACTTTTGCCCAGCAGTCCTTCGCCAGGTCTTGAGTTACCAAGCTGCCCTTCGCTTGGTGCCTAGCAGCCCTTCGCTAGGTCTTTTCTTCTGGCAGTCCTTCGCCAGTGCCTAGCAATCCTTTGCTAGGGCTTTGTCCATTCTGGCAGTCCTTCGCCAGTGCCTAGCATTCCTTCGCTAGGGCTTTTCCATTCTGGCAGTCCTTCGCCAGTGCCTAGCATTCCTTCGCTAGGGCTTTTCCTGTACACTCAAGAAACTCGTTAGACAACCATTAACCCTTAACTTTTGAACCTTTTTGCCAATATCAAAACACAGGTTTGACTTGGGTGCATACTGCACCAACAGATATGTGATGTAAATATGGTTTATTCATGATTTTAACATGCTTGGAAACTAAGGTATGTATGCTAGAATTTTCTGTAAAGAATGATAAGTAGGACTTAAGAAGGGGTAACAACCCCAACATGCCTTCTAATGTCTCCTCTATGATGTCTACCTTAATGTATGATGTTAGTGTAATGTTTTTCATGGTTTATCATGCTCTAAACTTAGAGTTTATTTGCTGGAATTTTCTGATTAAATAAGAATTTGGGCTAAGGGGGAAGCTACAACCCCAATTAGGCACGCCAAGGATGCCTATGATATGCTATGAGTAGTATAGGTGATAACATGTCTTCTCCCATCCTTTTTCATCTCTAAGAATCATGATATACATGTCTATGTTTAAGCTCTTTAAGCACCCTTATGTTATGCATGGCTTATGTATGATGAAATGCCTAAGAGATGCTTCCCTGTAAGTCGGGACTAAGAGCACTCCATGATAAGATAAGAGGCATGCCATGCTCATGATATGACAATGAAGTGATAGGTTATGATGATATGCTTATGATATGATAAGAATGTGCTATGCAACCCCTAGGTCGACGGACTATGAACGGACCTAGTAAGAAACAAGAATGTGCTATGCTTATGATTTGATAAAATCCATGTATGCTATTTTACTTTGTATGGCTTGTACCGGATCCTAGCAAGGTCCACGGGTGGGCTCCGGATGCAGCCCCTAGGTCGACGGACTATGAACGGACCTAGTAAGGGGATGGGCTCCCGAGACGCCCCTAGGTCGATGGACTATGAACGGACCTAGTAAGGGGATGGGCTCCCGAAACACCCCTAGGTCGACGGACTATGAACGGACCTAGTTTCCCTAGTAGGTTAGAGACTAGCTACCTCGGCCTATTAGGGATGCACGCATTATGTATGTCTGTATGTGGTACAAGCCGGGATCCCCCAAATGATGATGGATGTATGTTTAAGTACCTATATGTATGATTTTAAGAAAAGCATATGCATGAACTCATCCTATGCATGTTTTCAAAAGAGCATCTTGCATTCGCATTTTGTTATGACTATATGACTATTATGCTATAAAGGTGAATTATGTTAAGTTCAAGTATGCTTCTTATGATAAGTACATATGCTCCCTTATGCTATGTTAAGTTAAGTGTTTTTAATGCTATGCTCTATTATGACGTGATGTTTTCTCTACTTGATGGAACGTATGATTTTGTGAGTAGGAAGGAATCTTACTAAGCTATATGCTTATAGTTTTAATGTTTCCCTTGTACTGCAGAAAAGGGTAAGGAATGGATAAACTAAAGGGAGCAGCAGGAGGGGCAAAGATGTGTGTGGTGGTGGCATGGTGGAAGAAGATCTACTCATGTTTTGTTTAGTTATGCATATGCTGAGTATTGCATGTTAATGTTGAATCATACTTACTAAGTTGCTACTTGCTGATATTTAGACTCATATGGATATTTCATGCTCACATTCGCTCATATGCTAAGTACTTAGTTTAGACTTGTTAAAGAACTATAGTATTATGTTATCCTTCCTCATACTTACTACTCTGTCTTAAGAAATGGCTATGTGGCATGCTTCTATTATGCAAGTAAGAATGTAAAGGTACCTAGCATGCTCTCCTCAATGTCTAAGATGTTTAAAAGGTTTCATGCTTACATGTTCAAGTACAAGATTATACATGTATCATGTTCAAGTTTCAAGTTTCAAACGCTTCCGCTAAAACGAAAACTATGTTCGCGTAACCCCGCCCTAGTGTGAGAAGGGCGGGCGTTACAGGTTGGTATCAGAGCAGGTCTGCCTTCCCCACTACACACACACATCCAAGCTTCATCCTGACGCTTCCAAGTAAGAGATCCTAACCTCGCTTTACTTTATTTCATGTACAGTAATATGATTTATGCTTGCATAACAAGAGAAAGTAGCGTTAATTCTTATATAGCTTATTTATCACCGGTATGATAGATAATGACCAGAAATTGTAAGATATGTGAACCTGAATGAAACTTCCTCTTATCTAAATATATGTATCCATTAATAATTTAGAAATTGGGGTAAGAGGGTGGTTACATATTGTAATCACTAGGGTAAACTACACCGATTGGGTGTGTGTTTTCCTCTATATATATTTGCGAATTGAAAGAGGAATGGTTTAGTACTAACCATGCCATTTTCTTTTCAATTCCAGATGTTGCATGAGGACTACACTGAGAGGTGCCGCGAGCTGCTGGAGCGGATATAGGCGGTTGAGTATTGCCCGACCCGGGGAATACAAGGCAACATAGGGTTCTTGGATCGGCTCTTCTGGAAACTAGAGAGGGAAGGGTTTCTAGTCATGGACGATCATAGGATCGGAGCTTTACTTCATTCATTGCCCAACCGGGCAAGAGAGGTTGCACATCAGATCTGGGGACAGCACAGATGCTGTATCCCATATGCAGAATTATGTAGGCAGCTTCTCCACCATGAGTTCCCAGAAGACCTGGGAGACTCGGAGGAGGATTCCGAGCCGTCCGAGGAGGACCCTGAGCCCTTTGAGGAGGATCCTGAGCCCTTCGAGGAGGATCCCGAGCTCTTCGAGGAGGATCCCGAGCCCTTCGAGGGGGATCCCGAGCCCTTCGAGGAGGATCCAGAGGTGTTGGAGATGTTCGAGGAAGACCTTGAAGCGGACGAGGAGATTCTCGAGATTGAAGAAGATGACCCGATGGGAACAGTAGAGGATCCTGAGGCGGGCCAAAGGGAGATGTGTGAGGAGGTAGTAGCCGTCGCTATGATATTCTTTATGTTGGGCATAACGGCAGCCCATCTTGCTCACTGAGTTGGACTAGTTTTGTATGTAGACTTATAAGAATGAATAAAAATAAATAAATTTTGGGGTGTTACAATCCTCCATACCTTATAAAAAGTTCATCCCGAACATTAAAATAATTCCGGATACTTTAATCATATTGCCTCCTCTTATTCCCACGTGGCTTCTTCGAATTGTTCGTTCCGCCACAGAACCTTTACTAAGGGTACTTCCTTGTTCCTTAGCTTTTTGACTTCCCGGTCTAAGATCTGTATAGGTCGGCGTTCGAAACTTAAGTTCTCTTGATCTTGTACTGGTTGGGGCTCTATCATCTGATTCACATTAGAGGTACATTTCCTGAGCATTGATACATGGAAGACATTGTGGAAAGCCGACATTTCTGGCGGCAACTCCAGTTCGTAAGCCACTTTGCCTACCCGTCTCAGAATCTGATATGGTCCCACATATCTCGGACTCAGCTTCCCTTTCTTCCCGAATCTCATTACCCCTTTCATAGGGGCCACTTTCAGGAATACTGAATCCCCAACCTCAAACTCTAATGGTCTGCGTCGCTTGTCAGCGTAGCTTTTCTGCCGACTCTGAGCAGTCTCTATCCTCTGGCGGATATTCTTTATAGCCTGAGTGGTTTCGTCTATGATATCCGTCTGGAGTTCCATCTCCTTCTTTTCACCACTCTCAAGCCAGCATATAGGAGATCTGCATTTCCTTCCGTATAGTGCTTCGTACGGTGTCATCCCGATAGTAGCCTGATAACTATTGTTATACGCAAACTCTGTCAGGCTCAGGTATCGACACCAGCTTCCCTTGAAATCTAAGGCACAAGCTCGTAACATGTCCTCTAATATCTGGTTTACTCCTTCAGTTTGCCCGTCAGTCTGGGGGTGAAAGGCAGTACTGAATTTCAGCTTCGTGCCAAGAGCCTTTTGCACGTGTCCCCAAAAATCTGAAGTAAATCGACCATCCCTATCAGAGATAATGGTCTTGGGAACCCCGTGTAGTCGGACAATTTCCTTGACGTACAGTTGAGCTAGTTGCTCTACTGAGTGGGTCATCCTGATAGCCAGAAAATGGGCAGACTTGGTGAGTCTGTCCACAATAACCCATATACCATCATATCCAATCGTCGTTCTAGGCAGCCCAGAGATGAAGTCCATGGAGATGTCTTCCCATTTCCACTCGGGGATAGACAGGGGTTGCAGAACTCCCCCAGGCCTCTGGTGTTCTGCTTTGACCCTCTGGCAGGTCAAACACATACTGATATAGTGGGCTACATCTTGCTTCATACCGGACCACCAAAACTTGCTCTTCAGATCTTGATACATCTTGGTAGACCCAGGATGCATCGCATAAGGTGTTACGTGAGCTTCCTTTAGGATTCTTGTCCGTATGTCGGAGTCGTCGGGAACACATAATCGATCCCGGAGATATAAGACTCCGCTGTCTGAAATTCGAAATCCATCGTCCTTGCCTTCGAGAACCTCTTGCTTGATTCTCTAAAGACTCAGATCATGATTCTGCTTTTCCAGAATATCGTCGAATAATGTCGGCTTTGTCACAACCCTTAGGGGAAGAAATTATGAATTACGGGATTGAAATCATATCAGGACAGTTGTCCACCCTGATGATTGCGCCGACATTATTCGACGATATTCTGGAAAAGCAGAATCATGATCCGAGTCTTCAGAGAATCAAGCAAGAGGTTCTCGAAGGCAAGGACGATGGATTTCGGATTTCAGACAGCGGAGTCTTATATCTCCGGGATCGATTATGTGTTCCCGACGACTCTGACTTACAGACAAGAATCCTAGAGGAAGCTCACGGAACACCTTATGCGATGCATCCTGGGTCTACCAAGATGTATCAAGATCTGAAGAGCAAGTTTTGGTGGTCCGGTATGAAGCGAGATGTAGCCCACTATATCAGTATGTGTTTGACCTGCCAGAGGGTCAAAGCAGAACACCAGAGGCCTGGGGGAGTTCTGCAACCCCTGTCTATCCCCGAGTGGAAATGGGAAGACATCTCCATGGACTTCATCTCTGGGCTGCCTAGAACGACGATTGGATATGATGGTATATGGGTTATTGTGGACAGACTCACCAAGTCTGCCCATTTTCTGGCTATCAGGATGACCCACTCAGTAGAGCAGCTAGCTCAACTGTACGTCAAGGAAATTGTCCGACTACACGGGGTTCCCAAGACCATTATCTCTGATAGGGATGGTTGATTTACTTCAGATTTTTGGGGACACGTGCAGAAGGCTCTTGGCACGAAGCTGAAATTCAGTACTGCCTTTCACCCCCAGACTGACGGGCAAACTGAAAGAGTAAACCAGATATTAGAGGACATGTTACGAGCTTGTGCCTTGGATTTCAAGGGAAGCTGGTGTCGATACCTGAGCCTGGCAGAGTTTGCGTATAACAACAGTTATCAGGCTACTATCGGGATGGCACCGTACAAAGCACTATACGGAAGGAAATGCAGATCTCCTATATGCTGGCTTGAGAGTGGTGAAAAGAAGGAGATGGGACTCCAGACGGATATCATAGACGAAACCACTCAGGCTATAAAGAATATCCGCCAGAGGATAGAGACTGCTCAGAGTCGGCAGAAAAGCTACGCTGACAAGCGACGCAGACCATTAGAGTTTGAGGTTGGGGATTCAGTATTCCTGAAAGTGGCCCCTATGAAAGGGGTAATGAGATTCGGGAAGAAAGGGAAGCTGAGTCCGAGATATGTGGGACCGTATCAGATTCTGAGACGGGTAGGCAAAGTGGCCTACAAACTGGAGTTGCCGCCAGAAATGTCGGCTATCCACAATGTCTTCCATGTATCAATGCTCAGGAAATGTACCTCTAATGTGAATCAGATGATAGAGCCCCAACCAGTACAAGATCAAGAGAACTTAAGTTCCGAACGCCGACCTATACAGATCTTAGACCGGGAAGTCAAAAAGCTAAGGAACAAGGAAGTACCCTTAGTAAAGGTTCTGTGGCGGAACGAACAATTCGAAGAAGCCACGTGGGAACAAGAGAAGGCAATACGATTAAAGTATCCGGAATTATTTTAAAGTTCGGGACGAACTTTTTATAAGGTATGGAGGATTGTAACACCCCAAAATTTTCCCATATGAAATATTATAAATTCATGAAACATTATCATTATTATGAAATATTATAAATTCATGAAACATTATCATTATTATGAAATATTATAAATTCATGAAACATTATCATTATTATGAAATTTCATGATGGGCTTGGCTTAATGGGCTTTGATATGGATTAGTGCAAAATGTGATAAAAAGAAGAGGTAGAAAGGAGGAAGCAAGGATTGAACCTTGAACCTCCTAGTTGCACTAATCATGTCATAACCAACACACGAAGCCATGTTTCATGTTGAGAGAATAAGAAACATTCTTGTTAAAGCTAGGGAAGTGAAGAGACATGTCTCTTCATGAGAAAAGTATAAATAAGTGAAGGGAAGTTGGAATAACTTCCTCTCTTCTTCTTCCTCACTCTTCCCTCTTCAAAACCGAAAACTCTCCCCTCCCCTTCTCAAATTTTCGAAACTCCAACCCTAGGTTTCCTCCATAAGAAAAACTCCCAAGAGGACCCTATAGAGAGACTACCTTCTACTAAAGCAAGGCTAAGGAAAAGAAGCGCAAGAAGGGCTCTCCTCTCCTCCTCTTCAAGGACTTCTTGGTGGAGATTCAAGCGAGAGGATGTAAATAATCCCCTCACCTGCATTACAAGAGTTTCGAGTGCCTAAAATGGTTTAAACATAGGATGAAGCTCTTGATGTTTTCGGCCAAGAAGGTTTTTAGGGCTTGCGAGGGTTTAAACTACTCCTATACTTGCATATGTTTTTCCTCATGATGTGTGACTAAATATATGATGATAATATGATGTTTTCCTTGTCCTTAAGCCCCCAAAAACCCGGAGTAGGCTTGCTGGAATTTTCGGCCAAGGACCTCTTTTAGGACTTAGAGAGGTTTAAACTCCTAGTATGCTTGATAATGACCCTCCCTATGATATATAAGATTATATGTGATGTAAATATGGTTTATTCATGATTTTAACATGCTTGGAAACTAAGGTATGTATGCTAAAATTTTCTGTAAAGAATGATAAGTAGGACTTAAGAAGGGGTAACTGTTGGATCGAGAGATGCGATAGAGGGGGGGGGTGAATGTCGTAAATCTTTCGGATTTAAAAAGAGCGGGTGCGCAGCGGAAATAAAAGAAAAACAGAACAATGCAAACACAGTTGGTTTACTTGGTTCGGAGCCTGGGTCGACTCCTACTCCAAGGCCCACGGTCGTTGACCGTTTTCTGCGGGCAATTCTATAAGTTCGTAAAAGTTTACAGAAAAGATTATAACAAGAACAGTTTAGTAAACTTTAAATACAGCTCTTCGTTACCGACGTCCGGTGTAGATCGAAGTTTCGGAGCAGCGGGACGTCGTCAGCTCGAGTTGGAAGATTTCTGGAGCATGTCGCGGAAGCAGAAGAGCGCAGAAGTGTCGAAACAATTGATGCTCTGAAGAAGGAGGTCGAGGGCCCTTTATATAGGGCCTAGGGGTGCCCTGGTCGACGGGGGCGCCCCCCCGCGTGGCAGCAGATCCACACAAAGCGCAGTCAACGACTTATCCCTTGAACCTCGGGATAAGGTCTTGACTGGGGCGCCCTGGATGCTGGGGGCGCCCTGGTTGACTCGGCCAACTCTTATCCGCAGCGCTGAGTCTTCTATGATAAGGGCGGCTGGGGGTGCCCGGGACAGCGGGGGCGCCCTGAGTGCTTAGCGCAGACGCGGCAGCCAGCAGCTTCATCTGATGGTTTGCCATGGGGGCGCCTGGGACAGCGGGGGCACCCTGGGTATGTACTGTCGAAGTCTTTCTTGTCTTGTTGTGTTTTGTGTTCACCATGGGGGCGCCCGGGACACTCCGGGCGCCCTGGTCAGCTGTTGCCTCACTCCTTTGAGGCACTCTGAGCTGCAGACATTCGTTCCTTCGGTCCTGCATCCAGGGTTAGTCCAAAACACAATAAAACAATAAAATAATAGGTTATACAGCCTCAGCTGTCTTGGTTCTGACTTTGGTCTCCAAAATGGAGCCCTAGGTCGAACCGACGCCTAATGTTCCCTCAAGGGGAACGCGTCCTCACCTACTCCTCTCGGGAGAATTTACCTGGTGCCAACCGGATCCTCCAGTTGGACTTTTGCCCAGCAGCCCTTCGCCAGGTCTTGAGTTTCGCCCAGCAGCCCTTCGCCAGGACTTGGTTTTTGCCCAGCAGCCCTTCGCCAGGTCTTGAGTTTCGCCCAGCAGCCCTTCGCCAGGACTTGGTTTTCGCCTAGCAGCCCTTCGCCAGGACTTGCCTAGCAGCCCTTCGCCAGGACTTGGTTTTCGCCTAGCAGCCCTTCGCCAGGACTTGGTTTTCGCCCAGCAACCCTTCGCCAGGACTTGGTTTTCGCCCAGCAACCCTTCGCCACGACTTGGTTTCCTGACAGCCCATCGTCAGGTGCCTAGCAGCCCTTCGCTAGGACTTTGTTTCCTGCACTCTCAAGCAGCATTGTTAGACAACAAATAACCCTTAACTTTGAATCCTTTGCCAATATCAAAACAAGGTTCGATCTGGTGCTTCCTGCTCCAACAATCTCCCCCTTTTTGATTATGGCAACACAATTCAAAGTTAAGGAAAAAGATAGCAGTTTAAGCATAAAGGTTAAGACTAATAAAACATATCAATTCGTAACAGTCTAAGCCCAAATGTAATCATGCTCATTCTCCCCCTGAATAATTAACATAACTCTTAACTTTAACCTTTCCTCCCCCTTTGACATATATCAAAACCAACATGGGTGAACAATTTAAAAGGTTTTGCAAACCTAAATTTTGTAACATAACTTTCCTAGGTGATTGTAAAAAGGAATTTTATTTAGGCAAAATTTTGACGCCAAATTTCCAATACTTAGAAAATTGCGGGGTTGAAAGAAAATTTTCTAAGTTTAGATGATTCAATTTTTTATTACTTAGAAACTTTCAAGAGAACCTTTTTAAGTTAGAAAATGTTTGGAGTTGGAAAATTTTCAAGAGAGTTTGAATTTTTTACTTAGAAAATTTTCTTACCAGTCGGTAAAGTTGATTTTCCAAAAGATGTACTTAAGCTTTGAAAAACAAGTAAAGTTAATTTTTGAAAATATTGAACTTTGAACGACAAGAGCTTTACTTTTTGAAAGACAAAAAAAAATAATTTTAGCCTTTTCTCTCTTAACCAATCTTTCCTCTTAATGAGAAATTCTTCTCCTTAGCCATATATCAATAAGAAAAAAATATATATATGTTTTAAAAAAATTTAAAATTTGTGTATTAGAGCCTATGAGTTTTGAAAACATAAAAATACTTAGCATAATTTTTGAAAGCATAGCAAAAGCTTAACATGCACCAAAACTCCACTTTGAAAGGCATTAAAAAAAATTATTTTTGTATGCAATTCTTTTAGAAAAATTCATTCACTTAGAACACTATTGCCTTGAAAATATTAGTACTTTTGAAAACATTATATTTTGAAAAGTAGAAGTACTTTTGAATGATATTGTGCATTTTTGAAGATATAAGAAGATTATGCATTAAAAACTATAAGTGCTTTTATAATATTAGAGAAAATTATCTTTTGAAGGCACTTACAAAAGTATTGTTTTTAACGCATAATATTTTACTTGCTTTGGTTACTTTTCCAGTCTGACACAATCCTAGGAAACGTTGTTAACTACAAGGACAGTTTCCTAAGTGTCCTGGAAATTTTCCAACTCAAGTAAATACTATTTCCAAAAGAATTTAAAAAATAAACTAATAATATTTTGAAAGAAAAATTTAAGTTTTCAAAAGGATTTTAAACGTGCAGTGCATGAAAACATATAATTCAATAATTCTTTTAATTTAATCTCCCCTAAACTTGACCCAGTCCTAGGAAGCTTGTTGACTACAAGCGATCTTCCTCTGAGTCTTAAGGTTTGATTTAAATTATAAGAATTGTCTAATAACTAAAAAAAATAATAAACACATTTCAGAAATTCTTCTTTTGACTCAAACTCCCCCTAAATTTGACACATCCCAGGAGTCCTTATGGATCATGAAGTGGACCTTCCTCTGTGTCTTTAGGGTTTATTAAAATCAAAAGAATAGTTTTGAATATCAGTACGGTAATATAATTTTAGGAAATTCAACTTGAATTGAAGATAATTTTCAAACATAAGCCCCTTTTTCGAAAAACATTTTGAAATGATAATAATTTTTCAAAGATATTTTGAAAGAAAATTAAAAAGAATAAACCACTCCCCTTTACTATTTAACTCAATCTAATGTCCTAGGGGACTTCAGTGTTATCCATGTTTGACTATGTTAATCATGGTTTGACTATGTTGGAATTATCCTCTGAATTAAAACACAACATAAAAGAAATTTTAATTGAACTTAATTTTCCTGTCTCACCCAATCTAGGATTTTCAAACAGTTAACCTTAAAAGTTCTTTGTGAGACAGGTTTGAAGGTAAAAATTAATTTTGAAAAGGAATTTTCATTTATTTTGAAAAAAGTTATTTACTTTTGAAAACAGATTTGAAAAAAAAATAAGTTTAGAAAGCAGAAATTTTGAACACAGATTAGAATCTATAATTATTTGAAATTTGTGTTAGATTCGAATTTGACAAAAGATAATTTGAATTTGGATTTCAGAAATTGGCTTCCAGGTCTTGGCGAGGCACTAGGCCTTCTTTGGCCGTAGCCTTATGGGATCATCCACCCTTTCCTTGACAAAGCCTTTTAATGAAATTTCATTTTCAAATTAAATTAGGTCATTTTCTGGTCTAACTAGCTTGGGTCTTGGATCGGTAGCTTCGGCTGGTTTCACCAGTCTAAAGAGACCAAGTAGACTTGATCTTATTAGAGTTGGTTTCCCCAACGTACTATCATCTCACCTCCTCCCAATACTATGTTTTCAAATTTCAAGTAATTGGTTAAGTCCTTAAGCTATCTAGTCCTATGAATAGCCAAAACAAAACTTCAGATAATGTCATAGTGAGGAGAAATTTCTGGATTTTCTAAGTTTGCAAAATTATTAATCAGTTTTTCTTGTATATCAATTTTAATTTTCAAAGTCTCATTTTCTTGTCTTAACATTTTGAATTTTGACTTTGCTAATATACATGATTTCATTAAGTTATCCAAGCATGCATCCATATCTAAATTTGACCAAGGGAGATTAATTAAACTATCAGTATTCAAGGTAAAGAGTTGATTTGGATGTAAATTACAGTTACCCATTTTGGTTGGTTGCCCTGGATCTTTGTAACGTTTATCTGTGCATTCCTCTTTGTAATGGCCAAACTCCTGACACTTGAAGCATTGAATGCGACTCTTGTTCTTTCGTGCTTTTGGAGCTCGTTTCTTTGTTGCCGTCGGTGGTATCGTTTGAATCTTACGAGTAGGACACTTAGTTTGGTAGTGCCCTCTCTCCCTGCATATGTAACAAATTATATGATTTTTAAAATTTAAATTTGTAATTTTACCTTTTGATTCCTTATTGGGAATCTCCCCCTTAATTGTTGCTGTCTCGGATCTAGATTCATCTTCTGGTTCCGTGTCTGAGTCGGACTCGGATACTTGTTGAAGCTCCTTCTTTGGTGGTTCTCTTGGAGTTTTCCCTGCAAAAGTTATACCTTCCTCGACCATTGCAGTATCAGCTTGATTATTTAATTCTAATTTAGAAAAGAATTTGAAATTGGTTACCATCTCAGTCAGTTCGTCGTCTGATTCTGCTGGTTCTATTTTGACTCTGGGTTCAGGTTCAGACTCTGACTCGGCTGTCTGTGCTTGGACCGAGAGTGCGAGATAACTTACCTGATCTTCTTCTTCATCTGAGATTTCTTGATGAAGATTGATCAATTTCTCCCAAATTTCTCTAGCACATCCAAATGAACCGACTAGCTTGAGTTGTTCGTTGGTTAGACCGCATTGAAGAATTGCAGGTGCTCTTGCATCAGTCTCAATTTGGTTGAGGGTTGGTTCATCCAGTTTGTCCCATGCAATTGATAGTCCATCTTCTGTAGGGGGTGGAACCCTGTTTGAATGATCATCCATATGTCCATATGGGTCTTTAGATGGAACTCCATTTGACTTCTCCAAGAATTGAAGTTTTCACCGGAGAAGAGAGGTGGACGAACGCTGTTCCATTCTCGATTGGCCATTTAAAAACCCTTGCACACAACAGAATTAACCAAAATGTACCAAGACTTGGTCTTGGATTAGTAGTGCGGGAGAAGGAAAAAATTGTCCAAAATAAATGTTGCACGAATTTCGAGGCGAATTAATAATAAAATTAAAAAAAATTTATGAAATTTTTTTTGAAAATGATGATTTTGTCAATTCTGATAAATGAAAAGAATAAGAATTTAATGTTTGGAAAAAAATTTCTTGATTTTAAGGTAGCACGAATTTCGAGAAAAAATATTAAAATAATAATAAAAAAATTTATGACAAGTTTTCAAAAAATTGATCGTTTTATCGATTCTGACTTAGGTAAAAAAAAATGAGAATTCAGAATTTTAACTCCACCTACAGATATTATTTAAATAAAATAAATAAAGCAAAAAAAATCCGAAAATAAAATTTTCAAACTGGTGGTTGCACCAAGTTTGAATTCCCCGCTCTGATACCACTTGTTGGATCGAGAGATGCGATAGAGGGGGGGTGAATGTCGCAAATCGTTCGGATTTAAAAAGAGCGGGTGCGCAGCGGAAATAAAAGAAAAACAGAACAATGCAAACACAGTCGGTTTACTTGGTTCGGAGCCTGGGTCGACTCCTACTCCAAGGCCCACGGTCGTTGACCGTTTTCTGCGGGCAATTTTATAAGTTCGTAAAAGTTTACAGAAAAGATTATAACAAGAACAGTTTAGTAAACTTTAAATACAGCTCTTCGTTACCGACGTCCGGTGTAGATCGAAGTTTCGGAGCAGCGGGACGTCGTCAGCTCGAGTTGGAAGATTTCTGGAGCGTGTCGCGGAAGCAGAAGAGCGCAGAAGTGTCGAAGCAATTGATGCTCTGAAGAAGGAGGTCAAGGGCCCTTTATATAGGGCCTGGGGGCGCCCTGGTCGACGGGGGCGCCCATCCACGTGGCAGCAGATCCACATAAAGCGCAGTCAACGACTTATCCCTTGAACCTCGGGATAAGGTCTTGACTGGGGCGCCTTGGACGCTGGGGGCGCCCTGGTTGACTCGGCCAACTCTTATCCGCAGCGCTGAGTCTTCTTTGATAAGGGCGGCTGGGGGCGCCCTGGCTGTGGGGGCGCCCGGGACAGCGGGGGCGCCCTGAGTGCTTAGCGCAGACGCGGCAGCCAGCAGCTTCTTCTGATGGTTTGCCATGGGGGCGCCCGGGACAGCGGGGGCGCCCTGGGTATGTACTGTCGAAGTCTTTCTTGTCTTGTTGTGTTTTGTGTTCACCATGGGGGCGCCCGGGACACTCCGGGCGCCCTGGTCAGCTGTTGCCTCACTCCTTTGAGGCACTCTGAGCTGCAAACACTCGTTCCTTCGGTCCTGCATCCAGGGTTAGTCCAAAACACAATAAAACAATAAAATAATAGGTTATACAGCCTCAGCTGTCTTGGTTCTGACTTTGGTCTCCAAAATGAAGCCCTAGGTCGAACCGACGCCTAATGTTCCCTCAAGGGGAACGCGTCCTCACCTACTCCTCTCGGGAGAATTTACCTGGTGCCAACCGGATCCTCCAGTTGGACTTTTGCCGAGCAGCCCTTCGCCAGGTCTTGAGTTTCGCCCAGCAGCCCTTCGCCAGGACTTGGTTTTTGCCCAGCAGCCCTTCGCCAGGTCTTCAGTTTCGCCCAGCAGCCCTTCGCCAGGACTTGGTTTTCGCCTAGCAGCCCTTCGCTAGGACTTGGTTTTCGCCTAGCAGCCCTTCGCCAGGACTTGGTTTTCGCCTAGCAGCCCTTCGCCAGGACTTGGTTTTCGCCCAGCAACCCTTCGCCAGGACTTGGTTTTCGCCCAGCAACCCTTCGCCAGGACTTGGTTTCCTGACAGCCCATCGTCAGGTGCCTAGCAGCCCTTCGCTAGGACTTTGTTTCCTGCACTATCAAGCAGCATTGTTAGACAACAAATAACCCTTAACTTTGAATCCTTTGCCAATATCAAAACAAGGTTCGATCTGGTGCTTCCTGCACCAACAGTAACAACCCCAACATGCCTTCTAATGTCTCCTCTATGATGCCTACCTTAATGTATGATGTTAGTGTAATGTTTTTCATGGTTTATTATGCTCTAAACTTAGAGTTTATATGCTGGAATTTTCTGATTAAATAAGAATTTGGGCTAAGGGGGAAGCTACAACCCCAATTAGGCACGCCAAGGATGCCCATGATATGCTATGAGTAGTATAGGTGATAACATGTCTTCTCCCATGCTTTTTCATGCTCTAAGAATCATGATGTACATGTCTATGTTTAAGCTCTTTAAGCACCCTTATGTTATGCATGGCTTATGTATGATGAAATGCCTAAGAGATGCTTCCCTGTAAGTCGGGACTAAGAGCACTCTTCATGATAAGATAAGAGGCATGTCATGCTCATGATATGACAATGAAGTGATAGGTTATGATGATATGCTTATGATATGATAAGAATGTGCTATGCAACCCCTAGATCGACGGACTATGAACGGACCTAGTAAGAAACAAGAATGTGCTATGTTTATGATATGATAAAATCCATGTATGCTATTTTACTTTGTATGGCTTGTACCGGATCCTAGCAAGGTCCACGGGTGGGCTCCGGATGCATCCCCTAGGTCGACGGACTATGAACGGACCTAGTAAGGGGATGGGCTCCCGAGACGCCCCTAGGTCGACGGACTATGAACGGACCTAGTAAGGGGATGGGCTCCCGAGACGCCCCTAGGTCGACGGACTATGAACGGACCTAGTTTCCCTAGTAGGTTAGAGACTAGCTACCTCGGCCTATTAGGGATGTGCGCATTATGTATGTATGTATGTGGTACAAGCCGGGATCCCCCAAATGATGATGGATGTATGTTTAAGTACCTATATGTATGATTTTAAGAAAAGCATATGCATGAACTCATCCTATGCATGTTTTCAAAAGAGCATCTTGCATTCGCATTTTGTTATGACTATATGACTATTATGCTATAAAGGTGAATTATGTTAAGTTCAAGTATGCTTCTTATGATAAGTACATATGCTCCCTTATGCTATGTTAAGTTAAGTGTTTTTAATGCTATGCACTATTATGACGTGATGCTTTCTCTACTTGATGGAACGTATGATTTTGTGAGTAGGAAGGGATCTTACTAAGCTATATGCTTATAGTTTCCATGTTTCCCTTGTACTGCAGAAAAGGGTAAGGAATGGATAAATTAAAGGGAGCAGCAGGAGGGGCAAAGATTTGTGTGGTGGTGGCATGGTGGAAGAAGATCTACTCATGTTTTGTTTAGTTATGCATATGCTGAGTATTGCATGTTAAATGTTGAATCATACTTACTAAGTTGCTACTTGCTGATATTTAGACTCATATGGATATTTCATGCTCACTCTCGCTCATATGCTAAGTACTTAGTTTAGACTTGTTAAAGAACTTTAGTATTATGTTATCCTTTCTCATACTTACTACTCTGTCTTAAGAAATGGCTATGAGGCATGCTTCTATTATGCAAGTAAGAATGTAAAGGTACCTAGCATGCTCTCCTCAATGTCTAAGATGTTTAAAAGGGTTCATGCTTACATGTTCAAGTACAAGATTATACATGTATCATGTTCAAGTTTCAAGTTTCAAACGCTTCCGCTAAAACGAAAACTATGTTCGCGTAACCCCGCCCTAGAGTGAGAAGGGCGGGCGTTACACCTTCTACATCTTCTGATTGATCATTCGCTTTTGGAATTTCCTCAAAAACAACATTAGAAGACTCTTCAACTAATCTAGACTTCTTGTTGTAGACTCGGTAAGCTTTGCTAACGAGGGAGTACCCGACCAGTATCCCTTCATCAGCTTTTGCTGTGAACTTTCCAAGATGGTCCTTAGTGTTTAGAATAAACACCTTACAACCAAACACCCTATGATGTTTAACTGTAGGTGGTTTTCCAAACCAGAGTTCATGAGGAGTCTTCCCTAGAAATCTATGTATGAGGACTTATTTTTGCACGTAGCAAGCTGTGTTCACAGCTTCAGCCCATAAGTAGCTCGGTAAGGAGTACTCATTGAGCATGCTCCATGCAGCCTCTTGTAAGACCCGGTTCTTCCTCTCCACAACACCATTTTGTTGTGGTGTTCTAGGAGTAGAGAACTCGTGTCTATACCCTCTCTCTTGATAAAACTCTAAAAATCTTTGATTTTGAAATTCACCTCCATGATCACTCCTTATTGTTTTAATTGTTGATGATTTTTCGTTTTCAACTCTTCTACAAAATGAAATAAAAACATCTAAGGTTTGATCCTTATATTTTAGAAAATAGGTCCATGTATATCTAGTAAAATCATCAATGATCACAAAACAGTATCTACTACCATTCAAGGATATAATTGTGCTACAATCAAACAAGTCCATGTCAAGTAAATCCAAAGTGGTAGAAGTACATACAGTGCTTTTACCTTTATGTGCAGATTTTGTTTGCTTACCCATTTGACATGGATCACAAAGTTTGTCCTGTTCATACTTGATGCTTGGTAAGCCATGAACTAGTCCCTTGTTAGCCAATTTCCAGATATTCTTCATGTTCACATGTGCTAGTCTCCGGTGCCAAAGGGTGGACTAATCTTCTCTTGACATGAATCACTTAACAAAAGCATTAGTAGCACATTTAAAAGAAACTTGGTAAATGTTATTTACTCTTGTGCCTACTAGTACCGTGTCAAAGGTGTCATGTTGTCTAACTAGACATTGACTTGATTGAAAATCAATTGTGTAACCCGCATCACACAATTGACTGACACTTAGGAGATTAAATGTCATCCCCTTGACTAGAAGGACATTCTTGATCCTAAGACATTTGGATATTTGAATGTCTCCTATCCCTATAACCTTAAGACTACCATTGTTACCAAAGGAAATATTACCTCTATTTTTTCTTTGAAGGGTAGTGAATAAAGATCTATCACCGGTCATATGTTTGGAGCACCCACTATCAACGAACCAAGTTGATAGATGCTCCCCCTCAATCATGACCTACACAATACAAAAAATAGAGGATTTAGGTACCCAAATCTTGGGACCTAAATCACCTACTATGGAATACTTAGGCACCCATGCCTTGACTACTTTCCTCTGAACCCAAGGAGTCTTTAATGGTCTAACATCAGTCCTACACATTAAGAAAACAAATGATGGTTCTTTAGGTTGGTAACCAATACTGGCCTTGTTGTAGACATCCCTTTGTGCATTTAAAATCATATCTAACGTTTTTGAGCTAGTTGAGAATTTCTCAAGAACACTCTTGAGTCTCTCAACCTCACTCTTCAATGATTTATTTTCATCTTCTAACATCTCTACATGCAAATCATCAATATCATCATCCTTAGAGGATTTCAATTGTTCAACTTCTACTTTCAATGATTTAATTTTTCCTTTTGACTTCTTTAACAATTCAGTTAAGCATGCAATGGATCTATAACATTTATCCAATTCGGGAGAGATTACCTCTTCATCATCCGAAGATGATGAAGCCGCGTTTGAGGAGTCCGTGGATTCATCACTGCTCTCTTCTCCTTTAATTGCCATGAGTGCCACATGCCGTGTACTCTTTTCCTCCTTCTCCTCTTCGGATGAACTAGAGGAGGATTCATCCCATGTTGCTTTCAAGGCCTTCTTCTTCTTCTTGGATTTATCCTCCTTCATCTTGAGCTTTGGCCAATCCTTCTTGAAGTTCGCTTTCTTGCTACACTCATAATAAGTAATATTAGACTTATCAATTTTAACTTCACTAGGGTTACCTTTACCCTTGAAGCGCTGGCTCTTCCTCAACATCCTTCTAACAAAGTTGGCCATTTCGGAGGAAGAAGACCCGCTGCCATCCTCCTCGAATTCGGACTCAGACTCGGATGAAGATGAAGATGAAGAGACCTCCTTCTCCTTCTTCTTAGTCTTTTCCCTTGCCATAAGAGCAATCCCCTTCTCCTTGGGGCCTTTGTTAGCCATCTCATGTAGCTCCATTTCATAAAATAAGTCATCTAATTTTACAATTGATACATCCTTAGATACCTTGTAGGCATCCACCATGGATGACCACAAGACATTCCTTGGAAAAGCTTTTAACACATACCTCACAAGGTCGCGGTTCTCGACCTTTTCGTCAATAGAGTGAAGACCATTGAGGACTTCTTTGAATCTACTATGAAGCTCACTTACTGTTTCACTCTCCTTCATGGAGAGATTTTGAAGTTAGTTCAGGAACAAGTCCCTCTTGGCTATTCTTGAATCTCGGGTACCCTCATGGAGTTCGATGAGCTTATTCCACAAATCCTTTACGCTTGTAAAGGGACCAACCTTGATTAGTTGGTCTTTGTTCATTCCACATTACAAAGTCACCACCGCCTTCGCATCGGCTTCTCCTTTTCATGTTTGCTCATCCGACCACCGTGAAGACTCTAATTCTTTTCCCTCTGCATCTCTTGGAGGGTTGAAGCCTTCCTTCACGGAGAACCACATTCCAATATCGGTCTTGAGGTAGCACTCCATGCGAGACCTCCAATACTGAAAATCTGATCCATCAAAGAAGGGAGGACGAGTGGTTCTAAATCCTTCTCTCAAAGCCATTGACGATAGCTCTCGGATGTTAAGCTGCTTGAACAGAGCCCCAAGCTCTGATACCACTTGTTGGAACATGGATGGCTAGAGAGGGGGGGGGGTGAATATAGCCAGACACAAAAATCGCTTTCACTTTTGAGACTTCTCTGCAGTTAGGGTTACTAGCACAGTGGAAGAAATACAAAATAGAGTATAACTGCAGAAATGAAAAGCAAAACAAAAACGCTAACAAGGATCGTTTACAAGGATCGGGGATAACTTGCCCCTACTCCTTGGCATGCCCTTAAGGTGGGCAATCCCTTGATCGTCGGCAGATCAAGCCCCGGAAAATATGGATAGAATGCAGCCTCCTTCTTGGTGGAGTAACCTCTCCACAGCGTTTCAATCAGTGTATATGAAATTAAGCACAATGAAACAATAAGGAGCTTACAGAGCACTTAGGACAGAAAGGGCACCAGAGAGCTCCTCACCAAGCTCCACTAAGCACAGATCTCACGCAAGAACTCCCTGCTCTTCGTGTCTTGCTGATGGACTCGCTAAGCTCTCTGCCTCTTCCAAGTGCTCAGGTTGCCGATTGCTCAAGTGTATGCAAGAGTTGCTTCAAGGATCAGAATGTTTTCCACAGAGATGGAGAAGAAGCTTGTTACTAGCAGATGTGTTCGAAGCTCATTTCCCCCTTCTCCACTTCATAGCTTTACCTTCTTTGCATTGCCAGCATCGCCAGCTCACAGACGCTCCTCTGGAGCTTGCCAACTTCTCACCGGCAACAGCCCAGCTATCCCTGACCTCCTCTGGACTCACTGAACCCTCTCCAGCTGAGCCCCAGGTCATCAGCTTCTCAGCCGTTGCAGCTCGCGCCAGAAGCCGTTGTTTCCTGCGAAGAAGAAATGGACAAACCTGCTCCAAGGAAAGACTCCCATTGACCCTCCTTGAGTGTTTGAATCCATCCCTGTCATCTGCACACTTAGCAGGTCATTAGCACAGCAAATAAACAGAGAATCACATATCGGAGCAAGAATCAGTAGTGTATTAGTAGTAATCTGAACGCGATCAGAGCTCTGACAACGCTTTTGAATTAAAGCTGTCAGCTACTGATCGGTCCCCAGACCGATCAGAGAGACTCCTAATCGGTCACCAGACCGATCAGGATGCGTCCAGACCGATCAGGCTCCAGCTTGATCGGTCCCCAGTGAGAAATTAGAAATCACGACTCCTTCGTGATCGATCATCATACCGATCCTAAATCGTGGAGTGATTTTCCAGCTTCGCAGTCCAACCCTCCTGATCGGTCCCCAGACCGATCAGGGTGAGACCTGATCAGACTGGTGACCGATCAGGCCACTCTCTGACCGATTAGGCTCCAGCCGTATCGGTTATAGTGAGAAACTAGCGACAATTGATCGTTCACCAGAACGATCTGAATTGTATCCCTGATCGGTCACCGGACCGATCAGGAGTCGATCAGTAGGCTTCCAAACTCACTGTATGCTCCCTGATTGGTCACCAGACCGATCAGAAGACGATCAGTAGGGTTCCTAAACTCACTGTATGCTCCCTGATCGGTCACCAGACCGATAAGACATAGCTGGATCGATCACCAGACCGATCCACGAGGGAACTCCGTGCCAACTTCCTTGATTGGTCACCAGACCGATTCAGGCAAGGTCAAATCTCCTATAAGATACGAGAACAAGCTTCCAGCCCTTCTCTGACTCGTGCTTAGTCCCCCAGACTAAGACTTCGTGCCCAGTTTCACTCACCAGTACTTCAACCTAGCCCTCCAAGCTAGGACCTGGCCCTCCATCCCAGGGTTTCATCCAACCTAGCTCTCCAAGCTAGGACCTGACCCTCCAAGCCAGGATTTCATCCAACCTAGCCCTCCAGGCTAGGACCTGGTCCTCCAAGTTAGGATTTCATCCAACCTAGCCTTCCAGGCTAGGACCTGACCCTCCAAGCCAAAGGTTCATCCAACCTAGCTCTCCAGGCTAGGACCTGGACCTCCAAGCTAGGATTTCATCCAACCTAGCCCTCCAGGCTAGGAACTGGTCCTCCAAGCCAGGATTTCATCCAACCTAGCCCTCCAGGCTAGGACCTGGTCCTCCAAGCCAGGATTTCAATTACCTAGCTTTCCAAGCTAGGATTTCATCCAACTTCGTGCCCAGTCCCCGGCCAGGACTTAATCTCAATCATCTCATTAACCTAAACTAAAATCGGTACAACACCAAAACAACAATCAGGGTCAGACTGCATCAACATTGAGGACTTAGACAATCCTGAGTATGTGTTCAAACATAGGAAAGCCCTTTATGGGTTAAAACAAGCACCTAGGGCCTGGTACGAAAGACTATCAACCTACTTGATTTCTAAGGAATTTAACCAAGGCAAAATTGACTCAACCTTATTTGTTAAAACCTAGAAAAAGACATATTTATAGCTCAAATCTACGTAGATGACATAATATTTGGGTCAACAAATTCTAACATTTTAAAAGACTTTGTTAAAATTATGGAGAGTGAGTTTGAAATGAGTTTGGTAGGTGAGCTAAACTTTTTCTTAGGTCTCCAAATAAAGTAATCCAGAGATGACAACTTTGTTCATCAATCCAAATATGCAAGAGAATTAATCAAGAAATTCAAAATGGAAAACTCTAAGAGTTTAGGTACTCCCATGGCCACGAATGTCAAAATAGACAATGACCCTGAAGGTAAATCAGTTGACTTAAAGCTGTATAGAAGCACGATAGGTAGTTTATTATACTTAACTGCTAGTAGAACTGACATTCTGTACTCAGTAGGATGTGCGGTAGATATCAAGCCTGTGCTAAGGAATCTCACTTAGCAGCTCGAAAAGGAATCCTTAGGTACATAAGGGTACCCTAAATGTAGGTATTTGGTATCCTAGGACCTCCAATTTTGAATTATTAGTATACTCCGACTTAGACTATGTCGGATGCAAACTAGATAGAAAAAATACAAGTGGAAGTTATCAATTATTAGGACACAGCCTAGTCAGCTGGTGCAGTAGAAAGCAACATTGCGTTGCCTTATCCACAACTGAAGCAGAGTATGATGCCCTAGGAAAGTGTGTAGCATAACATTTATGGATGATGCACACTCTTAAGGACTTCCAGCTAGACTATGTTCAAACCAAAGTGTTCATTGACAACATAAGCTTGATCAATCATACGAAAAACCCTATTCATCACTCCCAAATCAAACACATTGAAGTAAAACATCATTTTGTTAGGGATCACGTAGCCAGGGCCGAAATCGTACTTATGCATGTGGACTAGAAATCTAATCTAGCCGACATCTTTACCAACCCCTTACCTAAGTCTAAATTCAGCTTACTTAGAAGGCAGTTAGGGTTGTGTTTAGTAGAATATGACTATTATGATGTTTTCAAAATTTTTAAAACTAGTATTTCATATCATTCAAAAAATCATTTTTCTTATTAAGTTTTGAATTTTAAAATTCTTTTTCCAACTTAGATTTTTAGAAAAATTACCCCCTTTAAAACTCGGGTTTTATATGCAATGGATTTAGCCAAGGCTTTAACCTAGAATTGTATGCTCCTATAGATCTAGAAGCCAACATCTCACAAGCACATTAGGACACTGATTAATAACCTAGACTGGGTTGAGATGCATAGGTCTATGCCTTAATTCAAGATGCTTTATGTAACGCCCGCTTTTTTTCCATAAAGCGGCATTACGTTAACATGAGTAGGGCAGGTAGACATCATAAGGCAGCGGAATAACTTTAATATTACACATATATGCACCTACTACCATTCCTAACATAATAACATGGGAACATGGCATATTGACTTCATACTTAGCATCATATCATGTCATACTTAACATGATGTCATAGAGTCACATAAGTCATCATTCAAGCACATAAGTAGTAAAGGTAAAGTTGTAGCATAAGACGAGTAAACATATTGTTTTCTTGGCCAAGTCACTACCACACACATGCATTCTTGCCCTCCTGCTGCTTCCTTAATGTCCCCTTGCGTGATCTGCGGTATAAGGAAATAAGACTATAAGCACATAGGCATAGTAAGACTCTTTCCTACTCACTAAAACCATTCATCACTTAATCATGAGCACATGAAACATTAACGTAACTTGGTGCTCTATATAGAACATAAGTATCTAAAATCAATTAGCATGACCTAGTTCTTACATAGTACATGGACATAAGATTTTACTTGACATGGCATGAACATAAACATAAGTAAACATTCTTAGCATGGCATGATACATGGCATAATCGTAAACATAAGTAGACATTCTTAGCATGGCATGATACATGGCATAAACGTAAACATAAGTAAACATTCTTAACTTAACCATAAGCATAAATCGTTTACTATCATGCATATTTCATGACATGAAACCTAAGCATAAGACATTACTATCATGGCATAATGCATAGCATGAATGAATGCATGAGTCAAATGCATATACATAATGATGCTTAACTTTTAAAATCATACTTTTAAATACTTAAACATAATCATCACATCATTGGGGTCCCCGGCTTGTACCACATACATACATCATGTGCGCGCATCCCTAAGTAAATACGAGGTAGCTAGTCTCGACCTACTAGGGTAAGGACAGCATAGTCGGTAGTCCTAGAACCGGGGCATTCTTAAGGTGCCCATCCCTGTTGCACAGCTTCGGTAGTGCCAGAACCGTGGACAGCATAGTCGGTAGTCCAGAACCGGGGCGTTCTTAAGGTGCCCATCCCTTGGACCCATACTTCGGTCCGGTACAAGCCCATTCATAAAGTAAAATACTTTACATGCTTCATCATTCATAAGACATTCATGGCATATTTAAACATAGCATTATCTTGTTACATGAAGCATGACTTAAAACATGCTTATCCTTTCATTGTTCATACTTAATATGTAGCATCATGATGCCTGGAAGGCATGAGCATTATCTTCATTCATAAACATGGCATGCATCTTCTTTCATAAAACATGGCATGCATCATCATTCATAAAACATGACATGCATCATTATTCATAAAACATGGCATGCATCTTCATTCATAAAACATGGCATGCTTACCTAAAACATCATTCTTATTCCTAGTGCTTGAATGATCATGGCATATAAGGTGAGCATTGCATTATATTCATTGAACATGATATGTTTACATAGACCCTTATCCTAATCCATAGGGCATGCATGATCATGATACATAAGGTAAGCATTGCATTTCATACATAAGCATGGTATCTATCTCAAGCTTGCATAGTTAGGACTTCCATAAAAATGCTACCTATTATCCAAGTGCATGGCATAGAACATAAGACATTCATAAATAAACCCTATTAAGCATGACATCCAAACATACACACATGAACCATGGTGCTTAAGGTTAGGGTTATAGGTAACTTAATTTCTACCACATGCTTGAACCTTTATATATACTTCATAATAAAGCATAAACCATCATTCATCAAACCCTAACTCCACCCAAACCCTAATGACCATGCTTGGCCGAAACCTACAAGGGAGGGATTCCATCATTCCATGACATGTAAGGTAGCATAAGGAAAAAGAAACAACCATACAGTACATCTAAGGCCATAAGGAGCCATTAGGGCTCATGATTAGGGTTACCCTAACTTTTAACCCTATTTTTCTAGGGTTGGCCGAAACATGTAAGAGCCATGGGTGCATGAATAAATTCATAAAAATTTCCAATTAATCATCTAACACCTTCCATACCATACCATAGGAGTCATTAGGGCCCTTACTTGAGGTAAACCCTAACTCCTTGCCCTAGAACCTTCTTGGCCAAAACCCTTAGGGTCATAAGACCTTGTGAAAATTCACATAAACCCCTTCAACCTCCCCTTGTATCATAAGGGTACACAAGATACATGATTGAAGGGTTAAATCCCACCCTAGCCATGGAGTCCTTATAATGGTCTCAAACCCTAAAGGGTCTTAGGGTACTCCAAAAATTCCCAAAAATTATATTTATTCTCTAGCCAAGTGGGAGTTTGTTAGTATTATGAGAGAAGTGTCCTAAGGCAATCGCCTTATGATTGTAAATATTTATTTTAATAAATGAAAATTTACTATTTGAGTATACATGTTTGTGTATTTGATTGGGATCTTAAACTCATCTACTGAATGTCCGCAATACAATTCACAGCATAAGAGAATTTGTGATGGGATCACAACTAGTGATTATCTCTAAATGTGCAATTGTGAAGTATTGAAAATATCCCTAGTCGATGAATTGATAAATACGGACACTATCAATTTTGTTGAGACTAGCATGGGTTATTCTCTAATCAGCTGATTCTCACTGGCTGGTGACATTCGGATGTCCGGAGATAAACATGGATGCTAGTTAAGGGAACTAGTTCATTGGAGTGACTAGGTGTAAAACTTCATATGGTAATCTACAAAGATATGTCACTGAAGTTATTACTGCAGCTTAAGTGCGATGTTCCTTTGACTTGCGATGTTCAAGTCATCTTGGTCATGGAGACTTATACTTTAACATCTTAAGCAAGCATCTCCAAGGAGGTGTGGACCCATGATGATTGGGTATAAGCCGAAGTGCCCGAAGATGTTTGAACAGCCTACAAAGGATTCACCACTCCTTGCGAGGAAATGTATACCCAGGCCTATCATCGGATTGTTACTCAAAGCCTCTGGCCAGAGCATATCATGTTTAGAGTACGAGTCTCTTAAATACATGAGAGTAATTAGAAATCCAAAGGACGAGAAAGACATTACTTGGGCTAGGTGTGACGTAGTCAGCCTAGTGGGGACTGATACAAATAGACCGTGTCCTGAACCAAGTGGGTATAAGATGGTGAAGGGAATGGGGCACGATTCATTAGAGCTGCTGAAGGGTTTCAGAATTACTTCTGAGGTCAAACCATTGATCTTTCGATTAATTGGGGGTCATGATGTACTACTAGGTGCCACTCATGATCGTTCTATAATTAGTTAATTATAGACGGCCAACATAAATCGAAAGTCTATTTAGTCACACGCACTACGAGTAATCCGAGGGATTTAAAACGGGTTGAAAATTAGATTTTCCAATCAAGAGAAATAAGTCTAATCTGAGTTAATCAGAAGCGCAACGGAAACTTAAAATGGCTAAGTCTTTTGAAGGCTTATTGGGCGAATTAAATGAGTTTAATTCGCGATCAGTTCGGCTCGGTTTAGCCGGCCAAAGAGGGTGCCAAACCCCTTTGGATTGGCCGGCCATTAAAAGGAGGATAAACCAATTTATTTGGTTTAATTAATAAAATAAATCTAGCGCGATTTGTTTTATAAATTATGGATAAATAAATTTGTATAAAGAAATGTATATAAATAAATTTATAGAAATTTATTCTTTTTTATGGAAATTAAAATGATCCATGAAATGGTTTATTTTAATTTTATATAATCAATTATGAATTGATTTTTCCATAATATGAAAGTTTATAAATTTCTTATGAAATTTATTCCATAATAAAAGGAGAGAAGGTATTTGTTTTATTATAAAGTTAGTTATAATAAAACTTGGCTTAAACGGAATAATTAATAAGAGAATTTATAGGATAAATTTCTTATGAAAATTCCATTAAGAGAGAGACTTGGCAAGGGAGAGGTTACTATATAAAGGAACCAAGGCTAGGCTTGAATTTCTTTATCAATAGAGTAATCAAGAGATTAATTCTCTTCCTCTCTCTCTCTTATTCTCTTCCTCTCCTTCTCCTTCCCTCCTAGGGCCGGCGCCCCTTGCCACTCTTAGGGCCAGTGCCCCTTATCCAACCTAGGGCCGGCGCACCCTCACCCTTCCAAGGGTTGGCGTGAGCAAGGATCACCAAGAAGGAGCCAAACAAGAAGAAGAAGAAGCGGATCGCAACTCCTCTCTTCCCGGAATTTAGATTCCGTTTCTTGTTGGTTAGTTTCCATTCTTTTCTCTTGATCTTCTAGTTGTGCCTTTAGAGAATCTAGTAGTTCTCGTCGGCACAAAACTCATGACTTTGCGAAGTCATCTCGAAGAGAACTCGGCGTGGACGCGAATAGAGGCGAAGCTTCCAAGGGACGCTACGGTTGGATCTCGTCCCTTTCTTCGAGTTACGCGAGCTACAAAGTAAATTAGTTTACCTTTCCGCAAAGTGTTAATTTATGATTACGTCCACACATCATAAGGTCGCATGCTAGATACGTGGTTAAAATAATTTGTGAAATTATTTTATGCTAATTCTTCCGCTGCACGTAAAATTTTAAAATATTACGAACCCGTATCCTTGTCAACATGCACCCGGTCCCAACAGTGGTATCAGAGCCGGTTAGTGTTCGACATAATCATATAATTGTTTTGCGGAAAACATTGTCATAATCTCAATTTTGGAAAAATTTTCAATTATGGAAATTTTCCAATTATTATAAATTTTAGATTTAGGAATTTCAAAGTTTGGAAATCCTCATGAAATTTCGCAAACGTTTGAAATATCCTAGTTTCTGAAATTTTATGATAATTGTGAAAACTTCCCATCTTTGGAATCTTTCCAATTTTGGGAATTTTCTATTTTAGAAATTTTCCAACTTTGGAAATATGTAAGTTTTCATTGTACCAGAAACTTACAATTATTCTGAAAACCTATTATGAAATCTCGTAATTTTGGGCACTTTCTTTTAAGAAAGTCTAGACAAATTTATGGACAATTAATTGACAATTAAATTTGAATTGGTTTTTAAATTGACAACAAAATTCTTTATTTTGTATTGAGCCTCGGGGAGCTGTCCAATTTAAAGTTAGTTGTTGTAATTTAATTTTCCAATTTTAAATGAAATTGTCATGTTTAATTTGGTTGCGCTTCCGAAGTGGACCAAATTGGATTTACGACAAATTACTTTTCTTTGGGTATCTGAGCCTCGGGGAGCCACCCTTAGAAAATGATTTGTTGTAATTAATTAAATCCATGAATAAAATATGATTTAAGAGGTGATGCTCTTACATATTGTTGTCTCCAAAATTAATTAGGAAATGGTTTCCTATAGAGTTTTCTTAAAAGAGATTTTCATGAAAATAATATGTCGTTGAATTAAGGAATTGTCTCTTAATTTAATAAGATTTGATTTAGAGAAATCAATGTCTTAAACATATTATTTCCGAAATTGATTATGACAATTTAGGAAATTGTTTCCCAAAACAATTCCTTTAATAAAGTATGAAATTAGAATTAGGAAATCCGGTTCCTAATTCAAATTATGGGACTTGATAAATTAAGTCACATACATACTTTATTAAGGAAATCATTAGTCATGACATAATGTCATGAATGTGCTTAGAAAAGAAAGGATGCGACCCAAAACCTCTTACAAAATATTAAGGCTAACACCTTCCATTAATATGGTTAGAACCGGAATTTTGTTTCTCTTTTAGGTTGATGGACACATCCATGCCCGGCTTGAACCTCAACATGTTCAAACCATGGAATTAGTTTATGAATAATATAGTTGGAGTCAGAGGTCAATCCTTAGTTTTGGTTGTTGGACACATCCAAGCCTGACTAAACGGTTGAATGAGCTCCAACCATATTAAAACTATTTCTTGATTAATGGGTTAGCCTTAAGCTTGGAGCATCGATTTGTTGTGCCACAGCCAAGGTCGATGTAAAGAGAGGTGCAGTTGGGTGCTATGTATAATGTTGCATACTTGTTAATGAGTTAACAACCTAATGATTTATGCAAACATTTAATTAGTTGATAGCATAAAGTGATAGTTACATATATGTGATATGTAATCGGTATAATTACCTACCTTCATAGCTAAGAATAACTTGATGGCCACAGCCATGGTTGTTCTTATCTATGGTTGGATATCGACTTATTTGGAGATGTTCCTACGATCTCCCGAATTGATAAAAAGGGTTATTCAATTTAAAAAATAAATAGGATTTTATTAATGTATGTTGATACATTCTTTAATCATTTCTCTCACATAAGCTCAATTTGTATTTCTAGGATAATCACTCGATCATGTCTTCTCTGAATTTGAGTTCCATTTTAGACACCAATAAACTGACTGGACCAAACTTCATGGACTGGCTTCGAAACCTGAGGATAGTCCTCAAGGCAGAGAAGCTTGCTTATGTCCTTGAAGATCAACTTCCCAACCGTCCTCCTGAAAATGCAACTCCAGACCAGTTTCCTGAGTTGCTCAACCTGCTGAAGACTATAGAGCCTTCTGTGAAGCATGATCAAAAGACGGTACTGTTAGTTGGTTCCTCGAAGAAAGGTTCTAAGAGGAAGGCCAAAGAACAGAATAAGGGAAAGAAGAAAAAGGTCAAAAAGACTGAAAATACCCTAAAAGGCACTTGCCATCACTGTGGCAAGGAGGGTCACTGGCGAAGAAACTGCAAGGTTTATCTTGAGTCCTTGAAAGAGAAGGCATCCGATGCCCCATCCTCTTCAAGTATCTTCGTTATTGAATGTCACTCTATTTCCTCAAACACCTGGGTACTTAATACTGGGTGTAGCTCACATATATGTAATGACATACAGGGGCTAAGGAATAGAAGAAGACTCGTCAAGGAGGAAGCGAATTTGCGAGTTGGAAACGGAGCAAAGATTGCTGCTGTTGCCATCGGAACATATTTGCTAAAGCTACCTACAGGACGTGTCTTAGAATTAGATAATTGTTATTTTGTTCCTTCGTTAATAAAGAACATTGTATCTATTTCATGTTTGAATGAAAAGGGTTATCATTTAACTTTTAGTAACAATTGTTGTTACATAACTTTAAATGACGTTCTTTATGGGAATGGAACTTTGTGCAATGGTATCTACACGTTAGATTTATCCAGTGACGTTTTCAATATCGAAGTTAGCAACAAACGTGCTCGAATAGATAATCGAATAGACTCCTACACGTGGCATTGTCGTCTTGGCCATGTAAGTAAGAAACGCATGACCAAATTACACCGATGTGGAATTTTGGAATCATTTGAACCCGGTTCATTTGATACATGCGAATCATGCTTAAAAGGCAAGATGGCCAAATTACCCTTTTCTGGAAAAGGTAATCCAATGGGAGAATTGCTTGGTCTAATACATACTGATGTATGTGGACCAATGTCAACTCTTGCACAAGGAGGCTATAGCTACTTCATCACCTTTATCGATGATCACTCACGATTCGGGTATGTGTTCTTGATGAAACACAAATCTGAAGCTTTTGAGGAATTCAAAGAGTTCAGAAATGAAGTAGAGAAAATAGCTTGTTCAGAAATGAAGTAGAGAAATAGCAAAAGTATTAAGATACTTCGATCCGATCGGGGTGGTGAATACTTAAGTCAAGAGTTTCAAGATTATCTTAGGGACAATGGGATATTGTCCCAATGGACTCCGTCATATACACCACAGCATAATGGTGTATCTGAAAGGCGTAACCGAACCTTGATGGACAAGGTTAGATCCATGATGAACCATGCAACTGTTCCAAAATCCTTTTGGGACTATGCACTTAAGACAGCTTTTTACTTGCTAAACAGAGTCCCGACCAAGGTAGTCTCTACTACTCTATATGAGATATGGAATAGTAAGAAACCTCACTTAACTCACCTTAAGATATGGGGTTGTCCTGCTTATGTGAAGCAGACTGTATCAGACAAATTGGATGCTAAGTCTGATAAATGTCTATTTATTGGATACCCTAAGGAAACAAAGGGTTACCAATTCTATCATCCCTTGCAGCAAATGGTGTTTGTTTCAAGGCATGCTGTATTTCTGGAAAAAGAATTTCTTTTACAAGAAAATAGTGGGAGTGGCATTGAACTTGATGAAGTTCAAGAAACTCAAATAGACATTACAGAGACGCCTAGTCTAGACCCACAACCGATAACTCATAGTGATGAACTATCAGTTGAACCTAAAACAACACCACCTCTTCGTAGGTCTAATAGGACACGCAATATTCCAGAGAGATACGGATTTCTCATAAGTGAATCGAACGACGTGTTACTCATAAGCGATGATGAACCTATCAGTTATGAAGATGTTCTGAAATGTTCAGAAAGGGACAAATGACTTGAAGCCATGAAGTCGGAAATGGATTCCATGTACGAAAATCAAGTATGGGACTTGGTTAACCCACCTGAAGGGATTAAGCTCATAGGGTGCAAGTGGGTTTTCAAGAAGAAAACTGACATAGAAGGTAATGTTGTTACCTTTAAGGCTTGATTAGTGGCAAAAGAATATTGTCAGAAACAAGGAATTGATTATGACGAAACATATTCGCCAGTAGCTATGCTTAAATCCATTCGGATGCTCCTAGCCATAGCAGCTCATTATGATTATGAGATATGGCAAATGGATGTGAAAACAGCTTTCCTTAATGGAAACCTGCTTGAGGATGTATACATGATACAACCTGAAGGTTTCACATCGGTTGATAAAACCAAAGTATGCAAGCTTCGACGATCCATATATGGACTGAAGCAAGCATCCAGGAGCTGGAACATCCGTTTTGATGAGACAATCAAAGAGTTTGATTTCTCACAAAATCCAGACGAACCTTGTGTGTACAAGAAGGTTAGTGACAGTGCAGTCGTATTCCTAGTGCTATATGTCGATGACATATTACTTATAGGAAACGATATATCAGTCTTACAGACAGTTAAAATTTGGTTGTCCAAAACTTTCTCCATGAAAGACCTGGGAGAAGCAACCTATATCCTTGGGATTAGTATCTATAGAGATAGATCAAAACGGTTGCTTGGTCTTTCGCAGTCTACATATATAGACCGAGTGCTAAAAAGGTTTAGCATGTCAGAATCCAAGAAAGGTTACCTTCCCATCAGGCATGGGATCAACCTTTCAAAGTCTATGTGTCCGCGCACAGAAGACGAGAGGATTTGCATGAATAAGATTCCTTATGCATCCGCGATAGGATCTATCATGTATGCTATGTTATGTACAAGGCCCGATATATCGTATGCTCTGAGCGTCACAAGCAGATACCAGTCGGATCCAAGAATGGATCATTGGGCGGCTGTCAAGACAATCCTTAAGTACTTAAGAAGAACTAAGGATGTGTTCCTAATATATGGAGAAGGAGATATGGTAATACGTGGGTATACAGATGCCAATTTCCAGACAGATAAGGATGACTCCAAATCTGAGTCTGGATACGTATTTACTTTGAATGGAGGCGCAATAAGTTGGAAGAGTTCCAAACAAGACACCGTAGCGGATTCTACCATGGAAGCGGAATATATCGCAGCTTCGGAAGCAGCAAAGGAAGTAGTCTGGATCAAGAAGTTCGTCTCCGAACTTGGTGTGGTTCCAACCATTGATGAAGCAGTGCCGGTTTACTGCGACAACAATGGAGCTATTGCACAAGCAAAGGAACCAAGGTCTCATCAGCGATCCAAACACGTGATTTGCCGCTATCACCTGATCAGAGAGATTATAAGTAGGAATGATATACAAATTGAGAAAATTCCCACTGAAAGGAATTTAGCGGATCCTCTAACTAAGGCCTTGCCTCAAAGCAAGTTTGAGGGTCATGTTAGAGCCTGTGGTATTGGATACCGTAGCGATTGGCATTAGGCCAAGTGGGAGTTTGTTAGTATTATGAGAGAAGTGTCCTAAGGCAATCGCCTTATGATTGTAAACATTTATTTTAATAAATGAAAATTCACTATTTGAGTATACATGTTTGTGTATTTGATTGGGATCTTAAACTCATCTACTGAATGTCCGCAATACAATTCACAGCATAAGAGAATTTGTGATGGGATCACAACTAGTGATTATCTCTAAATGTGCAATTGTGAAGTATTGAAAATATCCCTAGTCGATGAATTGATAAATACGGACACTATCAATTCTGTTGAGACTAGCATGGGTTATTCTCTAATCAGCTGATTCTCACTGGCTGGTGACATTCGGATGTCCGGAGATAAACATGGATGCTAGTTAAGGGAACTAGTTCATTGGAGTGACTAGCTGTAAAACTTCATATGGTAATCTATAAAGATATGTCACTGAAGTTATTACTGCAGCTTAAGTGCGATGTTCCTTTGACTTGCGATGTTCAAGTCATCTTGGTCATGGAGACTTATACTTTAACATCTTAAGCAAGCATCTCCAAGGAGGTGTGGACCCAGGATGATTGGGTATAAGCCGAAGTGCCCGAAGATATTTGAACAGCCTACAAAGGATTCACCACTCCTTGCGAGGAGATGTATACCCAGGCCTATCGTCGGATTGTTACTCAAAGCCTCTGGCCAGAGCATATCATGTTTAGAGTGCGAGTCTCTTAAATACATGAGAGTAATTAGAAATCCAAAGGACAAGAAAGACATTACTTGGGCTAGGTGTGACGTAGTCAGCCTAGTGGGGACTGACACAAATAGACCGTGTCCTGAACCAAGTGGGTATAAGATGGTGAAGGGAATGGGGCACGATTCATTAGAGCTGCTGAAGGGTTTCAGAATTACTTCTGAGGTCAAACCGTTGATCTTTCGATTAATTGGGGGTCATGATGTACTACTAGGTGCCACTTATGATCGTTCTATAATTAGTTGATTATAGACTGCCAACATAAATCGAAAGCCTATTTAGTCACACGCACTACGAGTAATCCGAGGGATTTAAAATGGGTTGAAAATTGGATTTTCCAATCAAGAGAAATAAGTCGAATCTGAGTTAATCAGAGGCGCAACGGAAACTTAAAATGGCTAAGTCTTTTGAAGGCTTATTGGGCGAATTAAATGAGTTTAATTCGCGATCGGTTCGGCTCGGTTTGGCCGGCCAAAGAGGGTGCCAAACCCCTTTGGTTTGGCCGGCCATTAAAAGGAGGATAAACCAATTTATTTGGTTTAATTAATAAAATAAATCTAGCGCGATTTGTTTTATAAATTATGGATAAATAAATTTGTATAAAGAAATTTATATAAATAAATTTATAGAAATTTATTCTTTATTATGGAAATTAAAATGATCCATGAAATAGTTTATTTTAATTTTATAAAATCAATTATGAATTGATTTTTCCATAATAAGAAAGTTTATAAATTTCTTATGAAATTTATTCCATAATAAAAGGAGAGAAGGTATTTGTTTTATTATAAAGTTAGTTATAATAAAACATGGCTTAAACGGAATAATTAATAAGAGAATTTATAGGATAAATTTCTTATGAAAATTCCGTTAAGAGAGAGACTTGGCAAGGGAGAGGTTACTATATAAAGGAACCAAGGCTAGGCTTGAATTTCTTTATCAATAGAGTAATCAAGAGATTAATTCTCTCCCTCTCTCTCTCTTATTCTCTTCCTCTCCTTCTCCTTCCCTCCTAGGGCCGGCGCCCCTTGCCACTCTTAGGGCCGGCGCCCCTTGTCCAACCTAGGGCCGGCACACCCTCACCCTTCCAAGGGTTGGCGTGAGCAAGGATCACCAAGAAGGAGCCAAACAAGAAGATGAAGAAGCGGATCGCAACTCCTCTCTTCCCGGAATTTAGATTCCGTTTCTTGTTGGTTAGTTTTCATTCTTTTCTCTTGATCTTCTAGTTGTGCCTTTAGAGAATCTAGTAGTTCTCGTCGGCACAAAACTCGTGACTTTGCGAAGTCATCCCGAAGAGAACTCGGCGTGGACACGAATAGAGGCGAAGCTTCCAAGGGACGCTACGGTTGGATCTCGTCCCTTTCATCGAGTTACGCGAGCTACAAAGTAAATTAGTTTACCTTTTCGCAAAGTGTTAATTTATGATTACGTCCACACATCATAAGGTCGCATGCTAGATACGTGGTTAAAATAATTTGTGAAATTATTTTAAGCTAATTCTTTCGCTGCACATAAAATTTTAAAATATTACGAACCCGTATCCTTGTCAACATGCACCCGGTCCCAACAGGGCTTTCGGCAAGAATGGGGGAGGAGGAAGAAGAAAGGTGGACTTGATGGAAGAAAGAAAGTAACTCTCATGCCCCCTCTTTATAACACATTACGGAGGGTAAGTGAAGAGTCATGGTGTCTCTTCATTTTCCCTAAGCCTTAACCATAATCCACTTCATTTCCTCATAGCACTCCCTTGCTAGGTGAATTGGTTAGTGCATGCATGGTTGTACAATAGGTCCAAGGTTCAATCCTTGGTGCATGCACTAATTTTTCTATTTTATTTTTATTTGATTTTCTATTATTTCAAAAATTCCTTAAAAATTCCCCCATAATTATGTTAATATTTCTCATTAAAATCCCTTTATATTTCTATTAATTTTTTCCTAAAATTTACCCATAATCATGGTACTAGAAAGCCCATAAAAGGCCCATTAGTGTTTATTTTTCTCAATTTAAATGAGAAAACATGAATTTCTAGGCTAAAATTCGTATTAATATTTCTAGGTCCCTCGGAAAATTATCTAGACATGCTCAATATTTTAAAGAAAATATTAAGAGAATTTTCCGGGTCGTTACAATCCCCCATACCTCGTGAAAGTTCGTCCTCGAACTTAGAATAACTCCGGGTACTTACGCCGCATCACGTCCTCGCGTTCCCAGGTAGCTTCCTCGAACCGTTGACTTTGCCATAGGACCTTGACTAAGGGTACCTCCTTACTCCTTAGCTTCTTGACTTCCCTATCCAAAATCTGGATAGGTCTGCTTTCATAACTTAGGTCCTCCTGAACTTGTACTGTCTGTGGCTCGATCACTTGGTCCATATTTGGGATACACTTTTTAAGCATGGACACATGGAATATGTTATGGATAGCCGACATCTCCGGAGGCAGCCCTAGCTCATATGCCACCTTACCAACTCTTTTCATAATTAGGTACGACCCCACATAACGCGGACTTAGTTTTCCTTTCTTCCCAAATCTTGTCACCCCTTTCATAGGAGCCACTTTGAGGAGCACCAAATCTCCAACGTTAAATTCCAGTGGTCTACGCCGGACATCTGCATAACTCTTCTGCCGGCTCTGAGCAACTTCTATTCGTTGTCGAATATTCTGTATAGCTCGGGTGGTACTGTTGATGACATCTGTTGTGAGCCCCATTTCCTTCTTTTCACCACTTTCGTACCAACAGATCGGAGACCTACATCTCCTCCCATACAAAGCTTCATAAGGTGCCATTCCAATAGTAGCTTGGTAGCTATTGTTGTATGCGAATTCCGCTAAGCATAGATATCGACACCAACTTCCTTTGAAATCCAGGGCACAAGCTCGCAACATGTCTTCTAGTACTTGATTTACCCGTTCAGTTTGCCCGTCAGTCTGAGGGTGAAAGGCGGTGCAAAATCGTAATTTAGTGCCAAGAGACTTCTGAACACACCCCCAAAAGTGCGAAGTAAAGCGACCATCCCTATCTCAGATGATGGTCTTGGGAACTCCATGAAGTCTGATTATCTCCTTAACATATAATTGAGCCAGTTGCTCCATTGAATCAGTCATCTTGATTGCCAGGAAGTGAGCAGACTTCGTCAGCCTGTCCACAATTACCTAAATCGCATCATATCCATTCGTAGTCCTGGGAAGTCCCAGAATAAAGTCCATAGAGATATCCTCCCACTTCCACTCCGGAATCGCGAGTGGCTGCAGAACTCCTCCAGGTTGTTGGTGTTATTCTTTTACTTGTTGGCAAGTCCTGCAAGTACTAACATGCTGAGCCACATCCCTCTTCATACCGGACCACCAAAACTTCCCCTTCAAATCTTGATACATTTTGGTGGATCCTGGATGCATCGAATAAGGGGTTCCGTGAGCCTCTGCCAGTATTTCCCTTCAAAGTTCCGGATCATTAGGAATACATAGACGATCCCTAAGGTAGAGCACTCCCCCGTTGGTGATATGAAAACCATCGCCCTTTCCTTCTAGGATTTCCTGTTTTATTTTCTGAAGACTTAGATCACCATTTTGTTTTTCCAGTATGTCCTCAAACAGTGTGGGTGATAGCGTCATGGTGGAAAGTCGTCCAAAGATGACCTCGACCCCAAAATTCATAAGTTCTCTTTCGAGTGGTCGGGGTAATTTAGATATGGACATCAAGGTGGCACTTGACTTCCGGCTGAGTGCATCGGCCACTATGTTTGCCTTCCCTGGATGGTAGAGGATCTCACAGTCATAGTCCTTCACCAACTCGAGCCATCGGCGTTGTCTCATATTCAGGTCTTTCTGAGTGAAGAAATATCGCAGACTCTAGTGGTCTGTATAAATCCTACACTGCGCTCCGTATAGATAATGCCTCCATATCTTAAGAGCGAAAACCACCGCGGCCAGTTCCAGATCATGAGTGGGGTAATTCTGTTCGTGTTCCTTGAGTTGTCTAGAGGCATAGGCAATAACCTTTCCATTCTGCATAAGTACAGCTCCAAGTCCCAGTTTAGAGGCGTCGCTATACATGTCGAAGCCCTGATTACATTCTGGAAGGGTAAGGATTGGAGCGCTTGTAAGTCTCCTTTTTAGTTCCAAGAAACTACTTTCGCAGTTCTCCGTCCACTCGTACTTTTTATCATTTCGAGTGAGAGCCGTGAGAGGAGCTGCAATTCTTGCGAAGTCCTCCACAAATTTTTGGTAGTAGCCTGCCAATCCGAGGAAGCTTCAGATTTCATGGGCGTTCTTCGGCCGACTCCAGTTATTCACAGCTTCAATCTTTGTTGGATCTACCATAACCCCGTCTTTGGAAATAATATGGCCTAAAAAGCCCACTTGATCGAGCCAGAACTCACATTTGGAAAATTTTGCATACAGTCGCTTTTCCCGAAGAATCTGTAATACTATCTTCAGATGCTCGGCGTGCTCTTCTTGGGTCCTCGAATAAATAAGAATATCGTCGATGAAGATGATCACAAATTTGTCAAGGAAAGATGAGAATACCCGATACATAAGGTCCATAAACATAGCAGGAGCATTTGTCACGCCGAAAGGCATAACAACAAACTCAAAGTGCCCGTACCTTGTTCGGAAAGCCGTCTTCAGAATATCCTCCTGTTTTACTCTAACCTGATGATAACCAGATCTCAGATCAATTTTCGAGAAAACAGTGGCTCCCTTTAATTGGTCAACAGGTCATCTATCCTCGGAAGGGGATACCTGTTCTTGATCGTTACGTTGTTCAGTGCTCAATAATCTATACACATTCGCATAGATCCGTCCTTCTTCTTCACAAACAGTACCGGAGCTCCCCACGGGGAATGACTAGGGCGAATAAATCCCTTATCCAGCAACTCCTGTAGCTGTTCTTGAAACTCCTTTAATTCCGCCGGCGCCATACGATAAGGTGCCTTGGAGATCGGGTTAGTACCAGGAACTAATTCGATCTCGAATTCCACTTCTCTTTCGGGTGCTAATCCTGGTAATTCCTCCTGGAATACCTCTGGGTAATTGCATACCACTCTGACATCCTCCAGTTTCTGGTTCTTCATTTGGATGGCGTCAACCACATATGCTAGAAATCCAGTACATCCTTTGTCCAACATCTTCTGAGCTTGGAGAGCTGATAAATACTTCCCAGTTCTTTTCCTTGGCTCTCTAATGAATTCGAACATAGAACCCGCCTCAGGTCGGAAGACCACCTTTCGCTTACGGCACTCAATAGAAGCACCATATTTACCCAGGAAGTCCATTCCCATTATAACATCATAATCTTGAATGTCGAGTACTATCAGATCGCAGTAAAGTTCCCTTTCTGCAATTTCGACTGGCACCACACGCAACACATGAGTGGATGTCATTATTTCTCCCGAAGGTAGGGTCGTTAGGAACTTGTAGTCTAACACTTGCGGAAGCATATCTATCTTCTTGGTATATGGCACAGAAATAAACGAGTGTGTTGCCCCAGTATCAAATAATGCAGTAGCATACTGACTGAAAATAAGTATCTGACCTGTGACAACCGTAGAAGCTTCCGCAGCGTCCTCCTTGGTAACCGAGAAAACCCTGGCATTCATCATAGTCGGTTCGGCCTCCAGCATCGGGGTACCTTCCAGCTCAGCTTGCATATAGTGTAGTTTCGCTGGGGCACCTTGGTACTGGACGGGTTGTTGGGCAAGGACCTGGTTCTTGGTAGGACAGTAAGCCTTCATATGCCCTTCCACTCCACAGGTGAAGCACCGATTCGTACCTCTTCGGCATTCCCCGGGGTGCCTTTTTCCTCATGTCGCACACAGGATAGGCTTGGCCTGTTTATTTGCTGGGGCCCCTTGGGGGTTGTTCCATGGCTTTCGTTTACCACTCTGGTCTTCCTTCCAGATGATATTGCCACCCTGGGGTTTCTGCCCTCTTTCATTTAGTACCTTCCTTTGCTGATTGATATTATTTAGATAGTGCTCAGTGAGTAGGGCGCTACTAAACAGCTCCTCAGCGGTCTGCGGTCTGTTAACTCCACCGGCCACGTTCAAAGCTATTTCAGGCCGCAACATTTTCAGCATAAGTCGGACCCTTTCTTTCTCAGTGCGGACCAACTCGGGGCATAGATGAGCCAGTCGGTTGAACTTCTTCACGGCTTCATTGACCGAGAGGTCACCCTGTCGAAATTCCGTGAATTCGTCGTAATGTTTGTTCGTGACACGCATGTGAAAGAATTCCTCGAAGAATTCCGACTCGAAGTCTGTCCACGTCATTTGGCCTTGACCCTTTCCCACCACATTCTGGCATCTCCAGAAAGGCAGAATGATGCACACTTGATCTTCTCATGCTCCGGCCAATCTAGCAGCTCCATTGTACTTTCTACTGTCTTGAACCATGCTTGGGCGTCCCATGGTTCGCCAGCACCCGAGAAATTTTTCGGTTTCAGCAACAACCACTGGATCAAATAAGCCTCTTGCGTGCTATAGTGGTCGGGCCCGTCGGAGGGTTTTGCGTAACTGTGGGCGCAACAGGTATAGTAGTTTGGTTCACTGGTGGAGTAGTGGAATTTTCTTGCTGGTTCATCAGGGTATTAATGGTTTGCTACTGCTCAGTAACTTGACGCTGGAGCTGGGTTACTAATTGCATCAGGTCAGGCGACAGAGTTGTCTCGTTAAGTCGGTTACTCTGTCTTCTAGCCATGTTCTTCTTCACCAAAGACAAGTATGGCCAATATAAGTTTTTTTTTCCTACCCCTATATTAGTCTAAATGTTCGATTCATAAAAGGAGATAAAATATTGTTCATGGTTACATATCCTAAAGTACTTTTCATCATAAAATATCATTCATACTTGCATATCCTAAAACCATAAAACATCGTAAAAGTGCTTACTACTATAAGATATGTAAAGGGGTACTCACTTGGAAGCTGCAGGAAGAGGGCTTGATGTGTGTGTAGTGAGATGGCAACTGCTCTGATACCAACCTGTAACGCCCGCTTTTTTTTTCCATAAAGCGGCGTTACGTTAACATGAGTAGGGCAGGTAGACATCATAAGGCAGCGGAATAACTTTAATATTACACATATATGCACCTACTACCATTCCTAACATAATAACATGGGAACATGGCATATTGACTTCATACTTAGCATCATATCATGTCATACTTAACATGATGCCATAGAGTCACATAAGTCATCATTCAAGCACATAAGTAGTAAAGGTAAAGTTGTAGCATAAGACGAGTAAACATATTGTTTTCTTGGCCAAGTCACTACCACACACATGCATTCTTGCCCTCCTGCTACTTCCTTAATGTCCCCTTGCGTGATCTGCGGTATAAGGAAATAAGACTATAAGCACACAAGCATAGTAAGACTCTTTCCTACTCACTAAAACCATTCATCACTTAATCATGAGCACATGAAACATTAACATAACTTGGTGCTCTATATAGAACATAAGTATCTAAAATCAATTAGCATGACCTAGTTCTTACATAGTACATGGACATAAGATTTTACTTGACATGGCATGAACATAAACATAAGTAAACATTCTTAGCATGGCATGATACATGGCATAATCGTAAACATAAGTAGACATTCTTAGCATGGCATGATACATGGCATAAACGTAAACATAAGTAAACATTCTTAACATAACCATAAGCATAAATCGTTTACTATCATGCATATTTCATGACATGAAACCTAAGCATAAGACATTACTATCATGGCATAATGCACAGCATGAATGAATGCATGAGTCAAATGCATATACATAAGGATGCTTAACTTTTAAAATCATACTTTTAAATACTTAAACATAATCATCACATCATTGGGGTCCCCGGCTTGTACCACATACATACATCATGTGCGCGCATCCCTAAGTAAATACGAGGTAGCTAGTCTCGACCTACTAGGGTAAGGACAGCATAGTCGGTAGTCCCAGAATCGGGGCATTCTTAAGGTGCCCATCCCTGTTGCACAGCTTCGGTAGTGCCAGAACTGTGGACAACATAGTCGGTAGTCCAGAACCGGGGCGTTCTTAAGGTGCCCATCCCTTGGACCCATACTTCGGTCCGGTACAAGCTCATTCATAAAGTAAAATACTTTACATGCTTCATCATTCATAAGACATTCATGGCATATTTAAACATAGCATAATCTTATTACATGAAGCATGACTTAAAACATGCTTGTCCTTTCATTGTTCATACTTAATGCGTAGCATCATGATGCCTGGAAGGCATGAGCATTATCTTCATTCATAAACATGGCATGCATTTTCTTTCATAAAACATGTCATGCATCATCATTCATAAAACATGGCATGCATCTTCATTCATAAAACATGGCATGCTTACCTAAAACATCATTCTTATTCCTAGTGCTTGCATGATCATGGCATATAAGGTGAGCATTGCATTATATTCATTGAACATGACATTTTTACATAGACTCTTATCCTAATCCATAGGGCATGCATGATCATGATACATAAGGTAAGCATTGTATTTCATACATAAGCATGGTATCTATCTCAAGCTTGCATAGTTAGGACTTCCCTAAAAATACTACCTATTATCCAAGTGCATGACATAGAACATAAGACATTCATAAATAAACCCTATTAAGCATGGCATCCAAACATACACACATGAATCATGGTGCTTAAGGTTAGGGTTATAGGTAACTTAATTTCTACCACATGCTTGAACCTTTATATATACTTTATAATAAAGCATAAACCATCATTCTTCAAACCCTAACTCCACCCAAACCCTAATGACCATGCTTGGCCGAAAACTACAAGGGAGGGATTCCATCATTCCATGACATGTATGGTAGCATAAGGAAAAAGAAACCACCATACGGTACATCTAAGGCCATAAGGAGCCATTAGGGCTCATGATTAGGGTTACCCTAACTTTTAACCCTATTTTTCTAGGGTTGGCCGAAACATGTAAGAGCCATGGGTGGATGAATAAATTCATAAAAATTTCCAATTAATCATCTAACACCTTCCATACCATACCATAGGAGTCATTAGGGCCCTTACTTGAGGTAAGCCATAACTCCTTGCCCTAGAACTTTCTTGGCCGAAACCCTTAGGGTCATAAGACCTTGTGAAAATTCACATAAACCCCTTCAACCTCCCCTTGTATCATAAGGGTACACAAGATACATGATTGAAGGGTTAAATCCGACCCTAGCCATGGAGTCCTTATAATGGTCCCAAACCCTAAAGGGTCTTAGGGTACTCCAAAAATTCCCAAAAATTATACTTATTCTCTAACCATCATGAGAACACATTAGAAAGCATGATTAAGATTTTTAACATCATCATGGACCCAAAAACCCATGGTGGCCGAATACTATAGGGGTCCAAAACATGGTTTTCTCATCATCAAACCCAAAACCAACTTCATATTATGCTAAAAATCAAAAAGGAACTATTATACCACAGGTGAGGGAGTCTTACTTTGGTTGATCTTGATTATAGACCTTAGATTTGGGAGAAGGATGAAGATCTTGTTGCTTCTTGACCACCCCTAGCCTTTGTAGCCTTGTAAAAGCCTTGGATCTTGGAGATGGAGCCTTAGGTGAGCCTTTTCCAAGGGAGAATCCCCTCTTGGGGTTTCGGCTAGAATGAGGGAGGAGGAAGAAGAAAGGTGGACTTGATGGAAGAAAGAAAGTAACTCCCATGCCCCCTCTTTATAACACATTAAGGAGGGTAAGTGAAGAGTCATGGTGTCTCTTCATTTTCCCTAAGCCTTAACCATAATCCACTTCATTTCATCATAGCACTCCCTTGCTAGGTGAATTGGTTAGTGCATGCATGGTTGTACAATAGGTCCAAGGTTCAATCCTTGGTACATGCACTAATTTTTCTATTTTATTTTTATTTTATTTTCTATTATTTCGAAAATTCCTTAAAAATTCCTCCATAATTATGTTAATATTTCTCATTAAAATCCCTTTATATTTCTATTAATTTTTTCCTAAAATTTACCCATAATCATGGTACTAGAAATTAGTGTTTATTTTTCCCAATTTAAATGAGAAAACATGAATTTCTTGGCTAAAATTCGTATTAATATTTCTAAGTCCCTCGGAAAATTATCTAGACATGCTCAATATTTTAAAGAAAATATTAAGAGAATTTTCCGGGTCGTTACACTTTAAGTCAATGCATCTAGAGTAGTTGTGGCGATAAATACATTTGAACATCAATCAAGCTATGTGTTCAAGCTTAGAAAATCTAACATGATCAGATCACTTAACTTGACTAACCATAGTGAATGCTGCTGTTATATAACAGTTAGTAAGTAGGTAAATGGGTTAGACAGGACCCAAACTAGGTCAATTTAGTTGATTTAATCCTTTTTGTTGTGTGGACTCACTAGAATTGGTTAAATATGTTATTACCAGTTTATTGATATATGGCAAAGGGGAAGAGTAAAAAAAGAGAGTAAAAATTTTTTTCCAATAATTTTTTAAAAAAAGTGAAGTTAAATTTTCAAATGCATTAAATTTTCATGTGCAAATTTTTCTTGCAAAAATGTTTTATTTTCTAATTGCAAAGTTTTTTTTTGCAAAAAGTCTTAAAGTACTTTTAAAAGATTTTTTACCGCACAATATTTTTAAGTACAAAATATTTTTAAGTGCATATATTTTTTTAAGTACAAAAGATTTTTCAAGTACAAAATATTTTTAAGTGCACATTTTTTATGGACAAAAGATTTTTTCAATTACTAATATTTTTTGAGAAAAATATTTTTGTAAAATATTGTGTTAAATATTTTTCTAAGTGCAAAATAATTTTTAAGCACAATATTTTCAGAGGGCAAAATCATTGTAAGTGTGCAAATGTTTTGAGTACAAAAAGTGCAAAGTCTTTTAAAGTACAAATTTTTGTGGTAAAAATTCTTTTTTTTCAGAAAAATTTATTAATCTTTCCAGAAAGGTGTCTTAACTTTTTCAAACATTAAATTTTTGCAAAATATACTTGGTCAAAAAATTGGTGATCTTGATTTCACAAAAAGACTTTAACTTGTTTTTCCTCAAAAAGGGTATGCCTAAATTTTTTGAAAAAATTGCATATCTTTGAAAGCTGTAGGGGGAGAATCACTAAATCAGGGGGAGCTTAGTGAATGTTTTTCGAAAATTGGTTTTCTTAAAAGAAAGGAATAAACATGCTTTTTTTGAAATACCTACTTTATATGTTTTAACATAACTTTTGAACTAGGTTGCCATAAATCAAAAAGGGGGAGATTATTGGTGCCGGAAGAACCAAGATCGAACCTGAGTTTTGATAATGACAAAAGGTTCATAAGTTATGGTTACATTGTGATCTAATGAATTTGTTTAACTGCACAGGAAAAGTCTTAGGTAAGCTACGCACGAAGTTCTGGTTCGGAGACTTGGGCAATAAGTCCTGGTCGATGGCTGGGCACCGAAGACCTGACCTAGAGTTAGGCAATATGTCCTGGTCGTGGACTGGGCACGACGTCCTAATTCAAGGAATTGGGCAATAAGTCCTAGCCGAGGGTTGGGCACCGAAGACCTGACCGAGGGTTGGGCAATAAGTCCTGGACGCGGACTGGGCACGAAGTCCTGATCCGGAAGATCGGGCAAAAGTATAACCGGAGGAGCCAGTTGGCAAATGGTAAATTCTCCTGAGAGGAGTAGGCGAGGTTGCGTTCCCCATAGGAGGGAACATTAGGCGTCGGTTCGACTTAGGGTTCTATTATGGAAGCCCAAAGTCAAAACCAAGACAGCGCAGGCTGTTAACTGTACATAATTTATCTGTTATTTGTGTTTTAAAACTAACCCTGGTTGCAGGAACAATGGATGGAGTTCTCTACTTCCCAGGTGCCTGAAAGGAAGTCAGGCGCCTGATCATACCGGCGCCTGTACAGATACAAGCACCCCAGAAGGGTGTTTTCCAACTGTCTGTGAAGTTGAGCCTCCACGTCAGCAAGGGAGGCACCCGTGACCATACAGGTGCCCCACTCATCGAAGGGATATGCACTGGCCAAATTTGTAGATAAAGATGTGCGCAGATAGGCACACGTGTCAGGCGCCCCATTCAACACAAGCGCCCCAGACTATTGTATATAAAGGGGTTCACCCCCTTGCTTCCAGACAACACTTCTTCCAACACAAATACTCAAGCGCTCTGCTCTAATCTCTCCGCGCTCATGTTTCATGCGCCAATGACTACCCGCTGCTCCGATCTTCATGTCCTTCTCCGTTCGTCAGTATGTTTAATTTATTTGCTTAAATTCAATTTTGTATTCGTGCTTCAAATTTGTAACCTTTTTGTAAAATATAGAATTGCCCAACGTAAATGGTCAAGGACCGTAGGCCTTGGAGTATGAGCCGATCTAGGCTCCAACCAAGTAAAAGAAATAGAGTTAGCATTGTTTTTAATTTCCGCTGCGTATTATTATTATTATATCTAAAATTTTTTATCGATATTCACCCCCCCTCAATTGATTCTAAACGATCCCACAAGTGGTATCAGAGCGGGTGTCTCAGATTTGGTGCAACCACCGATTGAGCAAATTTCGGATTTTTGTTTAAAATATTTTTTTTCGCTCGTAACTTTTTCGTTCACCAAGGTTGGTACAACACCCCTCGATTTTTTTTATTATTATTTTTGCTACCGCACTACTAATCCAAGACTTAGTCTTGGAACAAAGTTTTTTTTTGTAAATTCTCAGATTAAATCCATGGCCATGCAAGAAGGCTCCAGCACTGCCAGACCACCACTCTTCTCAGGAGACGACTTCTCCTATTGGAAGAGTAGGATGAAGATCCACCTGAAAACTCTAGGTAGACATGTGGATAATCATCCAGTCCGGACTGGAGATTCCCAAGAATGCAAAGGCGAGGTGCAAGGCTACACAGAGTGGGACGGACCACTCAAGAAGAAAATCGAAGCAGGTGCAAAGGTCACACAAACATAGCAATGTGGCTTAACCAAGGAAGAGCTGAACCGCGTCAGTCCCTTCAACAGTGCAAAGGAGCTATGAAACAAATTAATCGAACTGCATGAAGGTACGTCAGATACGCAGATCAGTAAAAGAGATCTGCTACTCAACAAGCTCTACACCATCAAGATGCACAAAGGGGAAACAACAGCACAGCTCCACGCATGAATCCAGGAGCTGATGAACGGGCTACATACAATAAGTCATAAGGTGGGAAACCGTGACCTAATAAGGTATACTCTGAACTCGTTCCCAAGGAACTCACTGTGGGCATCTATGGTGGATGCGTACAAGATTTCTAGGAACCTTTCTGAAATTAAGCTCGATGAATTATTTTCAGAATTAGAATTACTTGAGTAAACTAATACTGCAATGGTCGAAAAAAGTATATCTTTTGTTGCAGGGAAAACTCTAAGAAAATCACAGAAGATGAAGCAACAACCAATATACGAGTCCGACTCAGATTTAGAGTCTGACGACGAAGGAGTAGATCGTCCAAAACTGGTGCGGTTGGCTCACGACTACTACACGGTGTTGAAGAATCAAATGAGCAAAATGAAGACAACTCAGAAGAAGGATGATCCGTCTGAACCCTCAACAAGCCAGAAGAATAAAAGCAACGTAACATGTTACGAGTGCAGCAAGAAGGGTCACTTCACATCAGAGTTCCCTAACTGAAGAAAAATAAGAAAGCATTGAAGAAGAAGGCACTAGAAGCCACATGGGACGAATTGTCCTTGGAAGAAGAAGAAGAGGCTTCGCACTCCAACCTACTCGCATTTACCACCTCGGAAGACATCGACTCCGGAACAGAATCAGAACCTAATGAAGACGTCGGCACCGGAAAGCTTTCGATCTCGGAGGACGGACGGATTACGATAAGAGGTTATCCTGAATCGGAGCTTTACGATCTTATCTCGTATCTATCTCGCAAGTTGGTAAAAGCCAACATCTGGGTTGAAACCCTCTGATACGAAGTCAAACTCCTGAAAGAGGAAGTCAACTTGAGTTCCTCGACCGAGTAAGTTCAAGAAGAAACCTTGACTCAAGTTCAAAAGCTTGAGGAAGAGAATTCCTCCTTGAAAACTCAAGTCAAGGAACTCAGAGTCGCATTAGAATGATTCACTTCGGGTTCTAAGAATCTGGACATGATTCTTGGAAAATAGAAGTCAGTTCTAAATTAATCGATCCGGACTGGGCTATTGAACCAACTAGCGACAATGATATTACTTTTCTATATTGAACCAAACTAGAACCCGAGTCCAAGCATGAGTCCCAAAGCTGAGTTTGAACAACCAGGTTGGATGAAACCAATATTGGATCCCCAAGGACATGATTCACGTCTTGCCTAACCCATCTCGAGGCTTCAGTCCAAGGGGAGCCAATATAAAAACTATTTTTAAAATTAGATAATTTTTTTTTATTGATGCTTGTTTATTTTTTTTAGCAATATTATTCTGCTTAGACGTAGGAATGATTAGTTAAGGACAAGACTTACTTGAAACTTGAACAACATAGTATTAGGAGGAGGTGAGACGATAGTACGTTAGGGAAGCCTGTCTAAGGAGTCAAGTAGGGTAAGGCGTACCCTATTTGGTCTGTTTAGTTTGGTCAAACTAGTCGAAGCTACCTCTCCAAATCCTAAGCTAGTTAGACTAGAGATTCTTAAGTTGTAATTTGAAAATGATCTTTTAAAAGGCTTTGTCAAGAAAAGGGTTGTTGATCCAATAAGGTTATGGCCAAAGAAGGCCTCTGTGCTTCGCCAAGTCCTGGAAGTCGATTATCGAAACTCACTTTTAAATTACTATTTGATAAACTCTAATCTAGCACAAGTTTTAATTAAATCTTAGATCTAACATTAAATCAAAGATAAAAATAATACATCTCACAAAACAGATAAGGTAACCTGTTTTGTCACTTAGAATTGGGTGAGATGTCTAGGACCTAATAATGTAGTCCAACCCAACCAACCAAAATTAACTCTGTAATATTTTTCCAAATTAATTCTACAAATTCAAAATTTATTCTGATTCTAGATTTTCAAAATTAATTCTACACTTTTAAAATTAATTCTAATTCTACATTTTCAAAATTAGTTCTACACTTTCAAAATTAATTCTAATTCTACATTTTCAAAATTAATTCTATACTTTCAAAATTAATTCTAATTCTACATTTTCAAAATTAATTCTATACTTTCAAAATTAATTCTAATTCTACATTTTCAAAATTAATTCTACACTTAACATTTTCACCTAATATTTTTCAAAGTCAATTTCCAAATTAATTCAAACTCAGTTTTTTACTAATACTGAAAACCTGTCTCACAAAAGGAAATCCATAAGGTCAATGGTCTTGATAACCTTAGATATGGGTGAGACAGATTAGGCAGTGAGATTAAATTCAATCTATCCTTACCTCTACATAAATGGATCCAAATCGAATATACTTTATGTGTAAGTACATAAAGATTTGGACTAGTGGATATTGGATAGTGGATGCTCCAGACACATGACAGGGGATAAATTGAAGTTCTCCAATATCAAGTTCAAAAACATAAGCTCAGTGGCATTTGACAACAAAGCCACACTGTAAGTGATTGGGTCAGGTAATATTGAACTAAACTCAGATTTTATTATTAAAAAGGTGGTATTGGTTGAAAACTTTAAGTTTAATTTACCTAGCATTAGCAAACTGTGTAATACTTGTTATATTGTTACCATCACCAATTCTGACTGCCTAATTAGGAATCTACAAGACTCAGAAATTACTCTTAAGGGTAGTAGGAAGAACAATGTTTATACAATCAATCTACCCGTAATACTTAAATGTTTTCTAACTCAACTAGAAGAAACCAATCTATGGCATAGAAGACTAGGCCACACCCATACAAATTAATTTCAAAACTAACTCAACTTGAACTGGTTAAAGGTATACCTAAAATTAAAAACTTTAAAAATACCATCTGTAATTCATGTTAACAAGGTAAACAAACCAAGTCAACCCAAAAACCATCCTAATCAGACTTAACCCATGCCACACTTGAGCTCCTACACCTAGACCAATTTGACTCACATGGAGCTAAGTTGCTAAGCGCGAATCGGTACTGCTTAGTAATTATTGATGATTACTCTAGGTTTACCTGGGTTAGATTCTTAAAAACCATAGATGAAATATTTAACTCATTTAATAATTTGTGCAAAATGATAGAAAATCAAAATGACATAAAAATTAAAAGACTTATGAGTGACCACGGGGGAGAATTTGAAAATCTGAGATTTGAGAAATTTTGTAAACTTAACGGGTACGCCCATGAATTTTCATGTCCTAGAACTCCCCAACAAAATGGAATAGTTGAGAGGAGGAATAGAACCCTTTAGGAAGACGCTAGGACCATGCTCAACGAATACAACCTAACTAATCATTTTTGGGCAGAAGCGGTAAATACAACCTGTTATCTTCAAAATAGAGCCTTAATAAATAGAAGACACAACAAGACCCCTTATGAAATTTACTATCATAGGCTACCAAATTTACATTACTTAAGGGTTTTTGGGTATAAAGTACATATTTTGAACACTAAGGACTACCTAGGTAAGTTTCAATAAAAATCAACCCCAGGGACCTTTTTAGGATATTCAACAACAAGTAGAGCATATAGGATCAACAATAAACAAACCCTTAAAATTGAAGTCACCACCAACTTAATATTTGATGAAGAACTTGAAACAAAACCAACTGTAAAACAAAACCTAAACAATTCAAATCTTGATCAAGAAGATATTGAACCATTAATTGAACTATCAATTGAATCAACTACTAAGGCACCAACTGAACCAATAGCTGAACCAACCCAAGTAGTTGAACCGACTGCTGAACCAAACCTACCAGCCGGACCTAAGGCTGAACCTAGTTGTAGGAGAATGAAGAAACCCAGACTCAATCATCCATCTGACCAAATCTTGGGTGATCCAACCTTAGGGGTCAAAACAAGGTCTTCTTACATAAATCTTAGTCAAATTGCCCTAATTTCAAAAATAAAACCTAAGACTATAGAAGAAGCCCTACCTGACCCAAATTGGATCATTGCAATGCAAGAAGAACTAGCCCAATTTGAGAGAAACCAAGTCTGGGACTTAGTACCTAAACTTGAAGGTAAGTCAGTTATAGACACTAAGTGGGTATTTAGAAACAAGCTAAATGATCAAGGGGAGATTGTGAGAAACAAAGCCCGCTTAGTAGATAAAGGGTTTAGTCAAGTCGAAGTACTAGATTATGATGAAACTTATGCCCCCGTAGCCAGACTTGAATCAATTAGGATGTTACTAGCTTTTGCAGCCCATTGATGTTTTAAACTATACCAAATGGATGTCAATTCTGCCTTTCTTAATGGGCTTATAAAAGAGCAAGTATATGTTGGGCAACCACCAGGATTTGAGGACTTAGACAATCCTGAGTATGTGTTCAAACTTAGGAAAGCCCTTTATGGGTTAAAACAAGCACCTAGGGCCTGGTACGGAAGACTATCAACCTACTTGATTTCTAAGGAATTTAACCAAGACTAAATTGACTCAACCTTATTTGTTAAAACCTTTGAAAATGACATATTTATAGCTCAAATCTATGTAAATGACATAATATTTTGGTCAACAAATTCTAACTTTTTAATAGACTTTGTTAAAATTATGGAGAGTGAGTTTGAAATGAGTTTGGTAGGTGAGCAAAACTTTTTCTTAGGTCTCCAAATAAAACAAATCAGGGATGGCAACTATGTTCATTAATCCAAATATGAAAGAGAATTAATTAAGAAATTCAAAATGGATAACTCTAAGTGTTTAGATACTCCCATGGCCATGAATGTCAAAATAGACAATGACCGTGAAGGTAAATCAGTTGACTTAAAGCTATATAGAAGCATGATAGGTAGTTTATTATACTTAACTGCTAGTAGACTTGACATTCTGTTCGCAGTAGGAATGTGCACTAGATACCAAACCTGTGCTAAGGAATCTCACTTAGCAACTCTAAAAAGAATCCTTAGGTACATTAAGGTTACCCTAAATGTAGGTATTTGGTATCCTAGGACCTCCAATTTTGAATTATCAGAATACTCCGACTCAGACTATGCCGGATGCAAACTAGATAGAACGAGTACAAGTGGATGTTGTCAATTATTACGACACAATCTAGACAGCTGCTGCAGTAGAAAGCAACATTGTGTTTCCTTATCCACAACTGAAGCAGAGTATGTTGCCCTAGGAGAGTGTGTAGCACAACTTTTATGGATGATTCACACTCTTAAGGACTTCCAGCTAGACTATGGTCAAACCAAAGTGTTCATTGACAACATAAGCTTGATCAATCTTATGCAAAACCCTATTCATCACTCACGAACCAAACACATTCAAGTAAAACATCATTTTATTAGGGATCACGTAGCAATACTTGAGTCTAAATTTATCCCCATATTAGAAGGTCAGGCTTGGCCCCCCTTCTAAAAAATGGGTTTTTTCTCTTCTTGAAATAAAATCCTTTTTCGCTAAAAAAAAAAAAAACTTGAGTCTAAATTCAGCTTACTAAGAAGGTAGTTAGGGTTGTGCTTAGTAGAATAGGACTATTATTATGTTTTCAAAATTTTTTAAAACTAGTATTTCATATCCTTCGAAAAATCATTTTTCTTTTTAAGTCTCGAATTTTAAAATTCTTTTTCCGACTTAGATTTTTTGAAAAATTACCCCCTTTAAAACTAGGGTTTTCTACGCAATGGATTTAGCCTAGGCTTTAACCCTAGAATTGCATGCTCCTATAGATCTAGAAGCCAGCATCTCACAAGCACATTAGGACACTTTGATTAATATCCTAGACTGGGTTGAGATGCATAGGTCAATGTCTTGACTCAAGATTCTTTAAGTCAGTGCATCTAGAGTAGTTGGGGCGATAAATACATTTGAACAGCAATCAAGCTAAGTGTTCAAACTTAGAAAATCTATCTTGATCAGATCACTTAACTTGACTAACCCTAGTGAAAGCTGCTGTTATATAACAGTTAGTAAGTAGCTAACTAGGTTAGACAGGACCCGAACGAGTTCAATTTAGTTGGTTTAATCCTTTTTGTTGCTTGGACATACTAGAATTGGTTCAATATGTGTTTTCAATTTTTACAAATATTGGCTCTGATTCGAAATTGTTATTACCAGTTTTTTGATATTTGGCAAAGGCGGAGAGTAAAAAAAGTGAGTAAATTATTTTTTTCAATAATTTTTTTTAAAAAGTGAAGTTAAATTTTCAAATGCATTAGATTTTCAAGTGCAAATTTTTCTTGCAAAAATGTTTTATTTTTTAATTGCAAAGTTTTTTTTGCAAATAGTCTTATAGTACTTTTAAAAGATTTTTTAGTGCACAATTTTTTTAAGTACAAAATATTTTTAAGTGCACATATTCTTTTATGTACAAAAGATTTTTGAAGTACAAAATATTTTTAAGTGCACATTTTTTTATGTACAAAAGATTTTTTCAAGTACTAATATTTTTGTGAAAAATATCCTTGCAAAATATCAAAGTCATTTAAAGTACAAATTTTTGTGGTTAAAATTCTATTTTTCAGAAAAATTTGTTAATCATTCCAAAAAGTTGTCTTAACTTTTTCAAACTTCAAAAGTTTTGAAAAATATACTTGGTCAAAATTTGGTGATCTTGATTTCACAAAAAGACTTTAACTTGTTTTTCCTCAAAAAGGATACACCTAAACTTTTTGAAAAATTGCATATCTTTGAAAGCTGTAGGGGAGAATCTCTAATTCAAGGGTAGCTTAGTGCATGTTTTTCAAATATTGGTTTTCTTAAAAGAGAGGAAAATAAACATGTTTTTTTTTGAATACCTACTTTATATGTTTTAATGTAACTTTTGAACTAAGTTGCCATAAATCAAAAAGAGGGAGATTGTTGGTGCCGGAAGCACCAAGATCGAACCTGAGTTTTGATAATGGCAAAGGGTTCATAAGTTAAGGTTACATTGTGATCTAATGTATTTGTTTAAGTGCGCATGAAAAATCCTAAGTAAGCTAGGCACGAAGTCCTGGTTCATAGAATTGGGCAATAAGTCCTGGCCGAGGGCTGGGCACCGAAGACCTGACTGAGGGTTGGGCAATAAGTCCTAGTCGTGGACTGGGCATGAAGTCCTAATTCGAGGAATTGGGCAATAAGTCCTGGCCGAAGGTTGGGCACCAAAGACCTGACCGAGGGTTGGGCAATAAGTCCTAGTCATGGACTGGGCATGAAGACCTGATCAGTAAGATCGGGTAAAAGTCCAACCGGAGGAGCCGGTTGGCAAAAGGTAAATTCTCCTGAGAGGAGTAGGCGAGGACGCATTCTCCGTAGGAGGGAACATTAGGCGTCGGTTCGACCTAGAGTTCCATTATGGAAGCCCAAAGTCAGAACTAAGACAGCGCAGCCTGTTGACTGTACTTAATTTATCTATTATTTGTGGTTTTGGAACTAACCATGGTTGCAGGAACAAAGGATGGAGTTCTTTGCTTCCCAGGAACCGAAAGGAGTCAGTCACCTGATCATACAGGGGCCTGTATGGATACAGGCGCCCTAGGTGTTTTCTAGCATCCTACAAAGTTGAGCCTCCACGTCAGCAAGCGAGGCACCCGTGACCATACAGGCGCCTCAGTCGTCCTAGGTGCCCTGGTTGAAGGGATAAGCGCTAGCCAAGTCTGTGGATAATGATCCACGCAGATAGGCACACAAGTCAGGTGCCCCATTCAACACAGGTGCCCCAGACGACTGTATATAAAAGGGTTCACCCCCTTGCTTCCAGACAACACTTCTTCCAACGCAAATACTCAAGTGCTCTGCTCTTAATCTCTCTGTGCTCAAGTTTCAATCGCCAACAACAACCCACTGCTCTGATCTTCGAGTCTTTCCTCGGTTGTCAGTATTTTTAATTTAATTGCTTAAATTCAATTCTGTATTTATGTTTCAAATTTGTAACCTTTTTGTGAAATATAGAATTGTCCATCATAAACGGTCAAGGACCATGGGCCTTAGAGTCGGAGCCAATCTAGACTCCGAACCAAGAAAAAAAATTGTGTTAGCATTGTTTTAAATTTCCGTTGCGTATTATTCTTATTATATTCGAAAATTTTTATCGATATTCACCCCCCCTCTATCGATTCTAAATGATCCCACAGCTTGCACACAAGATGTTCTTTGCCCTTTGCAATGAATCCCTCTGGTTGCTTCATATAGGTGTTTTCTTCAAGACTTTCATTAAGGAAATCTATCTTGACATCCATTTGCCAAACCTCATAATCCATATGAGCAACAATAGACAAGAGAATCCGGATAGACTTAAGCATGACTACCGGCAAAAAGGTTTCCTCATAATTGATCCCCTCTTTCTGTGTATACCCTTACGCAATAAGCCTTTCTTTAAAGGTTTGCACCTCTCCGTCTGTTCCCCTCTTCCTTTTGTATACCCATTTACATCCAATGGCTTTTACACCATCCGATGGTTCTACAAGCTCCCAAACCTGATTAGAATCCATAGATTCTATCTCAGAATTTATTACCTTTTGCCAAGATACTTGATGGGACCCAATATATTGCTGTCACGAATGTGGGTCTCAAATTTAGAAATTTATAAGGCTGAAAAACCTTGACTAACAAAATGGAAATGTAGTAGAGGGGCCTCAGGTCGTATTTTTCCAAGGACTAGTTGAATGAATGTTTAACTCGAGCTTGCAGGTTTATTTGTCGTTTGATGTTTTGGGTTTTCTAATAAAATGGGGTTTTTGCGATAGGAGATGAAATGACAATATGATATGAATTTAACTTGACTAAAGCATGGTAGGAATGCGAAAATTGCAAGAACTAGACTTAACCTAGTATAGCAACTAAACACTTAAATTCCAATGACTGAATTGAACTTAAAGAGCTAATTGCAGGTAATAAATTGCAGAGAATGAATTTGCAAGAGAATTAAATGCAAGTAAGTAAAATGAGAACAAACGTGGCTTAAGCGCTTGGCTTGAAAGGTAATGGTAACAACTAGAACAACTTAAAGGAAGTAAATGCTTTAAATAAAATTATCCTAAATTAAGACATCAAATCAATTCATCTCAAAACTTCCCTCTGCCGTCACACATAGGATGAGCTATGAACCCCCTAGCTCAAAAACCAACGGAGGAAGACTATCCGGCTCATTCACTGTGAAACTGCTGCTCTACTCTTCCTGATCGGTCAACCCGACCGATCAGGCCTTCCTCTGATCGGTCACGGGACCGATCAGAGTCCTCTCTGTCCGATCAACCCGATCGGTCAATAGCTGATAGGATGTCGCCAATCTTCGCCTTCTCAATCGGTTGGATGGCAGTCGTGCTCCGAAATCTTCGAGAACCCCTCTCACACTTCGACAGCTTCGGACGACGATATCCAATGATCAACATGGATCGATCGGCAGGCACGGTAACTCCGGCAAAACCCTCACTGCAGCTCTGTTAACTCAGAGAATTGGATTAGCGAATGGACGACAAAACTTACTCCGATGATCTGAAACTTGAGAAGATCTGAATCTGATGTCATCGCGCACGCGATCTGAGAAGAAAAGCTAAGAGAAATGATCAAGAAACCAAAGAAATCGATGAACTCTACCTACTGGCGATCAAGGACTCAGCGACACATGACATTGGAGAAGAAGAGGGAATTCCCTTTTAATTAAAACCATTTGAATTTGAACGGCCGAGATCTTCTTCGCTCCATCCGACGGGTGGATCTCTTCATATCTGAATCAAACTCCCCAGACCTTGATCAATGGTCCTGATCTACCTGTCCTTAGCTCGGATCAATCTGATCTGTGGCGAATGGATCAGATCATCCCTTCTCTTGCTTGGATGGTTTAGAACATCTTGAACTTGATCCAACGGTCAGATGAGCTCCGATTGAGTTCAAACTTTCAGATCTTGATCTAGGGTCATGATTAGCCCTATCCTGATTTGGATTGATCGGAAGTTAATGGATAGCTCAGATCTAGCCGTTCTTTGAATGGACGGCTCATATTAACCCGATGCTTGATCCCTTTGATCCGGATCCAATGCTGACTCAAGTTTGACCTAATTTGATCTAGGTCCATGATCATTTGAAACCTACAAAGTGAGATTCACATTTTAGTGCCAAAATATCTTAAATATACAAAGATTTGATTTAAAAGCCCAAAATAGAGAATATACATGAAACTTAATATAAATGTAAACTTAAGCATATAAAATGTGGATCAAACATGGATTTAAGAGCCTAAAATAATCAACAAAATGATAATTATCAACTCCCCCATACTTACTCTAGGGTGTCTCGCACAAGCTACTAGTAAGCCTAAGATGTATCCTCCTAGATTAGTCTCAATCATAGTTAGAAGCAATTGAATGGAAATTACCTAGGGTTGTCAATTCTCAAAAATCTAAGCTCAATGGACTAGAAACTTGTCCTTAAATCAACAACTTAGCATACTTCATCCATTATGACTCATTGAGATGAATTAACTCAAAAAAAACCTTGCAAGGGAAGTTTCAAAGTGACTCTCTTCCTATGTTCTACATTTTTGATGAAATGGAGCTCAGTCAATCACAACATGATTCTTGCACTACCATAGGCTTGCTCATTATCTACTCTCCACCATCATTCTTGATTTGGATTCACATCTACAAAAGCTTATTCAATCATGTTAAAGAAGATATATGAAATGAAAGAAATGAATGAATGTTTAATGAATGTTGATACTAAAGATTCATGATAAAGAAATGTAAAGAAATGTGATATGAGAAGGAAATATGGAAAGTAATATGGCATAATAAGAAAATATGGAAAAAGTAGAGAATGTGGAAGACTTGGACACTCATAAATATCTCTAATGCACTTTGCCCATTGCTTTTGACTTATCTTGCATGTATCATAGCTGTGGTGGAGCAAGGCTTGAAGAACTACGAAAATTCAGTGTGCCAACTCTACTGATCGGTCACTGGACCAATCAGTCATCGTCTGAATGGGCTGAAGATCGGTCTGGCTTCCCTTCTGCTCGGACTGAAAAGCTACTGATCGGTCAACCGACCGATCAGACCCATCCCTAATCAGACTGGTGACCGATCAGGGCTCGAACAGTAGCCAAAACCTATTTCTGCCTGGATCCTGAAACTGCTTTACCAAAGTTTTGCTTCTGATCTAACTCTTAATCTCAACTACAAACTTGTTCACATCTTCAAATTCAAAATATAACCCGTCACTTACTTCCATTCATGTCTCTCTTGTCTTTTTCCTTTCTTTTCTTTTGTTTTTCAGCTGCTGATTTTTCCCTGTTTTTGTTTGCAGCTAAGTCTTTGCTTTTGTTTTTTTTTCAAGTTTAACTCCGTCCAATGATCAGCTCCAACTCTCGAACTATGTTTAGCAATTTCAGAAAGTTTCAGCTGGTTTCAAATGAATGAAATCATCCTTTATTCCTACTTGATACTTGGTCCAATGGAGCTTGTTTCCTATCCAAAACTTGTACTTTTAAGGATGTGGCTTTGCCCTCTAACTTTTCTTTCTTTTGCTTCACTTTTCAAATCACACAAAATTTTCTATTTCTTACAACTGAGCTGATGGGTATGCTTGCAACTCATTCTTGATACAAAGCACCTTCCAATTGGTACATCTTTGCTTGTTGGTTGACAATTGTTTCAATTCTACCTTCAAGATTTGATCAAATGCTTGCATCCTCCCCCACACTTAAACTTGTGTCCATCTCGGGCAAAGAAACATTAAAGCACCCAAGTCCAATGAAAATACTATGATGAACATGAATGATTAGGGAAGGAAAATAGAACTCAAAGTAGATAAACAAATAAAATTGCAACAATGATATGAGAAAGGAAACAAAGTGATTCACCTCTATAAATGTGGTCCAGTCATAGAAATATAGCTTTGAAAGAACCTAAGCAAGTTCTAGAGTACAATCACATGTGTGTATCTCACAATTAAGGCTAATCCTCACTAGGTAAAAAGAATTCATCTCAAGTCATCACTCTAGAGTCCATAACTAAGAAGTACTCAAGCAACCAAGAATTTTCATCCAATGACTCAAATCTTAAATTTTAACAACCAAATTTAATTTGCTTTCAAGGGACTCTAAAATGATATAAGAAAATCTAGATGGATACATTTATTCCTAGTCATGCAAGAAACAAAAATGTCAAAAGGGATAAAATGATATCTACAATGACTCTTTATTCATTTTGCACTAACTAAGTATTTATTAACAAGAATTCATTTTAAAAGAAAATTTTACTTCTAGAAAACATAAAAATGAAACATGCAATGAAAGAAAATGCAAGAAGGAACAAACTCCCCTTTATTTCTGGCGGTCGGAGTCGATCAAGAAATAACCTCCATTGCGGTAGTGGAGGAGTGTGAGTGGTAGGAAGAGCATCCTTCATTTGATCCATGTCATGGTGCATTTCTCCCCCACACTTAAACTTCACAGAAATATGTTCAGGTGGCCGAAGGCGGTTAAGGTATAACACACATTTAAGAGGTGGAGTGCTACGAATTAAAGTAAGATCAACTCCTCCCTCTTGATGCCCTTTGTAAGTCCTTCCAGGAGGTTGGAGTCTATTTAGATGGAGCACCCACTCTAGAAGTCTACGATGCTCTGCAAAACCATGCAATACCTCCCTCAAGCATGCAGGGTAAGAAAGAAATGAAATACCATCAGTCTCTATATAAAATGTATCCAAAATGCATCACATCCAATGAAATCAATTTTGGGACCCTCTATTAATTTTTTACAATTAGTATCCACAAAAGGTATATCAAGAAACTTATCACAACCAATGAAATCAATTTTGGGTACCTTTATTAGTTTTTCACCATTAATTTCTGCATAGGATGTATCAAGAATCGTATCATAGATAATAAAATCAATGCTATGTACCTCAATCAGATTTTCACATACAGTCTCAATCTCCACATAAGATGCATCAAGAAATATATCACATTCAACAAATGCAATTTCAGGGGCCTCTAAGAAATTTTCACAATTAACCGCTACAAAGGATGTATCTAGAATTTCATCACAGCCAACAAAATCAATCTCAGCTACCTTTATGAGTTGTTCACAATTAATATTCACATAAGATGTATCAAGAAATGATTCACAACGAATAAAATCAACATTGGGTAGCTCTATAGAATTTTCACAAGCAGTCTCTACATAAGGTATATCAAGAATTGCTTCATATTCAACAAATTCAACCCTAGGTTCTTCTATGAATTGTTCACAATCAGCTTCTATATAGGATGTATCAAAAATTGCATCAAATTCAACAAAATCAACTTTAGGCACCTCTAGAAATTTTTCACAATCAATTTCTACAAAAGATGTATCACAACATGCTTCACATTCAACTAAATCAATTTTAAGTGCCTCCATGAGTTTTCACAATCAATTTCAGCATAAGATGTATCAAAAGATTCATCACAACCAATAATAGGTACCTCAATGAATTTTTCAAAATTAATCTCTACATAAGATGTGTCAAAAATATCATCACAACCAACAAACTCAACCCTAGGTACCTCTATGAGTTTTTCTAGAGAAATAGGAGAAATACTTACCTGATCATGCTGAAGAATACCTGGAGGTTCTACAAAAGTAGATGTAACTATGGACTCCTCCTGGTCATGTACAAACTCCACTTTAGGCTCAGGTTCTGATGAACATTCAACTAAGAAAGGTGATTCTTGGGCCCTTGCTTCCACCATGCAAGTCCCTACACTTTCTGGCCTATCCTCTGAATCCTCTAATGTATCAGTAAATGGTGGTGGTCCCTGGGGCTCTGTGCAATCCCCTATACCTGTAGAATCATCTCCAATGCACGCTTTATCAACCATATCTGCAACAACCATATTAGAAAAATTAGGACCAACAAAAACTATGTCATTACAAAATAAAAGGTGAGAAAGGTCCTTTGGAGCATCAGCTTCGAATTCAAGACTGTCACATGCTTTTCCATCCATCTCTTCCACTTCCTCCACAGCTAATTCATCCTCAGCTTTCTCTGAAATCAAATCTGTTGGTGCAGAAAGCACCCAAGTCAAACCTGAGTTTTGATAATGGAAAAAGGGTTCAAAAGTTAAGGTATAATGTTTATCTAACATGTTACTCAAGTGTGCAGGAAAAGTCCTAGAGAAGGAAAGCTAGGCACCTGGCGAAGGACTGTCAGGATCCGAAGACCTAGCGAAGGACTTCTAGGCACTAGGCGAAGGACAGCTTGGTACTAAAGCCCTGGCGAAGGACTACCAGGCATCAGGCGAAGGACAGCTTGGTACTGAAGCCCTGGCGAACAACTGCTAGGCACCAGGCGAAGGACAGCTTGGTACTGAAGACCTGGCGAAGGACAGCTAGGCACCTGGCGAAGGATAGCTGGGAAAAAGTCCAACCGGAGGAGCCGGTTGGCATCAGGTACATTCTCCCGAGAGGAGTAGGTGAGGACGCGTTCCCCGTCGAGGGAACAGTAGGCGTCGGTTTGACCTAGGGCTCCATTTTGGAGGCCCAAAGTCAGAACCAAGACAGCTAAGGCTGTATAAACTAACATCTTACTGCTTTATGTTGTTTTGGACTAACCCTGGATGCAGGACCGAAGGAATGAGTGTCTGCAGCTCAGAGAGCCTCAAAGGAGTGAGGCAACAGCTGACCAGGGCGCCCGGAGTGTCCCGGGCGCCCCCCCAAGGTGAACACAAAATACATGAAGCAAAGGCAGGCTTCGATAGCTCATAGGCGGGGCGCCCCCATGCTCCCGGGCGCCCCCCATGCTCCCGGGCGCCCCTAGCGTCCCGGGCGCCCCCAGTTGAAGCTAACGAAGCAGAACCCAGCGAAGCCAATGGATAAGAGGAGACCCGGTCAACCCGGGCGCCCCCAGCGTTCCGGGCGCCCCCGTCAAAGCCTGATCCCGAGTTTTAAGGGATCAGAGCTGACCGAGAGGGAATCGGATCGGCTGACACGTGGGGGGGGGGCACCCCCGACGTTCCGGGCACCCCTAGTGGCTATAAATAGGCCCTCGACCCCAAGGCTTCGAACAACGAATTCTTCCAACGCATTCACGCTCTTCTGCTCCCGCACACTGCTCCAGAAACCTCCCGAATCGAGATACAAGCGCCGACGACGTCCTGCTGCTCCAAAAAGACAATCTACACCGGACGTCGGTAACGTAGAGCTTTCTTTAAAGTTTACTTTACTATACTTGTAATTCAATCTTGTAAACTAGTTTTGCGAAAATATAGAATTGCCCGCAGAAAACGGTTAACGACCGTGGGCCTTGGAGTAGGAGCCGACCGCGACTCCGAACCAAGTAAAAAACTTGGTGTTTGCATGTTTGATTTAAATTTCCGCTGCGTAATTTCTCTAACATATTAATCCGAACGTTTTACGATATTCACCCCCCCTCTATCGTTTCTCTCGATCCAACAAGTGGTATCAGAGCGGGGAAGCTCAAATTTGGTGCAACCACCAATTTGAGAATTTTTTGAATTTTTTTAAAATTTTTTTTTCTTTTTCTTTTCTTTTCGAAATTTTTCTCGTTAGTCGAGGTTGGTGCAACACCCCTCGATAAATATTTCTTTCTTCATACCACACTACTAATCCAAAACCAAGTCTTGGGATATCTCTCTTTTTCTTAAGTTTCAGATAAATGACCATGCAAGAAGGCTTCAGCACTGCAAGACCACCTCTCTTCAGTGGGGAGGACATCTCCTACTGGAAGAGTAGAATGGAGGTCCACCTGAAAACTCAGGTGGACATGTGGATAATCATCCAGTCCGGACTGGAGATTCCGAAAAATGCTGAAGGAGTACCTCAAATCTACACAGAGTGGGACACCGCTCTGAAACGGAAAATTGAAGCGGATGCAAAGGCGACCCAAACCCTCCAATGCGGCTTAACAAAAGAAGAGCTGAACCGGGTGGGCCCTTTCAACAGTGCCAAGGAGCTGTGGGGGAAACTGATCGAGCTGCACGAAGGAACATCAGACACTCGGATCAGCAAGAGAGATTTGCTCCTGAACAAGCTGTATACAATCAAAATAACCGACAACGAAACAACAGCTCAGCTTCACGCCCGAATCCAGGAACTAATGAACGGACTGTACACCATCGGTCACAAGGTAGAAAACCGTGACCTAATAAGGTACGCTTTAAATGCTTTCCCAAGAAACACCTTGTGGGCATCTATGGTAGATGCATACAAGGTTTCAAAGGACCTCTCAAATATTAAATTAGATGAATTATTTTCTGAATTACAATTACATGAGCAGACTAACTGCACCCTGGCCGAGAAAGGCATTGCCTTTATTGCAGGTAAATCTGAAAAGAAATCCAAGAAGAAACCACAACCAACACCTGAGTCTGAATCAGACTCAGACTCTGAAGATGAAGGAGATCGACCAAAGCTGGTCCGACTGGCAAGAAACTACTACAAGGAATTGAAGAACCAAACCGACAGAAGGAAAGCCAGCCGAAGAAAGGATGAACCAGCTGAACCCGCATATGAAAAGAGCAAGCCCAACGTAACCTGCTACGAGTGCAAGAAGAAGGGCCACTACAAGACCGAATGCCCTAGCTTGAAGGAAGCAAAGAAAACAAGGAAGAAGAAAGCACTTCAAGCAACGTGGGACGAGTCCTTCTCCGAAGAAAAGAAGAGGTCCCACTATCGAACCTACTCGCACTAATCGCCTCAGAAGAAGTCGAGACCGAGTTAGAATCAGAATAGGACAACGGCAGACTGACATTTTCAGAGGACGGCGAAATCAAGGTAAGTGGATTTACTAGAAGTCAATTAAATGAATTAATATCTTATCTTTCTCGAGATTTGGCGAAAGCTAAACTCTGAGTCAAATCCCTCCGACAGGAAGTAAAACTCCTGAAAGCGGGAGTTGACTCTAAACCCTTAACTAAGAAGGTTCAAGAAGGAACCTCTAATCAAGTTGAAAAACTTGAGAAAGAGAATTCCTCCCTGAAAACTCAGGTTAAGGATCTTAGATCAGCTTTAGAACGATTCACTTCTGGTTCCAAGGGTCTTGACATGATTCTTGGAAAACAGAACTCCGTTCTAAATCGATCCGGGCTAGGCTATAGAACCAAATCTAGACAAAGATCCTTGTTGTACTGAACCAGTCCAGAAATAAAGTTCAGGCATGGGTACCTAAACTGTACTTGAACAAACTAACTGGATCAAATCAGTATTGGATCCCCAAGGATAAGATTCACATCTTGCCTAACCATTACCGTGGCTTTAGTCCAGGGGGAGCCAAATTAAAAACTATATTTATTGTTAGATAGAATTTAATTCTTGATTGCAAATTGCTTAGTTGATTGTTTATTTGATTTCTGCAATTTACCATGCTTAGACTTAGGAATGGTTAGTGTAAGGACTGAACAAACTTAACTGAAATTTGAACAACATAGTATTGGGTGGCGGTGAGATGATAGTACGTTAGGGAAACCAATTCTAATAAGGTCAAGTATACTTGGTCTCTTTAGACTGGTGAAACTAGCAGAAGCTACCGATCCAAGACCCAAACTAGTTAGACCAGAATTTTTCAAAGATTAATTTTGAAAATGAAATTTCATTAAAAGGCTTTGTCAAGGAAAGGGTTGATGATCCAATAAGGCTACGACCAAAGAAGGCCTAGTGCCTCGCCAAGACCTGGAAGCCAATTTTTGAAATTCAGATTCAAATTATTTTTTGTCAAATTCGAATCTAACACAAATTTTCAGTTAGTTGTAGATTTAAACAATTTCCTTAAAAATAAATTCAATTGATTTCAAAATTAATTTAAGTTTTTCAAAATAAATCATAATTTTTCAAAATAACTTTACTTATCAAAACCTGTCTCACAAAACCTATAAGGCTAACGTGATTGAAAACCCTAGATTTGGGTGAGACAGACTAGGCAGTGAAAATCAATTTAAGCTATTCCTAACTCTAATTGGATCCAAATCAACAAAACTCTTTATGTGTAGGAACATAAAGATTTGGACCAATGGATGTTGGATAGCGGTTGCTCCAGACACATGACTGGAGATAAATTGAAATTCACCAAACTCAAGTTCAAAAACCTAGGCTCAGTGGCATTTGGCAACAATGCTACACTCAAGGTAATTGGGTCAGGTAATATTGAACTTAAATCTGACTTGGTGATTAAGAAAGTTCTTTTGGTTGAAAACTTCAATTTTAACTTGCTTTTTATAAGTCAGTTATGTGATTCTGGTTATATAGTCACCTTCAACAATTCTAACTGCCTGATTAGAAACGTACAAGACTCAGAAATTATGCTTAAGAGCACTAGGAAAAATAATGTTTACACTATAAACCTTCCCCTTGTACCTAAATGCATGTTAACTCAGTTAGAACAATCAAACCTCTGGCATAGGAGACTAGGTCACACCAACCTAAGAATTATTTCAAAAATCACCCAACTTGGCCTAATTAAAGGTATTCCCAAAATTAAAAACCATGAAAACTTAATATGTGAATCATGCAATCAAGGTAAACAAACCAGATCTAATCACAAACTAATTCAATCTGACTAACTCAAACCACTCTTGAGCTCTTGCACCTTGACCTATTCGATTCACACGGAGCCAAGTCACTAAGCGGAAACCGGTACTGTTTAGTAATAGTTGATGATTACTCAAGGTTTACCTGGGTTAGGTTTCTAAAGATGAAACCCTAAACCTATTTAATGAATTCTGCAAGTTAATTGAAAATTAAAATGATACTAAAATCAAAAGACTTAGGAGTGACCACGGGGGAGAATTCGAAAATCAACGGTTCGAGGAATTCTGTAAGGTAAATGGATATTTACATGAATTTTCATGTCCTAGAACCCCCCAACAGAATGGGATAGTCGAAAGAAAAAATAGAACTTTACAGGAAGCCGCTAGGGCTATGCTCAATGAATTTAACTTAGCCAACCAATATTGGGCAGAAGCAATTAGTACGGCTTGCTATATCCAAAATAGGGTCCTGATCAACAAGCGACACAACAAAACACCCTATGAACTATATTACAATAGACTTCCAAATTTACACTACCTAAGGGTCTTTGGATGCAAAGTCCATATCCTAAACACCAAAGACTACTTAGGAAAATTCCAGTCCAAGTCAACCCCAGGCATCTTCCTAGGATATTCAACAACAAGTAGAACCTATAGGGTTTACAACAACCAAACCAAGAAAATCGAAGAAACAACCAACCTAATATTTGATGAAGAAATTAACTCAAATCCAAATCTAACTTCATCAAACACTGATCAAGAAGGCAATCAACAAGTTGATGAATCCTTAATTGAACCCATAAACGAACTAACTATTGAACCAACTAGTGAGTCAAATGAACCGATTATTGAGCCAGTAATTGAACCAGCTCAAAGAGTTGAATCAAATAGTGAACCAAACCAACCAGCCGGACCTGAGGCTGAACCAAGCTCTAGAAAAACCAAGAAACCCAGACTCAGTCACCCAACCGATCAAATTGTGGGCGATCCAACTCTAGGAGTCAGGACTAGATCCTCCTATAGAAACCTTAGTCAAATAGCAATGATCTCAAAAATAGAACCTAAGACTATAGATGAAGCCCTACCTGATCCTGACTGGGTCATAGCTATGCAAGAAGAATTAGCCCAATTTGAAAGGAACCAAGTCTGGGAACTAGTGCCTAAACCTGAAGGCAAATCCATCATTGACACTATGTGGGTCTTTAGGAATAAGCTAAATGATCAAGGAGAAATAGTCAGAAATAAAGCCCGCTTAGTAGCAAAGGGATTCAGCCAAGTAGAAGGATTAGATTACGACGAAACATATGCCCCAGTAGCTAGACTTGAGTCCATTAGGATGTTATTAGCCTTTGCATCCCATAAAGGATTTAAGCTATACCAAATGGATGTAAAGTCAGCCTTTCTAAATGGATTCATTAAAGAAGAAGTTTATGTAGGACAACCCCCTGGATTTGAGGACTTAGAAAGACCTGACCACGTTTACAAACTTACTAAAGCACTATATGGACTAAAACAAGCACCTAGGGCCTGGTATGAACGCTTATCAACTTACTTAATTTCTAAAGAATTTAAACAAGGACAAATTGACTCAACCTTATTTATTAAAACCCTAAGAAAAGATATATTCATTGCCCAAATCTACGTAGATGACATAATCTTTGGGTCCACCAACTCAAACTTTCTAAAAGAATTTGTTTAAATAATGGAAAAGGAATTTGAAATGAGCTTAGTTGGTGAGCTTAACTTTTTCCTAGGCTTACAAATTAAACAAACTAGGGATGGAAACTATGTCCATCAATCCAAATATGCTAAAAAGTTAATAAAGAAATTTAAAATGGATAACTCTAAAAGCATAAGTACCCCCATGGCTACTAATATAAAAATAGATAGTGACCCTGATGGTAAGCCAGTAGACCTTAAACTCTATAGAAGTATGATAGGTAGTCTACTGTACCTTACAACCAGCAGACCTGATATTTTTTTTGCTATAGGGATGTGTGCTAGATACCAAACCTGTGCTAAGGAAACACACTTAGCAGCACTAAAAAGAATACTAAGATATATAAAGGACACCCTAAATGTAGGGATTTGGTATCCTAGAACCTCAACCTTTGATTTGTCAGGATACTCGGATCTTGACTATGCTGGTTGCAAATTAGATAGAAAGAGCACAAGTGGAAGCTGCCAACTGTTAGGACAGAGTCTAGTAAGTTGGTGCAGCAGAAAATAACACTGTGTAGCTCTATCCACAACAGAAGCTAAATATGTTGCCTTAGGAGAATGTGTAGCACAACTTCTATGAATGATGCACACTCTTAAGGACTTCCAGCTCAACTACACTCAAACTCAAGTATTCATTGACAATATAAGCTCAATTAATCTAACTAAGAAACCAATCCAACATTCCAGAACTAAACACATAGAAGTTAAACATCACTTTGTAAGAGACCACGTAGCCAGGGGTGAAATAGTACTTAAGCATATAGACTCTAAATCCAACTTAGCTGACATATTTACAAAACCCCTACCTGAGTCCGAGCTCAGCTGACTAAGAAGGCAGTTAGGATTATGCTTGGTAGAATAGGCCTAGTCTACTATTGGGTTTCTTACTTAAAATCAGTTTTAAAGCAGTGTTTAAATGCTTTTAAAATCAGCTCTTATTCAGTTTTGAAAAGTTTTAAAATAAAGTTTTCGACTTAGTTTTATTTTTCAAAACTACCCCTTTTCAAAACTAGGGCTTTTTCGCAAATGGACTTAGCCTAGGCCCTAACCCTAGAACTGCATGCACCTATAGATTTAGAAACCAGCATCTCACAAGCACCTTAGGGTACTTTTGATTGATAACCTAGAAAGGGTTGAGATGCTTAGGTCTTTGCCTTAATTCAAGATGTAGATCAGTGCATCTGCAGTAATTGGGGCACTAAATACAACTTACACAGTAATCAAGTTAACTGTCAAGTTTAAAAAATCTAACTTGAATAGAACACTTAATTTGACTAACCCTAGCAAAAACTACTGTTTATAACAGTTAGTAAGTAGCTAATTGGGTTAGACAGGACCCTAAAAGAGAAAATTGAAACTGATTTGATTTAATTCTTATAATGAATTGGTTCAGTACAGCAAACTTTGCAGTTATTATTATCTTTTATGCAATTTAATTATCTGGTTATTGCTATACTTATTTGTTTTTGATATATGGCAAAGGGGGAGAGATAGGAAAGGAAAAGAGTTTAAATTTTTTAAAATCCAAAACCTCAAACTCTATCCTTTATTCAAAAAGTACTAAGTTTTTTTTAAAGTAAAATAAAAATTTCTTTTAAAATTTTCCTAAGTACTTAAAATAAAAAATTTGTTTTAAATTTTTCCTAAGTACTTAAAATAAAAAATTTTGTTTTAAATTTTCCTAAGTACTTAAAATAAAAACTTGTTTTAATTTTCCTAAGTACTTAAAATAAAAAATTGGTTTAAAATTTTTCCTAAGTACTTAAAATAAAAATTTGTTTTAAATTTTCCTAAGTACTTAAAATAAAAATTTGTGTTAAATTTTCCTAAGTACTTAAAATAAAAACTTGTTTTAATTTTTCCTAAGTACTTAAAACTAAAATTTTTTTCCTAAAAGTACTTCAAACTGAAGTTTTTCAAATTTTACTAAGGATTTCAAACTTAAAGGTTTCAAAACTTCTTTTGAGTACGTTAAACTTAAGGCTTCAAGATATTTTCTTAGTAACCAAAACTTAAGTTTTCAAAATCCTTCTTATGTTATCAAATCTATCTAAGTACTTAAAACTTAAATCTTTTACAAGTATAAATTTTCCAAAGTACACAACGAAAATCATTTTTTTTGGAAAATATATCCTTAAAGCTTAAATTGAAAATTTTCTAAGTAAAATTAAATCCATCTTTAGACTTAGAAGTTATTTTCAAAAACCCCATGAACTTTTGAAAAATCTAGGGGGAAATTCCTTCCAGGGGGAGGAAACAAAATTTCGTTTAATATGCTCTGATTAACTTAACTTTTTGAACTAGGGTTACCATAAATCAAAAAGGGGGAGATTGTTGGTGCAGAAAGCACCCAAGTCAAACCTGAATTTTGATAATGGCAAAAGGGTTCAAAAGTTAAGGTATAATGTTTATCTAACATGTTACTCAAGTGTGCAGGAAAAGTCCTAGCGAAGGAAAGCTAGGCACCTGGCGATGGACTGTCAGGATCCGAAGACCTGGCGAAGGACTGCTAGGCACCAGGCGAAGGACAGCTTGGTATTAAAGCCCTGGCGAAGGACTGCTAGGCACCAGGCGAAGGACAGCTTGGTACTGAAGACCTAGCGAAGGACAGCTAGGCACCTGGCGAAGGACAGCTGGGAAAAAGTCCAACCGGAGGAGCTGGTTGGCATCAGGTACATTCTCCCGAGAGGAGTAGGTGAGGACGCGTTCCCCGTCGAGGGAACAGTAGGCGTCGGTTCGATCTAGGGCTCCATTTTGGAGGCCTAAAGTCAGAACCAAGACAGCTAAGGCTGTATAAACTAACAACTTACTGCTTTATGTTGTTTTGGACTAACCCTAGATGCAGGACCGAAGGAACGAGTATCTGCAGCTCAGAGAGCCTCAAAAGAGTGAGGCAGCAGGTGACCAGGGCGCCCGGAGTGTCCCGGGCACCCCCAAGGTGAAAACAAAACACATGAAGCAAAGGCAGGCTTCGATAGCTCATGGGCGGGGCGCCCCCGTGCTCCCGGGCGCCCCCCATGCTCCCGGGCGCCCCCAGTTGAAGCTAACGAAGCAGAACCCAGCGAAGCCAACGGATAACAGGAGACCCGGTCAACCCGGGCGCCCCCAGCGTTCCGGGCGCCCCCGTCAAAGCCTGATCCTGAGTTTTAAGGGATCAGAGCTGACCGAGAGGGAATCAGATCGGCTGACACGTGGGGGGTTGCCCCCGACGTTCCGGGCACCCCCAGGGGCTATAAATAGGCCCTCGACCCCAAGGCTTTGAACAACGAATTCTTCCAACGCATTCACGCTCTTCTGCTCCCGCGCACTGCTCCGAAAACCTCCCGACTCGAGATACAAGCGCCGACGACGTCCTCCTGCTCCAAAAAGACAATCTACACCGGACGTCGGTAATGAAGAGCTTTCTTTAAAGTTTACTTTACTATACTTGTAATTCAATCTTGTAAACTGGTTTTGCGAAAATATAGAATTGCCCGCAGAAAACGGTCAACGACCGTGGGCCTTGGAGTAGGAGCCGACCGCGACTCTGAACCAAGTAAAAAACTTGGTGTTTGCGTGTTTGATTTAAATTTCCCATTGCGTAATTTCTCTAACTTATTAATCCGAACGTTTTACGATATTCACCCCCCCCCTCTATCGTTTCTCTCGATCCAACAAAATCTCCTCCCACTATGTTCAGTAAAACATCATCAGGGATTAACTCTGCCTCAACAATCTCATCTGGAATGTCCATGCTAATGCTAGGAGGATCCTCTCTGGGCTGCTGGAAGGTAAAAGAGACTTTTGGCTCCTCCTCTTGAGCTAAAACTTTTGGAAAAGAACTCTGAATAGGAGTTTCCGGAGGAATGCATGATGTAGGTGCCATAATATTGATGATTTCTTCTTCTTCTTCCACCAAATTTGCAAGATCAATTGAAGAAGATCTTAGGCTTGCACTAGGGTCACCATGAACTGATATAAAATCGACTCCAGGGCTGTTTTGAGAGGGAAAATAAGATGTTGGAAATTTTTCAGAAAAATCATCCCTGGGAATGTTTAGACTTAATACAACCTCTTAATTCCTCAAAGTTAGCTCACAATCATACCCCTTAGAATTAAAAGTGGCTTGAGAAGGTGATTGGCTTGATCTTTGGGCTTGCATTTGATTCATTTGATTAACTAATTGTCCAAGGCGTCTTTCACAATCTTTAAGAGGAGAATTATATTTTTGTTGTAATAAGAGCTGTTGTAACATCTCCTTCAGCCCTTTGCTATTGAGCCTCAAGCTCTCTAGAATCCTCAAAGTCTTCTTGATGAATATAGAACTCCTGTTACACTTGAAATGTAGCATTAGGTTGCTCACAATTATAAGTAGGCTGTGAATTCTGAAATTGAAACTGTTGGGGCTGATCAACTGATTGATTTGGTTGTTGAAATTGCTGAAAATTAGGCTGGGAACATGGTTGAAACTGCTGAAAATTGTAGCCCTGGAAATTCTGAATCTGAGGTTCAAATTGTGGCGGTGAAGACTAAAATTGAGTGGGCTGGAAACTCTGATTGTATGGTTGAAAACATGGCTGATTAGGGTTGTAACCTTGTTAAAAATTTTGGAATTGTCGTTGAAATTGCTGTTGTAGCTGATTGAAAGGTTGGTTTTGCTGAAAATTATTATAGGGTTGTTTAAATTGTTGGAAAGGTTGACTTGGCTGAAAATTTTGCTGAAATTGTTGAAGTTGAGGTTGAAACTGATAATTGGGTTGCTGAAAATTTGAATAGGGTTGGAATGGTTGCAAATTTTGCTGAAAATTCTGACAAGGCTGCTGAAAATTCTGAAAGTACTGATACTCTGACATGGAACTGCTTGAATGAGTAGAAAAATTTTCAATAGCTTCTCAAACTCTCTAGATCACCACCTGCAGTCTTGGCCACAAACAAACTAAAATGATGGAGAACCTTTAGTGGAATGGTTCTTCATTAATGGATCGGGTTTGGATCCATTAGCAGGCCAAGACCCAACTCTTCCTCATGGTCCCTATTGTATCCCTATAAATACCTCATGGTGTCATGAAACCAAGCATCCAATTGATCATCCAAAACTTCGCAAGAAACCCTAAGCTCTCTCCCTCTCTCCCTCTTTCTCTCACCTGGGGTTGGTGCCGGCAAGTTGGAGGAGGAAGAAAGAAGTGGCGCAAGGGGAGAAGAAGAAGTGTCTTCATCCTCTCCTCTTCATCTTCATCTCTTCTCCTTCCTAAGGGCTCGACTTCAACAAGTTGAGAGGAGATAAGCGTTGGCCAGCGGTGCACAATTCTTGGTGCTCGGCGCTGACGATCAAGAGGAGGAGAAGAGTGGTTAGGGTTGGGTTGTTTTCTCTCCTTCTTCTTCATCTTCCTCTTTCTCCCTTTACTCCTTTGGTCGCCGCATCCATATAGGTGGACTGTAGGTCGGCGACGCAAGGAGAAAGGTGGGAGTTGGCCGGCGGTGTGGAAGGAAGGTGTAGGTGGTGGTTGGGGCAGCTTTTCTTGGGAGTTAGGGTTTGGCACAACCTTGGAGGAGGATTATGTTGGTGCCGGAAGCACCAAAGTCAAACCTAAGTTTTGATAATGGCAAAGGGTTCAGAAGTTAAGGTTTTGTTGTGATCTAACAAGGATAATCAAGTGTGCAGGTAAAGTCCTAGGTACACTAAGCATGAAGTCCTGGTTCTAAGAATTGAGCACTAAATCCTAGCCACGGGCTGGGCAACTAAGTCCTGACATAAGGTTGGGCAATAAGTCCTGGTCATGGACTGGGCACCGAAGACCTGGTGAGTAAAGCTGGGCAATAAGTCCTGGCCAAGAGCTGGGCACTGAAAACCTAGTGGGCAAAGCTGGGTACTAAGTCCTGGTCATGGACTGGGCACGAAGACCTGATCCGGGGGATTGGGCAAAAGTCCAACCGGAGGAGCCGGTTGGCAAACAGGTAAAATCTCCTGAGAGGAGTAGGTGAGGACGCCTTCCCCGTGGACGGAATATTAGGCATCGATTCGACCTAGGGTTCCATTTGGGAAGCTCAACGTCAGAACCAAGACAGCTCAGGTTGTAAATCATGCTTAATTTTATATCATTTATAAGTTTCTTGTGTTTTGGAACTAACTCTGGTTGCAGGAACGAAGGGATGAAGGTTTCTGCTCCCAGGCGCCTCAATGGAGTGAGGCGCCCTACTGGGCTAGGCGCTTGTAATGAGACAGGCGCCCAGACAAAGGGTCAATTCCAGCCACTGCGAAGCAAGCCTCAGAACTGCATATGAGGCGCCTGTGTTAACACAGGTGCCCCAGTCAGCTCGTGCCCTGGTTGAGGGGATAAGCGCTGTCCAAGTCTACGGATTGCGGTTCACGCAGAGAGGGTCACATGTCAGGCACCCTCTTCAACACAAGCGCCTCAGCTACGACTATATAAAGGGGTTCACCCACTTGGCTTCAACAACAATTGCTTTCTACGCATTCATTCAAGTGCTCCGCTCCGACAAGCTCCGTGCTCAAGATTCAAGCGCCAACGACAACCCGCGGCTCCGAATTTCCAACTTCTCCGGTCGTCGGTATAAAATTGTTTTACTGCTGTATTTTCATTTTAATTCTATATTCAAACTTCAGTTGTAATATTTTACGCAATATAGAATTGCCCGTCATAAACGGTCAAGGACCGTGGGCCTTGGAGTAGGAACCAACCATGACTCCAAACCAAGTAAAACAAACATGTTAGCATAGCCCTGTTTTACTTTTCGTTGCGCAATTTCTCTAAGTTTTCCGAAAAAGTTAACGATCGATATTCACCCTCCCCCTCTATTGATTCAATCTGATCCCACAGATTATTAGAGCCTTGGTGATTCTAGTTCTTGGTAGTGTTAGTGATATGAGAGAAGTGTCCTAAGACAATCACCTGATGATTGTAATCATTTATTCTAATAAATGAATATTCACTATTTGAGTATACATGTTTGTGTATTTGATTGAGATCTTAAACTCATTTATTGAATGTCCGCAATACAATTCACAGCATGAGAGAATTTGTGATGAATTCACAATTAGTGATTATCTCTACATGTGCAATTGTGAAGTATTGAAATTGTCCCTAGTCGATGAATTGATAAATACGGACACTATCAATTCTGTTGAGACTAGCATGGGTTATTCTCTAATCAGCTGATTCTCACTGGCTGGTGACATTGAGATGTCCGGAGATAAACATGAATGCTAGTTAAGGGAACTAGTTCATTGGAGTGACTGGCTGTAAAACTTCATATGGTAGTCTACATATAGATATGTCAGTGAAGTTCTTACAGTAGCTTAAGTACGTTGTTCCTTTAACATGCGGTGTTCAAGTCATGTTGGTCATGGAGACTTATACTTTGACATCTTAAGCAAGCATCTCCAAGGAGGTGTGGACCCAGGATGATTGGGTATAAGCCGAAGTGCACGAAGATGATTGAACAGCCTACAAAGGATTCACCACTCCTTGCGAGGAGATGTATACCCGAGGCCTATCATCGGATTGTTACTCGAAGCCTCTGGCAAGAGCATGGCATGTTCAGAGTATGAATCTCTTAAATACATGAGAGTAATTAGAATCCGTAGGACGAGAAAACGTTACTTGGGCTAGGTGTGACGTAGTCAGTCTAGTGGGGACTGACACACATAGACCATGTCCTGAACCAAGTGGGTATAAGATGGTGAAGGGAATGGGGCACGATTCATTATAGCTGCTGAAGGGTTTCAGAATTGTTTCTGAGGTCAACCGTTGATCTTTCGATTAATTGGGGATCATGATGTACTACTAGGTGCCACTCATGATCGTTCTATAATTGATTAATTATAGACGGCCAACATAAATCGAAAGCCTATTTAGTCACATGCACTACGAGTAATTCGAGGGATTTAAAACGAGTTGAAAATTGGATTTTCCAATCAAGAGAGATTAAGTTTGGTTGAGCCAAACGATAAGTCTAATCTGGATTTTTCAGAGACGCATCGGAAGCGTAAAATGGCTAAGTCTTTTGAAGACTTAATAGATGAATTAAATAAGTTTAATTCATTGGGGCTTGGCTTGGATGGGCCGGCCAAAGAGGGCCTCCATCCTCTTTGCTTGGCCGGCCACAACAAAGGGAGAGAACCAAGTTTTTGGTTCAATTTATAAAATAAACCAAGTGTGGTTTGTTTTATAAAATTATGGATGATATAAATTTTTATATAATAAACCAAGGTTTGGTTTATTTTTCATAGAAATTAAAATGAACCATAGATTGGTTTATTTTATAAAATCAATCATGGATTGATTTACCATGATAAGGAAATTTATTCCATAGGAGAGAAGAGACTTGATTGATTTTTTATCATGAATTAAAATATGATTTTAACCATGATATAATATCAAACATGGCATGATGAAATAAGTTATTCATATTTGAGAGGCTTGATGGTTGAGAGGCCACTATATAAAGGACCCAAGGCAAGGCTTGGGTGAGAATCATAGAGATGAAGGCATAGACTCTCTCCCTCTCTTTCTCTCCTTCTCTTCTCCCCTTCTTGCCATGCGCCAACCAGCCCCAAGAAGGAGCACCAACCAGCCGCCCCTGCCCTTTCCCTGCCGACCACCACCTGCTGCCGGAGAAGGAAGCTCCGGCCTTCTCTTGGCCGGAAGAAGGTTCTGCCGGAATTAGAGTTTGCCGCAAGCCTCTTCTTTTGCTTCGCCGGAATTTTTATTCCGGCCATCCTTTTGTGGTTAGTCTTCCGACTTCTCTCTTGGTTTTTCTCGTCGCGTTCTTGGAACATCTAGTAGTTCTCGAGAACACGAAACTCGTGACTTTGCGAAGTCATCCCGAAGATACTCGGCGTGGATGCGAATAGAGGCAGAGCTTCCAAGGGACGCTTACGGTTGGATCTCGTCCCTTCCTTCGAGTTACGCGAGGTAATACGTAAATTAGTTTATGTATCTGCAAAATTTTAAATATATGATCATGTCTACACAAGATAAAATTGCATGCTTAGATGTGTGGTTAAATAATTTGAGAAATTATTTATGCTAAACCTTCCGCTACACGTAATTAATTTTAAAATTACGAACCCGCATCCATGTCAACATGCACCCGGTCCCAACAGTTGTATCAGAGCCGAGGTTTGTGTTCGACATAATTATATAATTGTTTTGCAGAAAGCTTTATCATGATCTCAATTTTAGGAAATTTTTAATTATGGAAACTTTCCAATTATGGTAAATTTTCGATTTAGGAATTTCAAAGTTTGGAAATCCTCATGAAATTTCGCAAACTTTTGAAATATCTCTGTTTCTGAAATTTTATGATAATTGTGAAAACTTTCCATTTTTGGAAACTTTCCAATTTTGGAAATTTCCTATTTTAAAAATTTTTTAATTTTGGAAAAACGTAAGTTTTCTTTGTACCAGAAACTTACAATTATTCTGAAAACCTTTTATTTTGAAAACTTTCCATTTATGGAAAGCTCACAATTTTGGGCACTTTCTTTCAAGAAAGTCTAAACAAATTATGGGAATATTAATTGACATTTAAATTTATAATTGGAAATTAAATTATTTACAAAATTCTTTATTTTGGATTGAGCCTCGGGGAGCCGTCCAATTTTAAGTTAGTTGTTATAATTAAATTTCCTAAATTGAATTTAAACTGTCAAATGCTTATTTTGGATTGAGCCTCGGGGAGCCGTCCAAATTAAGTTATTGATATTTATTTTCCATAAATAAAATATGTGTTCAAATCATGGAAATTTTTGAGGTGATTCTCAAACGATAATTTCCTTATTTGATTTATGTGGTGATGCTTTTACATATTATTGTCTCCAAAATTAATTAGGAAAATTATTTCCTATAGAGTATATTTCCTTAAATAAGATTTTTATGAAAATAATATGTAGTTGAATTAACAGAATCTGTCTCTTAATTTAATAAGATTTGATTTAGAGAAATCAAAGTCTTAAACATATTATTTCCGAAATTGATTATGATAATTCAAGAAATTATTTCCCAAAACAATTCCTTGAATAAAGTATGAAATTAGAATTAGGAAATCCGGTTCCTAATTCAATTAATGAGACTTGATAAAGTAAGTCACATACATACTTTATTAAGGAAATCGTTAGAACATGACATAATTATATGTCATTAATGTGCATAAAAGAAAAGGATGAGACCCAAAACCCCTTACAAAATATTAAGGCCAACACCTTCCATTAATATGGTTAGAACCGGAGTTTCGTTTCTCGTTTGGGTTGATGGACACATCCATGCTCGGCTTGAACCTCTTCATGTTCAAACCATGGAATTAGTTTATGATTAATATAGTTGGAGTCAGAGGTCAATCCTTAGTTTTGGTTGTTGGACACATCCAAGCCTGACTAAACGGTTGAATGAGCTCCAATCATATTAAAACTATTTCTTGATTAATGGGTCAGCCTTAAGCTTGGAGCATCGATTTGTTGTGCCACAACCAAGGTCGATGTAAAGAGAGGTGCAGTTGGGTGCTATGTATATTGTTGCATACTTGTTAATGAGTTAACAACCCAATGATTTATGCAAACATTCAATTAGTTGATAGCATAATGTGATAGTTACATATGTATAATATGTAATCGGTATAATTACCAACCTTCATAGCTAAGAATAACTTGATGGACTCTAGCCATGGTTGTTCTTATCTATGGTTGGATATCAACCTATTTGGAGATGTTCCTACGATCTCCCGAATTGATAAAAAGGGTTATTCAATTCAAAAAATAAATAGGATTTAATTAATGTATATTGATGCATTCTTTATCATTCTCATCACATAACCTCAATTTGTATTTCTAGGATAATCACCTGATCATGTCTTCTCTGAATTTGCGTTCCATTTTGGACACCAATAAGCTGACTGGGCCAAACTTCATGGACTGGCTTCGAAATCTGAGGATAGTCCTCAATGCAGAAAAGCTTGCTTATGTCCTTGAAGAACAACTTCCCAACTATCCTCCTGAAGATGCAACTCCAGACCAGTTAGTGGCCTATCAGAAACATGTGGCCGATTCTGAATTTGCGAGTTGCATCATTCTGGCCGCTATGGTACCTAAGCTACAAAAGCAGCATGAGCATATGGATGCTCATACCATCGTCTTCCATCTTCATGAGCTGTTTGATGAGCAGGCGAGATCCGAAAGGTTTGAGGTCTCCAAACTCCTCTTCACCTCTAAGATGTAGGAAGGCACTTCTGTTTCACAGTTTGTGTTGAAGTTGTTGGGGTACATTGAGCGACTATGCACACTCGGATTTGCAATGGATCACGAACTAAGTATTGACTTAATTCTACATTGTTTGCCCAAGAGATACTCACAGTTTGTGATGAACTATCTGATAATGAAACTGGAGACTACCATTCCTGAGTTGCTTAACCTGCTGAAGACTGTAGAGCCTTCTGTAAAGCAGGATCAGAAGATGGTACTGTTAGTTGGTTCCTCAAAGAAAGGCTCTAAGAGGAAGCCCAAAGAAAAAAATAAGGGAAGGAAGAAAAAGGCTAAAAAGATTGAAAAGGCACCAAAAGGCACTTGCCATCACTACGGCAAGGAGGGCCACTGGCGAAGAAACTGCAAGGTTTATCTTGAGTCCTTGAAGAAGAAGGCATCTGATGCCCCATCCTCTTCAGGTATCTTCGTTATTGAATGACACTCTATTTCCTCGGACACCTAGGTACTTGATACTGGGTGTAGCTCACATATATGTAATGACATACAGGGGCTAAGGAATAGAAGAAGACTCGTCAAGGGAGAAGCGAATTTGCGAGTTGGAAATGGAGCCAAGATTGCTGCTGTTGCCATCGGAAAATATTTGCTAAAGCTCCCTACTGGACTTGTCTTAGAATTGGATAATTGTTATTTTGTTCCTTCGTTAATAAAAAACATTGTATTTATTTTATGCTTGAATGAAAAGGGTTATCATTTAACTTTTAGTAACAATTGCTGTTACATAATTTTAAATGGTGTTCTTTATGGGACCGGAATATTATGCAATGGTATCTACACGTTAGATTTATCCGGTGACGTTTTCAATATCGAAATTAGCAACAAACGTGCTCGAATAGATAATCAAATAGACTCCTATATGTGGCATTGTCGTCTTGGCCATGTAAGTAAGAAACGCATGACCAAATTACACCGATGTGTAATTCTGGAATCATTTGAACCCGATTCATTTGATATATGTGAATCATGCTTAAAAGGCAAGATGACCAAATTATCCTTTTCCGGAAAAGGTAAACCAATGGGAGAATTGCTTGGTCTAATACATACTAATGTATGTGGACCAATGTCAACTCTTGCACAAAGAGGCTATAGCTACTTCATTACCTTTATCGATGATCACTCACGATTCGGGTATGTGTTCTTAATGAAACAAAAATTTGAAGTTTTTGAGAAATTCAAAGAGTTCAGAAGTGAAGAAGAGAAACAGCTTGGCAAAAGTATTAAGATACTTCGATCCGATCGGGGTGGTGAATACTTAAGTCAAGAGTTTCAAGATTATCTTAGGGACAATGGGATATTGTCTCAATGGACTCCGCCATATACACCACAGCATAATGGTGTATCTGAGAGGCGTAACCGAACCTTGATGGACATGGTTAGATCTATGATGAATCATGGAACTCTTCCAAAATCCTTTTGGGGCTATGCGCTTAAGACAGCTGTTTACTTACTAAACAGAGTCCCGACCAAGGTAGTCTCTACTACTCCATATGAGACGTGGAATAGTAAGAAACCTCCTTTATCTCACCTAAAGATATGGGGTTTTCCTGCTTATGTAAAGCGGACTGTATCAGAAAAATTGGATGCTAAGTCTGATAAATGTTTATTTATTGGATACCCTAAGGAAACGAAAGGTTACCAATTCTATCATCCCTTGGAACAAAAGGTGTTTGTTTCAAGGCATACTGTATTTCTAGAAAAAGAATTTCTTTTACAAGAAAACAGTGGGAGTAGCATTGAACTTGAAGAAGTTCAAGAAACTCCAATAGACATTACAGAGACACCTAGTCTAGACCCACAACCAATAACTCATAATGATGAGCTATCAGTTAACCTAAAACAACACCACTTCTTCATAGGTCTGATAAGACACGCAATATTCCAGAGAGATATGGATTTCTCATAAGTGAATCGAACGACGTGTTACTCATTAATGATAACGAACCTATCAGTTATGAAGATGTTCTAAAAAATTCAGAAAGGGATAAATGACTTGAAGCCATGAAGTCGGAAATGGATTCCATGTACAAAAATCAAGAATGGGACTTGGTTAACCCACCTGAAGGGATTAAGCCCATAGGGTGCAAGTGGGTTTTCAAGAAGAAAACTGACATGGAAGGTAATGTTGTTACGTTTAAGGCTAGATTAGTGGCAAAAGGATATCGTCAGAAACAAGGAATTGATTATGATGAAACCTATTCGCCAGTAGCTATGCTTAAATCCATTCGGATGCTCCTGGCCATAGCAGCTCATTATGATTATGAGATATGGCAAATGGATGTGAAAACAGCTTTCCTTAATGGAAACCTGCTTGAGGATCTATACATGATACAACCTGAAGGTTTCACATCAGTTAATAAAACCAAAGTATGCAAGCTTCGACGATCTATATATGGACTAAAGCAAGCATCCAGGAGCCGGAACATCCGTTTTGATGAGACAATCAAAGAGTTTGATTTCTCACAAAATCCTGACGAACCTTGTGTGTACAAGAAGGTTAGTGGGAGTGCAGTCGTATTCCTAGTGTTATATGTCGATGACATATTATTTATAGGAAACGATATATCAGTCTTATAATCAGTTAAAATTTGGTTGTCCAAAACTTTCTCCATGAAAGACCTGGGAGAAGCAACCTATATCCTTGGGATTAGAATCTATAGAGATACATCAAAACAGTTGCTTGGTCTTTCGCAGTCTACATATATAGACCGAGTGCTAGAAAGGTTTAGCATGTCGGAATCCAAGAAAGGTTACCTTCCCATCAGGCATGGGATCAACCTTTCAAAGTCTATGTGTCCGCGCATAGAAGACGAGAGGATTTGCATGAATAAGATTCCTTATGCATCCGCGATAGGATCTATCATGTATGCTATGTTATGTACTAGGCCCGATGTATCGTATGCTCTGAGAGTCACAAGCAGATACCAGTCTGATCCAGGAATTGATCATTGGGTGGCTGTCAAGACAATCCTCATGTACTTAAGAAACACTAAGGATATGTTCCTAATATATGGAGAAGGTGATATGGTAATACGTGGGTATACAGATGCCAGTTTCCAGACAGATAAGGATGACTCCAAATCTCAGTCCAGATACATATTTATTTTGAATGGAGGCGCAATAAGTTGGAAGAGTTCCAAGCAAGACACCGTAGCGGATTCTACCACGGAAGCGGAATATATTGCAGCTTCGGAAGCAGCAAAGGAAGAAGTCTGGATCAAGAAGTTTGTCTCAGAATTTGGTGTGGTTCCAACCATTGATGAAGCAATACCGGTTTACTACGACAACAATGGAGCTATTGCATAAGCGAAGGAACCAAGGTCTCATCAGCGATCCAAACATGTGCTTCGCCGCTATCATCTGATCAGAGATATTATAAGTAGGAATGATATACAAATTGAGAAAATTCCCACTTAAAGGAATTTAGCGGATCCTTTAACTAAGGCCTTGCCTCAAAGTAAGTTTAAGGGTCATGTTAGAGCCTGTGGTATTGGGTACCGTAGCGATTGGCATTAGGCCAAGTGGGAGTTTGTTAGTGATATGAGAGAAGTGTCCTAAGGCGCATTATGATTGTAATCATTTATTCTAATAAATGAATATTCACTATTTGAGTATACATGTTTGTGTATTTGATTGAGATCTTAAACTCATTTACTGAATGTCCGCAATACAATTCACAGCATAAGAGAATTTGTGATGAATTCACAACTAGTGATCATCTCTACATGTGCAATTGTGAAGTATTGAAATTTTCCCTAGTCGATGAATTGATAAATACGGACACTATCAATTCTGTTGAGACTAGCATGGGTTATTCTCTTATCAGCTGATTCTCACTGGCTGGTGACATTGAGATATCTGGAGATAAACATGAATGCTAGTTAAGGGAACTAGTTCATTGGAGTAACGGGCTGTAAAACTTCATATGGTAGTCTGCATATAGATATGCCAGTGAAGTTCTTACTGCAGCTTAAGTGTGATGTTCCTTTGACTTGCGGTGTACAAGTCATCTTGGTCATGGAGACTTATACTTTGACATCTTAAGCAAGCATCTCCAAGGAGGTGTGGACCCAGGATGATTGGGTATAAGCCGAAGTGCCCGAAGATGTTTGAACAGCCTACAAAGGATTCACCACTCCATGCGAGGAGATGTATACCCGAGGCATATCATTGGATTGTTACTCGAAGCCTCTGGCCAGAGCATGACATGTTTAGAGTATGAATCTCTTAAATACATGAGAGTAATTAGAATCCGTAGGACGAGAAAACGTTACTTGGGCTAGGTGTGACGTAGTCAGCTTAGTGGGGACTGACACACATAGACCATGTCCTAAACCAAGTGGGTATAAGATGGTGAAGGGAATGGGGCATGATTCATTATAGCTGCTGAAGGGTTTTAGAATTGTTTCTGAGGTCAACCGTTGATCTTTCGATTAATTGGGGATCATGATGTACTACTTGGTGCCACTCATGATCGTTCTATAATTGATTAATTATAGACGACCAACATAAATCGAAAGCCTATTTAGTCACATGCACTACGAGTAATCCGAGGGATTTAAAACAAGTTGAAAATTGGATTTTCCAATCAACAGAGATTAAGTTTGGTTGTGCCAAACGATAAGTCAAATCTGAATTTTTCAGAGACGCATCGGAAGCATAAAATGACTAAGTCTTTTGAAGACTTAATAGATGAATTAAATAAGTTTAATTCATTGGAGCTTGGCTTGGATGGGCCAGCCAAAGAGGGCCTCCATCCTCTTTGCTTGGCCGGCCACAACAAAGGGAGAAAACCAAGTTTTTGGTTCAATTTATAAAATAAACCAAGTGTGGTTTGTTTTATAAAATTATGGATGATATAAATTTTTATATAATAAACCAAGGTTTGGTTTATTTTTCATGGAAATTAAAATGAACCATGGATTGATTTATTTTATAAAATCAATCATGGATTGATTTACCATGATAAGGAAATTTATTCCATAGGAGAGAAGAGACTTGATTGATTTTTTATCATGAATTAAAATATGATTTTAACCATGATATAAAATCAAACTTGCCATGATGGAATAAGTTATTCCATATTTGAGAGGCTTGATGGTTGAGAGGCCACTATATAAAGGACCCAAGGCAAGGCTTGGGTGAGAATCATAGAGATGAAGGCATAGGCTCTCTCCCTCTCTTTCTCTCCTTCTCTTCTCCCCTTCTTGCCGTGCGCCAACTAGCCCCAAGAAGGAGCACCTGCCGGCCGCCGCTGCCCTTTCCCTACCGACCACCACCTACTGTCGGAGAAGGAAGCTCCGGCCATCTCTTGGTCGGAAGAAGGTGCTGCCGGAATTAGAGTTTGCCGCAAGGATCTTTTTGCCGCAAGCCTCTTCTTTTGCTTCGCCGGAATTTTGATTCCGGCCATCCTTTTGTGGTTAGTCTTCTGACTTCTCTCTTGGTTTTTCTCGTCGCATTCTCGAAGAATCTAGTAGTTCTCGAGAACACGAAACTCGTGACTTTGCGAAGTCATCCTGAAGATACTCGGCGTGGACGCGAATAGAGGCGGAGCTTCTAAGGGATGCTTACGGTTAGATCTTGTCCCTTCCTTCGAGTTACGCGAGGTAATACGTAAATTAGTTTACATTTATGCAAAATTTTAAATATATGATCAGGACATCCAAGAGGGGAGGGTCATACAATAGAAGATCAAGAGGTAAAAGAAAATGTATAACCTTCTCTTTGGTTCCTTGTTTTCTATCATTTTTTGTGTGGTTTTATTTAATTATCTTGCTATTAATTATTTGTTAATTAATGATGATAATTAATTATCTTTGGACCCCGATAATAAACACAAAAATCGACGACCCGCTCGTCGTCTTTTCCGCGACCAATTGGTTAGGCGAGTTACAAGGCTTGAACTTTGAGTTTGGCTAAGTTATAACTCGAATCAATTATTACGACGACGAGACGGTCGTTTGGGAGATAGGTCTCTATTCGGATTAATTTTTTAATCCGTAGACATGGAGAGGTTTCCCATGGACGACCCGGTGTTCGCTTAGGAAACCCGCCAAGCTATGTAACATGCTGACCCTAGGACTTCAGGTTCGTCGGTTGACCCGGAGGCGAGCGTCCCTTCAGGGGATGACCTGCCCACGGCTGTCGTCCATCTGGAGGGGGTCACCAAGGGGTCGTTGCCCCCTACCGCCCCCTCAACAGCCAAATTCTCTGGTCGGCAGAAGAGGAAGGTTTCGGATGTCTCAGGCTCCAGATGGAAAAGGCTGCGCTCCAATGGCCCCAACATCCTTCCATCTATCCCTGAGGAGGATGTTGCATCTTTTGATGGTGGGGAAGCTATTCCCCTATCTCCCCCTTTTTCGTCGACTGCCGCTCCGGAGGCCGGTGGTCTGGCCTCCGACTCTTCTTTGGTTGACCCTGCTGAGGTCACTAAGGGTAAGAAAGCATTGCCCACCCAATATCGAATGCCACTTAACGGCCTTCAAAAAAGGCTAGATGCGGCGTTGGAGGCTTTCATGCAATCTTTCCCCCCGATGCAGTTGAAGGAGGTTCCTGCCGAGGGCCTTTCTTCCGAGGGGACATCCAGCTCTGACGAGGGCGACTCTGACCCTTCTACACTGCCACCCGGAGCTCCTATTGTCCAGTTACTTCCTCCGCGCAGGGGCTCGTTGCCTTTTGAGAGCCAAGTTGATACCTCAAGGTCTCAAGGGGGGGGGGAAGCCGTGCGAGTCTCTACGGGGCCTCTCACCACTCTCCATGAGTCCCATTTGAAGGTGTGTGTTCTCAGCACATAGGATGCTTTCTTGTATGATTTATAATTCCTTAGTGCAATGATAGGCGACTGAAGACTACCTGACAGTCGGCTGTGGCTTATACGTCTAGCCCGAGATTGAGGCCTTGACCCACCGGGATCTGAGAGCAGAGGCCGCATCTGACCACGAGCACAGAGCAGGACTTATGCAAGCGGGGGTCAACAGAGCTCTCCTCGCGAAGGTGGAGCATCAGCTGGACACCTTGCTGGCCATGAAGTCCTCTCTCCAGAGTTTCAGGCATCGAGAACGTTTGGCGTCCGAGAAGGCCATGACCATCACCAATGACCTGCTTCGGGTGACTATGGAGCGGGACCAGCTTCAAGTGAAGGAGAAGAAGTTGTCGGGCGATATCCGCCTTCTGGAGGCCTCGGCCGCGAGGTTAAATGAACGTGTCAAGGACCAAGCGCGTCAACTCACCCAGAAGGAGTCCAACCTCCTGATGGCAGCTGATCGCTTGTCTGACTTCAAGGAGGATCTGGCCCAGGCACGGTCAGAAGTATGGGCTACCTCAAACAGGCTTAAGGAGGCTCTGGTGGACCAAGATAAAATGGCTGCTGAGATGGAGCAAATAAAGCAAGCCAAGGAAGCTGTTAAGGCCGACGTGCGCCATTCGGGCTACTAAGACTTCCTGCATGAAAGAGGTCGAGGTAGACTTCAAGGCTAAATACCTAGAGTTGGATGAATTTGGCAACATCATTACCGGCCAGGTAATGAAGCACTTGAAGCAAGGCTTCCACGGGGCCATCAAACAGCTGAAGAAGGCCCAACTTTTGCCTCTGGATGCCGACCCGGGCTTCATGAGCGCCGACTGAGTTTAGGAAGAGCTCCCTCCTGAGGACAAAGAGCTGTAGGATTATTTGTTACCCGGGAGCTTCGCCCCGATGTACCCGTTTTGATTATAATGAAAATATCTCTTTGCCTTACTGTCCTGTGCATGCTTTTGTTTTTGGTTCCCTGTATCATTCGTCTTTGTCTCGAGGGCTCAGAGAGTAGAAGGATCAATATTTTTCTTTGACTATAGGGGGCTAGATAGCAGGTTAACTTTTTTGAAGAATAGGCATTCCCTCTCAGCCCCTGGGGTAAGGGTGTCAGGGAGCCACTGCTTGTCCCCTGCATCCCCTTGGGTTGGTTTTAGGGGCCTAGCACCTCTTGTGATGTCAATCGACTTCACAGGTTTTTCGGGTTTGATCCTGGGTTCGGATCTCCCCAAGATAACCCTTTAAGCCCAACTGTCGAGCCTGCGGCTACTATTCTGTGGGACCCATGTTGACTCCTTTCTCTATTGAGTGTTTGCGGCTCCCGAACCATCATCTTCGGGCCCCAAGCAATCCATTAAATTGACACGTAAAGAGTTGCAAATTCCCAAACGCCGCAGAGGCATACCAATCGACGGGACGCTTTAAGATTTACTGCTCCTGCGTCGTGCATACATTAAATGCGGATGGGCAGCCTCCTCTATAAAGGTGAAAGGCCAACGCATTCATTCCCATCTGTCTTTCCTTCCCATTCTCATGGACTAGACAGGGAAAAGACGTTGCGGCCTGGAGGGGAACCCGGCAAGGGAGGAAGTTCACCGCCCAAAGAGGGGCGAGGTCCCGTCTGTCCGGGCTATGTCAAGCGCACCACCTTTCGGTCCATCTTCCATTGTCCCCCCTTCTACTAGGGGTTTTTGGCCTCACTGGGGAGTATAGCAGAGATGATGTTGCATCTTTCCCGGGAGAGCACGGTGGAGATGGAACCACAAGTTTCACCTGAGAGTCCGGAAAAGACGTTACATGCATCGCCAGGGAGCATGGCAGAGATGATATCGTTTGTTTCGCCCGAGAGCATCTCCTGGAAGTTCATCTTCTGCCCCTCCCCAATTGCCCTCCTCCGCCTGATCCCCCGTTTGCACGAGTTTTGGGCATCGGACATTAGTCGGGCCTGGAGTAGTGTGTCATTCGAGGAGGAGTTGTAGTTGCTGCTCCCCCTTCTCTTCCCCTTTGTTCTGGGCTACGTGACCATGCGGGGACGCTGCAGCGATAGGGAAGAACCCAGGCAAAGGAAAGATCTCCTCTAATGGATCCCTTGATTGTATCCCCTATTCTTTGTATTCCTTCTGAGATGTCATTGTCAATGTATTTTCCATAAAGATGAAGGAAAACACTTGTTTTCTCTGTCGTGTAAGTGTTGTTGGGGCAATCTATGGTCCGGAGTGACCATGTGTTTTGATGTTTGGGCAAAGGGTTTAAGTTAGGTTCACCCTTATATTTGATATGTGTATTTGAGTGAGCAGGTTTGCAGGATACACATGGACTTAGCTGAACGGCTTCGGGACCTGTGAAGGATGGCATGGGAGACAAGCCGTGGGCTTGCTTGCATCTGAGGGACTGTGGACAAAGCAGGGACGATGAGCCAAGGGAAGCGGACTTTGAGGCATACGTGAAGGATGGCATGGAGGCAAGCCGAGGGCTTATGTGCACATCTGAGGGACGATAGCCAAAGTCGAAGAGGGCTTAAAGGTAACAGGTCAAGGCTGCTGATGTAGGAACGATGAGCCGAGGGAAGCGGACTTGGCATACGCGAAGGATGGCATGGAGGCAAGCCATGGGCTTGTGTGTGCATCTAAGGGACGAGAGCCAAAGTTGAAGAGGGCTTAAAGGCAACAGATCGAGGCTGCTGGATGAGGAGTCAGATGAGTCGTGAGGATTCGAGTGCTGAGTGAATTGTACTTGGGAAATCCTAGCGTTCGAGTGCCGAGGGAAATGTACTCGGGGAAGGGAAACCTTAGGTTTAGAAGTGGATCAGTCAACTGGTGCCAGGGCAGTCGACTGATAAAGTCCACAGAAAGATCAGTCGACTGCCCCTGAAGCAGTCGACTGATGGAAGCTTAAATTTGAACGTTAAGTTGTAACAGTCGAATTTGAGTGCGACCAGTCGACTGCCCCAGGACCAGTTGACTGGTAACGGTCATTTCAGTCTAGAGCACTATTTAAAGGGGCTTGGTTTTGGCTGAGAGTTCTTAACGAAATTGGCTTTGGTTAAAGGCCAATTAGTAGTCATTGTGCTCAGGAGTGTTGTCCGGATTGTGGCAAGGTTTCTCCACCCACAAGGAGCTACACAAGCTAGCCGGAGGTCTTCCGGGGAGTCATCCACCAACGGATCGGGATTGTCCACCTTACGGACAACCGTGGAGTAGGAGCGTCATCTCTGAACCACGTAAATCGGTTTGTCTTCTTAGTTGTTAGATTTTATTATTTGTTATTCGGCTTCCGCACTAACAACGTGTAGGAAGAAAACCACGATTGAAGTGGGTGATCGAGAAAGTTGCTATTCACCCCCCCCCCTCTAGCTTAACGGAAAGGTCCCAACAAGCGCTTCAAGCAATAACCAGATATTCTGCTAGTTTTGCCATGACTGAGGATGCTTGTCTCATGTCGAGTAGGTCGTGTGTATTAACCACCTTTCCTCAAGCCTCCTCCAGTTCCCAGGTAGGGGTTGCGTACATCTTGGTTGGATATCTAGCGCACCCAGTCTAGACCAAGCCCGAGCACTACGGGCATCTGCAGCCCCGCGAGGTATTAAAGTTTTTATTTCTTGGTCGGGCGTCTGTAGAACCCAGACCAAGCCTAAGTACCCCGGGCATCTACAGCACCGTGAGGCATGAGGGTTTTGATTTCTTGGTTGGGAGTCCGTAGCACCAGACGAAGCCTAAGTACCTCGGGCATCCGTAGCACCTCGAAGCATTAGGGTTTTGATTTCTTAGTTGGGAGTCTGTAGCACCCAGACCATGCCTAAGTACCCCAGGCATCCGCAGCACCGCGAGGTATTAGGGTTTTGATTTCTTGGTCGGGCGTCTGTAGAACCCACACCAAACCTAAGTACCTATGTACCCCGGGCATCCACAACACCACGAGATATTAGGGTTTTGATTTCTTGGTTGGGAGTCCGTAGCACCCAGACCAAGCCTAAGTACCCCGGGCATCCGTATCACCGCGAGGTTCTAGGGTTTCAATTTCTTGGTTGGGAGTCCGTAGAACCCAGACCAAGCCTATGTACCCCGGGCATTCACGGCACCGCGAGGTATTAGGGTTTTGATTTCTTGGTTGGGAGTCCGTAGCACCCAGACTAAGCCCATGTACCCGGGGCATCCGCAACACCGCGAGGTATTAGGGTTTTGATTTCTTGGTCGGGCGTCTGTAAAACCCAGACCAAGCCTAAGTACCCCGGGCATCCGTCTCACCACGAGGCATTAGGGTTTTGATTTCTTGGTTGGGAGTCCGTAGTACCTAGACTAAGCCTAAGTACCTCGGGCATCCGTAGCACCGCGAGGCATTAGGGTTTTGATTTCTTGGTTGGGAGTCCATAGCACCCAGACCAAGCTTAAGTACCCCAGGCTCATTCGTGACACTTGATTGTGGGTCCATCAAATTTTTGATGGACCCACAATCAAGTGTCACGAATGAGCCTCAAATTTAGATATTTATAAGTTGAAAACCCTTAGCTCACAAAATTAAATGTAGTATAGGGGCCTCAAGTCGTATTTTTCCAAGGACTAGTTAAGAGTGTTTAATTCAAGCTTGAATGTGTCATTTGATATGTTTTGGGTTTTCGAATTGAAATGGGGGTTTGTTTTGCAATCAAGAAATGAGAATACCGTATGAAGCAAAATGAACTAAGCTAAAGCAGAAACGAATTAGGAAATTACAGAAACTAAACTTAACCAATTAGACAACTGAGCAATTAAATTCAAACGATGGAATTGAAATTTAAGAACTAATTACAGGGAACTAATTGCAGAATAATGAAAACTAGAACAAACATTGCTTAAGAACTTGACTTGGAATATAGTTGGAAACAAACTAAAGCAACTTGAAGAAATAAGTGTGTAAAACCAAAATTATCCTAAATTAAACATCAAATCAGTTCATTGTCGAGACTTCCCTTTGCCGTCACACAAAAGTTGAGCTAGATACCCTCCAGCTCAAAAACCAATGAAGAAAACCTCCTTTGATCAGTTCGCAATGAATTGGTGTGAACTGCTCTTCCTGATCAGTCACAGGACCGATCAGGACCTCTTCTGATCAGATTGGGGATCGATCAGAAGCGCCTTTGTCCGATCGCGGTGAACGATCAGTAGCTGAAAAACTCCACGATCTCCTCCTTCTTGAAACGCTGAGTGTTGATCTCGCTCAGATACTCTCAGATCACTTCGGAGAACCCCTCCAATTGCTCTGATTGCTCCGCTCGATGAGAAAACCAACGATCAACGGAATCGATCCATGGACAGAGCTCCGGGCGAAACCCTCTCCCAAGCTCCTTCAACTGCGAGATTTTGGTTAGCAAAACTGGACAAGAAAACTACGTCAATGATCTGAAATCTTAAAAACAACGGGTCTGATGTTGGCCGCATGCGATTGGAGAAGAAACGATGAAGAACAGACGAAGAACAGAAGAAAACTACGCTACTCTGCGACTCTGCGACGACGACGCGAGCTGGGAGAGGGAATTTCTATTTTAATTAATCCCATTTGAAATTGGACGACTGTGATCATCCTCGCCTCCTCCAACGGTCAGATTAACTCGAATTGAGCCCAAACCTTCTAGATCTCCATCAATGGTCAGGATCTGCTCCTCCTTAGCTTGGATCAACCAGATCTGCAACGGATGGCTCAGCTCTCCCTCCCTTTTGAACGTTTGACATAGACTCCTCTTGAGCTTGATCCAACGGCTGGATGACTTCTGATTTGGACCAAACTTTCAGATATTGATCTGTGGTCTTGATTAACTCTATCTGGAGCTTGGATTGATTAGAAGATGATAGATGGCTCAGATCTCACCGTTTCTTTATTGGACGACCCATATTAATCCAATACTTGATCATCTTGATCCAAATCCAATTCTGGCTCAAACTCGATCCAATTTGATCTAGGTCCATAATCCTTCAAAGCCTACAAAATTAGATTCAAATTTTAATGCCATAATATCTCAATTATGAAAAGATTTGCATTCAAAGCTAAAATAACAATAACTCATGAAACCTAGTGTAAATGCAAGATTAAGCATATGAAAAGGAATCAAAACATGGATTTGAAAGCCTAAAATGATTAACAAAATGATAATTATCAGTGGGACATTGATGTCATCACCCAACTTTTCTTCAATCGTCATCTCCTCTAGCTTTTTGCTCTCTCTGCGATTAGTCCGTAGATGAGTGAACCTTCTCTCTGATACCACTTGTTAGGATCTTACCGTTAAGCTAGAGGGGGGAGGGGTGAATACCTTACTTTCGATTTTTCTTCCTACAAGTTGTTAGTGCGCAAGCGGAAACACAATGAAAATGAAAATAAAACTAACAACTAATAGAACACACCGATTTACGTGGTTCAGAGATGAAACTCCTACTCACGGCTATCCGTAAGGTGGACGATTCCGATCCATCAGTGGATGATTCCCCGGAACACCTCCGGCTAACTCTTGTCGCTCCTTGTGGGTGGAGAAACCTCGCCACAAACCTTGGACATGCTGGGACTGGGTGCATGCCGACACGGACACGTATTGTAATTGTTACACAATTACATGCAGCGGAAACAAAAACATGAATAATTTCATAAATTATTCTAACACATATCCTAAGCATGCAATGTGTTCACATAATCGTAATATAAAATTTTTGCAGAAAAGGAAATTACTCTACGAATTACCTCGCATAACTTGGAAGAAGGGACGAGACCCAACCGTTAGCGTCCCTCGGAAGCTTCGCCTCTATTCGTGTCCACGCCGAGTATCGTCGGGATGACTTCGCTAAGCCACGAGTTTCGTGTTCACGAGAACTACTAGATTCTCCGTGAACACGACGAAAATCGAAAGAGTAATCACATCGAAAGACTCACCACCATGTTTGGCCGGATTTACAATTCCGGCGAGAAGGACGAAGATGACTTGCGCCCAATCCCAAGGTGATGATGGCCGAAGAGGAAGTTCGTCCCAAGGAAGAACTTCGTCACCTTGGTGCTTCTCCTTGTGGTCACGGCAAGAAGAGGGAGGGGATGCCTATGGCCGGCCAAGAGAGAGGGAGAGAAGAAGAGGAGAGAGCCCAAGCAATTCTTGGATGGATCATCTTCCATGGCACCCCTTGGGTCCTTTATATAGGGAGAGGTTTCTTAATTCCCAAGCAAACCTCTCCTTGATTATGGAATAATTTCTCAATCAATCCATAAACAAGGCTCTCATGATCAAGCTTCTTCTTCTTGATTATGGAATAATTTCTCAATCAATCCATAATCAAGGCTCTCTTTCTTTTGGCATGATTATATAAAATTTATAAAACAAACCAACTATTGGTTCATTATATAAAATTTTATAAAACAAACCAACCATTGGTTCATTATATAAATTTTATTAAACAAACCAACTCTTGGTTCATTATATAAAAATTTATATAAAATTTATATAACCTTTTATAAAATAAACCAACATTTGGTCTATTTTATAAAACAAACCAAAATAGCCTTATCCTCTTATGGTGGTGGCCGGCCATGACAAGAAGAGAGGAGGCCCCCTTCCTTGGTCGGCCCGTCTAACCCCAATTGGATCAAATCCCTTAATGAATTAAACTTATTTAATTCATCCATTAAGTCTTTAAAAGACTTAGCCATTCTATGCTTCCGATGCGTCTGAAATTAATTCAGTTTTAACTAATGTTTGGACTTACCAAAAATAGTCTATCTCGATTGGAGAATCCAATTCTCAACTTGTTTTAAATCCTTCGAATTACTCGTTATACGTGTGACCAAATAGGCTTTCAATTTATGTTGGTCGTCCATAATTAACTAATTAATTATAGAATGATCATGAGTGACACCTAGTAGTATATCATGATCCCCAATTAATTGAAAGATCAACGGTTGACCTCAGAAATGATTCTGAAATCCTTCAGTAGCTATAATGAATCGTGCCCCATTCCTTTCATCATCTTATACCCATATGGTTCAGGACATGGTCTATGTGTGTCAGTCCCCACTAGGCTGACTATGTCACACCTAGCCCAAGTAACGTTTCCTCGTCCTATGGATTCTAATTACTCTCATGTATTTAAGAGATTCATAGTCTGAACATGTCATGCTCTAGCCAGAGGCTTCGAGTAACAATCCGACGATAGGCCTCGGGTATACATCTCCTCGCAAGGAGTGGTGAATCCTTTGTAGGCTGTTCAAACATCTTCGAGCACTTCGGCTTATACCCAAGCATCCTGGGTCCACACCTCCTTGGAGATGCTTGCTTAAGATGTCAAAGTATAAGTGTCCATGACCAAGATGACTTGAACACCGCAAGTCAAAGGAACATCACACTTAAGCTACAGTAAGAACTTCAATGACATATCTATATGTAGACTACCATATGAAGTTTTACAGCCAGTCACTCCAATGAACTAGTTCCCTTAACTAGCATTCATGTTTATCTCCGGACATCTCCATGTCACCAGCCAGTGAGAATCAGCTGATTAGAGAATAACCCATGCTAGTCTCAACAGAATTAATAGTGTCCGTATTTATCAATTCATCGACTAGGGACAATTTCAATACTTCACAATTGCACATGTAGAGATAATCACTAGTTGTGAATTCATCACAAATTCTCTCATGCTGTGAATTGTATTGCGGACATTCAGTAAATGAGCTAAGATCTTAATCAATTAATCATGTATATTCAAATAGTGAATATTCATTTATTAAAATAAATGATTACAATCATAAGGCGATTGCCTTAGGACACTTCTCTCATATCACTAACAAACTCCCACTTGGCCTAATGCCAATCGCTACGGTACCCAATACCACAGGCTCTAACATGACCCTTAAACTTACTTTGAGGCAAGGCCTTAGTTTAAGGATCCCCTAAATTCCTTTCAGTGGGAATTTTCTCAATTTCTATATCATTCCTACTTATAATCTCTCTGATCAGATGATAGCGGCGAAGCTCAAGTTTGGATCACAATGAGACCTTGGTTCCATTGCTTATGCAATCACTCCATTGTTGTCGCAGTAAACTGGAATTGCTTCAACAATGGTTGGAACCACACCAAGTTCAGTGCCGAACCTTTTGATCCAAACTACTTCCTTTGCTGCTTCCAAAGCTGCAATGTTTTCTGCCTTAATGGCAGTATCCGCTACTATGTCTTCCTTGGAACCTTTCCAACTTATTGCGTTTCTTATTCAAGGTGAATATGTATCCAGACTCAGACCTGGAATCATCCGTATCTGTCTGGAAACTGGCATCTGTATACCCACGTATTGTTGGATCGAGAGATGCAATAGAGGGGGGGGGGGTGAATGTCGCAAATCGTTCGGATTTAAAAAGAGTAAGTGCGCAGCGGAAATAAGACACAAAAACAATGCTAACACGGTCGTTTTACTTGGTTCGGAGCCTGTGTCGACTCCTACTCCAAGGCCTACGGTCGTTGACCGTTTTCTGCTGGCAATTCTATACGTTCGAGAAAGTTTACAATAAAAAGTATTACAGAATCAGCCTAGTAAACTTAATTAAGCTCTTCGTTACCGACGTCCGGTGTAGATCGAAGTGTTGGAGCAGCAGGACGTCGTCAGCTCGAGTTGGAAGAGTTCTGGAGCGTGTCGTGGAAGCAGAAGAGCGTGGAAACGTCGCAGTAATTGATGCTCTGAAGAAGGAGGTCGAGGGCCCTTTATATAGGGCCTGGGGGTGCCCTGGTCGACGGGGGCGCCCCCCCACGTGGCGCTTGATCCCCAAAAGGCGCGGTCAAGGGTTTATCCCTAAGAACTCGGGATAACCCTTTGACTGGGGCGCCCTGGACGGTGGGGCCGCCCTGGTTGACTCAGCCAGCTCTTATCCGCAGCGCTGAGGTCTCCTCGGCAAGTCTGGCTGGGGGCGCCCGGGACAGCGGGGGTGCCCTGGGCGTGTAGCGCAGACGCGACAGAGTTGGTTTGCAATGGGGGCGCCCGGGACAGCGGGGGCGCCCTAGGTATGTACTGTCGAAGTCCTTCTTGTCTTGTTGTGTTTTGTGTTCACCATGGGGGCGCCCGGGACACTCCGGGCACCCTGGTCAGCTGTTGCCTCACTCCTTTGAGGTACTCTGAGCTGCAGACACTCGTTCCTTCGGTCCTGCATCCAGGGTTAGTCCAAAACACAATAAAACAATAAAATAATAGGTTATACAGCCTCAGCTGTCTTGGTTCTGACTTTGGTCTCCAAAATGGAGCCCTAGGTCGAACCGACGCCTAATGTTCCCTCAAGGGGAACGCGTCCTCACCTACTCCTCTCGGGAGAGTTTACCTGGTGCCAACCGGATCCTCCAGTTGGACTTTTGCCCGGCAGCCCTTCGCCAGGTCTTGGTTTTCGCCTAGCAGCCCTTCGCCAGGACTTGGTTTTCGCCTAGCAGCCCTTCGCCAGGACTTGGTTTTCGCCCAGCAACCCTTCGCCAGGACTTGGTTTCCTGATAGCCCATCGTCAGGTGCCTAGCATCCCTTCGCTAGGACTTGGTTTTCGCCCAGCAACCCTTCGCCAGGACTTGGTTTCCTGACAGCCCATCGTCAGGTGCCTAGCATCCCTTCGCTAGGACTTGGTTTTCGCCTAGCAGCCCTTCGCCAGGACTTGGTTTTCGCCCAGCAACCCTTCGCCAGGACTTTGTTTCCTGCACTCTCAAGCAGTATTGTTAGACAACAAACAACCCTTAACTTTGAATCCTTTGCCAATATCAAAACAAGGTTCGATCTGGTGCTTCCTGCACCAACACGTATTACCATATCACCTTCTCCATATATTAGGAACACATCCTTAGTTCTTCTTAAGTACTTGAGGATTGTCTTGACAGTCGCCCAATGATCCATTCCTAGATCAGACTGGTATCTGCTTGTGACGCTCAGAGTATACAATATATCGGGCCTAGTACATAACATAGCATACATGATAGATCCTATCGCGGATGCATAAGGAATCTTACTCGTGCAAATCCTCTCATCTTCTGTGCTTGGACACATAGACTTTAAAAGGTTGATCCCATGCTTGATGGGAAGGTAACCTTTCTTGGATTCCGACATGCTAAACCTTTCTAGCACTCGGTCTATATATGTAGACTGCGAAAGACCAAGCAACCGTTTTGATCTATCTCTATAGATTCTAATCCCAAGGATATAGGTTGCTTCTCCTAGGTCTTTTATGGAGAAAGTTTTGGACAACCAAATTTTAACTGACTGTAAGACTGATATATCATTTCCTATAAGTAATATGTCATCGACATATAACACTAGGAATACGACTGCACTCCGACTAACCTTCTTGTACACACAAGGTTCGTCAGGATTTTATGAGAAATCAAACTCTTTGATTGTCTCATCAAAACGGATGTTCCAGCTCCTGGATGCTTGCTTTAGTCCATATATGGATCGTCGAAGCTTGCATACTTTGGTTTTATTAACCGATGTGAAACCTTCAAGTTGTATCATGTATACATCCTCAAGCAGGTTTCCATTAAGGAAAGCTATTTTCACATCCATTTGCCATATCTTATAATCATAATGAGCTGCTATGGCCAGGAGCATCCGAATGGATTTAAGCATAGCTACTGACGAATAGGTTTCATCATAATCAATTCCTTGTTTCTGACGATATCCTTTTGCCACTAATCTAGCCTTAAAAGTAACAACATTACCTTCAATGTCAGTTTTCTTCTTGAAAACCCACTTGCATCCTATGGGTTTAATCCCTTCAGGTGGATTAACCAAGTCCCATACTTGATTTTCATACATGGAATCCATTTCTGACTTCAAGGCTTCAAGCCATTTATCCCTTTCTGAATTTATCAGAACATCTTCATAACTGATAGGTTCGTTATTGTTAATGAGTAACACGTCGTTCGATTCACTTATGAGAAATCCGTATCTCTCTGGAATATTGCGTGTCCTATCAGACCTACGAAGAAGTGGTGTTGTTTTAGGTTCAAATGATAGCTCATCATTATGAGTTATTGGTTATGGGTCTAGACTAGGTGTCTCTGTAATGTCTATTGGAGTTTCTTGAATTTCTTCAAGTTCAATGCTACTCCCACTGTTTTCTTGTAAAAGAAATTCTTTTTCCAGAAACACAGCATGCCTTGAAACAAACACCTTTTGTTCCAAGGGATGATAGAATTGGTAACCCTTCGTTTCCTTAGGGTATCCAATAAATTTACATTTATCAGACTTAGCATCAAATTTGTCTGATACAGTCCGCTTTACATAAGCAGGACAACCCCATATCTTAAGGTGAGTTAAATGAGGTTTCATACTATTCCACGTCTCATATGGAGTAGTAGAGACTACCTTGGTCGGGACTCTGTTTAGTAAGTAAACAGCTGTCTTAAGCGCATAGCCCCAAAAGGATTTTGGAAGAGTTGCATGATTCATCATAGATCTAACCATGTCCATCAAGGTTCGGTTATGCCTCTCAGATACACCATTATGCTGTGGTGTATATGGCGGAGTCCATTGAGACAATATCTCATTGTCCCTAAGATAATCTTTAAACTCTTGACTCAAGTATTCACCACCCCGATCGGATCAAAGTATCTTAATACTTTTGCCAAGCTGTTTCTCTACTTCACTTCTGAACTCTTTGAATTTCTCAAAAGCTTCAGATTTGTGTTTCATTAAGAACACACATCCGAATCGTGAGTGATTATCGATAAAGGTGATGAAGTAGCTATAACCTCCTTGTGCATGAGTTGACATTGGTCCACATACATCAATATGTATTAGACCAAGCAATTCTCCCACTGGTTTACCTTTTCCAGAAAAGGGTAATTTGATCATCTTGCCTTTTAAGCATGATTCGCATGTATCAAATGAACCGGGTTCAAATGATTCCAGAATTCCACATCGGTGTAATTTGGTCATGCGTTTCTTACTTACATGGCCAAGACGACAATGCCACGTATAGGAGTCTATTTGATTATCTATTCGAGCACGTTTGTTGCTAACTTTGATATTGAAAACGTTACCGGATAAATCTAACGTGTAGATACCATTGCATAAAGATTCGGTCCCATAAAGAACACCATTTAAAGTTATCTAACAGTAATTGTTACTAAAAGTTAAATGAGAACCCTTTTCATTCAAGCATGAAATAGATACAATGTTCTTTATTAACGAAGGAACAAAATAACAATTATCCAATTCTAAGACAAGTCCAGTAGGGAGCTTTAGCAAATATGTTCCGATGGCAACAGCAGCAATCTTTGCTCCATTTCCAACTCGCAAATTCGCTTCTCCCTTGACGAGTCTTCTTCTATTCCTTAGCTCATGTATGTCATTACATATATGTGAGCTACACTCAGTATCAAGTACCTAGGTGTATGAGGAAATAGAATGACATTCAATAACGAAGATACCTGAAGAGGATGGGGCATCGGATGCCTTCTTCTTCAAGGACTCAAAATAAACCTTGCAGTTTCTTCGCCAGTGGCCCTCCTTGCCGCAGTGATGGCAAGTGACTTTTGGTGCCCTTTCAATCTTTTTGGCCTTAGTTAAATTATTGGTGTCCAAAATCGAACGCAAATTCAGAGAAGACATGATCAGAAGATTATCCTAGAAATACAAATTGAGCTTATGTGATGAGAATGATAAAGAATGCATCAATATACATTAATTAAATCTTATTTATTTTTCGAATTGAATAACTCTTTTTATCAATTCAGGAGATCGTAGGAACATCTCCAAATAGGTTGATATCCAACCATAAATAAGAACAACCATGGCTAGAGTCCATCAAGTTATTCTTAGCTATGAAGGTAGGTAATTATATCGATTACATATTATACATATGTAACTATTACATTATGCTATCAACTAATTGAATGTTTGCATAAATCATTGGGTTGTTAACTCATTAATAAGTATGCAACAATATACATAGCACCCAACTGCACCTCTCTTTACATCGACCTTGGCTGTGGCACAACAAATCGATGCTCCAAGCTTAAGGCTGACCCATTAATCAAGAAATAGTTTTAATATGGTTGGAGTTCATTCAATCGTTTAGTTAGGCTAGGATGTGTCCAACAACCAAAACTAAGGATTGACCTCTGACTCCAACTATATTAATCATAAACTAATTCCATGGTTTGAATATGTTGACGTTCATGCCGGGCATGGATGTGTCCATCAACCCAAACGAGAAACAAAACTCCGGTTCTAACCATATTAATGGAAGGTGTTGGCCTTAATATTTTGTAAGGGGTTTTGGGTCTCATCCTTTTCTTTTAAGCACATTCATGACATATAATCATGTCATGTTCTAACGATTTCCTTATTAAAGTATGTATGTGATTTAATTTATCAAGTCTCATTAATTGAATTAGTAACCGGATTTCCTAATTCTAATTTCATACTTTATTCAAGGAATTGTTTTAGAAACAATTTCCTAAATTGTCATAATCAATTTCGGAAATAATATGTTTATGACTTTGATTTCTCTAAATCAAATCTTATTAAATTAAGAGACAGATTCCCTTAATTCAACTACATATTATTTTCATGAAAATCTTATTTAAGGAAATAGTCTCTATAGGAAACAATTTTCCTAATTAATTTTGGAGACAATAATATGTAAGAGCATCAACTCATAAATCAAATAAGGAAATTATTGTTTGAGAATCACCTCAAAATTTTCCAAGATTTGATCACATATTTTATTTATGGAAAATTAATTACAACAAATAATTTACTTTGGGTGGCTCCCCGAGGCACTCCCTAAAGAAAATAAATTTGTTGTAAATCTAATTTGGCCTGCTCCCTGAGGCATAACCAAATTAAACTTGACAATTAAAGAACTTGTTAATAATATAATTTGGATGGCTCCCCGAGGCCTACCCAAATCAATTTTAACAATTCATATTCAAAATAAGAAATTAAATTATAACAACTAACTTTAATTTGGGTGGCTCCCCGAGGCACTCCTCAAAGTAAAGAACTTTGTTAATAATTTAAAAACCAATTTAAATTTAATTGTCAATTAATGTTTCCATAAAATGTCTAGACTTTCATGAAAAGAAACTACCCAAAATTACGAGCTTTCCATAAATGGAAAGTTTCCAAAAATAAAAGGTTTTCAGAATAATTGTAAGTTTCTGGTACAAAGAAAACTTACGTATTTCCAAAATTAGAAAATTTCCAAAAATAGGAAATTTCTAAAATTGGAGAGTTTCCAAAAATGGAAAGTTTTCACAATTATCATAAAATTTCAGAAATAGAGATATTTCAAAAGTTTGCGAAATTTCATGAGGATTTCCAAAACTTGAAATTCCTAAATCAGAAATTTACCATAATTGGAAAGTTTCCATAATTGGAAAATTTTTCCAAAATTGAGATCATGACAAAGTTTTCGGCAAAATAATTATATGATTATGTCGAACACTAACCGGCTCTGATACCACTTTTGGGATCGGGTGCATGCCGACGCGGACACGTATTGTAATTGTTACATAATTACATGCAGCGGAAACAAAAGCATGAATAATTTCCTAAATTATTCTAACACATATCCTAAGCATGCAATGTGTTCACATAATCGTAATATAAAATTTTTGCAGAAAAGGAAATTACTCTACGAATTACCTCGCGTAACTTGGAAGAAGGGACGAGATCGAACCGTTAGCGTCCCTCGGAAGCTCCGCCTCTATTCGTGTCCACGCCGAGTATCGTCGGGATGACTTCGCTAAGCCACGAGTTTCGTGTTCACGAGAACTACTAGATTCTCCGTGAGCACGACGAAAACCGAAAGAGTAATCACATCGAAAGACTCACCACCAAGGTTTGCCGGATTCACAATTCCGGCGAGAAGGAGGAAGATGACTTGCGCCCAATCCCAAGGTGATGATGGCCAAAGAGCAAGATCGTCCCAAGGAAGAACTTCGTCGCCTTGGAGCTTCTCCTTGTGCTCACGGCAAGAAGAGGGAGGGGATGCCTATGGCCAGCCAAGGGAGAGGGAGAGAAGAAGAGGAGAGAGCCCAAGCAATTCTTGGATGGATCATCTTCCATGGCACCCCTTGGGTCCTTTATATAGGGAGAGGTTTCTTAATTCCCAAGCAAACCTCTCCTTGATTATGGAATAATAAATTTCGATTTAGGAATATCAAAGTTTGGAAATTCTCATGAAATTTCGCAAACTTTTGAAATATCCCTGTTTCTGAAATTTTATGATAATTGTGAAAGCTTTCCATTTTTGGAAACTTTCCAATTTTGGAAATTTCGTATTTTGGAAATTTTCCAATTTTGGAAATACGTAAGTTTTCTTTGTATCAGAAACTTACAATTATTCTGAAAACCTTTTATTTTTGGAAACTTTCCATTTTTGGAAAGCTCGTAATTTTGGGCACTTTCTTTTTATGAAAGTCTAGACATTTTATGGAAACATTAATTGACAATTAAATTCAAATTGGTTTTTATATTATTAACAAAATTCTTTACTTTGGGGAGTGCCTCGGGGAGCCACCCAAATTAAAGTTAATTGTTGTAATTTAATTTCCTATTTTGAATATGAATTGTTAAAATTAATTTGGGTAGGCCTCGGGGAGTTATCCAAATTATATTATTAACAAGTTCTTTAATTGTCAAGTTTAATTTGGTTATGCCTCGGGGAGCAGGCCAAATTAGATTTACAACAAATTTCTTTTCTTTGAGGAGTGCCTCGGGGAGCCACCCAAAGTAAATAATTTGTTGTAATTAATTATCCATAAATAAAATATGTGATCAAATCTTCGAAATTTTTTGAGGTGATTCTCAAACGATAATTTCCTTATTTGATTTATGAGGTAATGCACTTACATATTGTTGTCTCCAAAATTAATTAGGAAAAATTATTTCCTATAGAGTTTATTTCCTTAAATAAGATTTTCATGAAAATAATATATGGTTGAATTAAGGGGATTTGTCTCTTAATTTAATAAGATTTGATTTAGAGAAATCAAAGTCTTAAACATATTATTTCCAAAATTGATTATGACAATTTAGGAAATTGTTTCCCAAAACAATTCCTTGAATAAAGTATGAAATTAGAATTAAGAAATCCGGTTCCTAATTCAATTAATGAGACTTGACAAATTAAGTCACATACATACTTTATTAAGGAAATCGTTAGAACATGACATAATTATATGTCATGAATGTGCTTAAAATGAAAAGGATGAGACCCAAAACCCCTTACAAAATATTAAGGCCAACACCTTCCATTAATATGGTTAGAACCGGAGTTTTGTTTCTCATTTGGGTTGATGGACATATCCATGCCCGGCTTGAACCTCAACATATTCAAACCATGGAATTAGTTTATGATTAATATAGTTGGAGTCAGAGGTCAATCCTTAGTTTTGGTTGTTGGACACATCTAAGCCTGACTAGGCGGTTGAATGAGCTACAACCACATTAAAACCATTTCTTGATTAATGGGTCAGCCTTAAGTTTGGAGCATCGATTTGTTGTGCCACAGCCAAGGTCAATGTAAAGAGAGGTGCAGTTGGGTGCTATGAATATTGTTGCATACTTGTTAATGAGTTAACAACCCAATGATTTATGCAAACATTCAATTAGTTGATAGCATAATGTGATAGTTACATATGTGTAATATGTAATCGGTATAATTACCTACCTTCATAGCTAAGAATAACTTGATGGACTACAGCCATGGTTGTTCTTATCTATGGTTGGATATCAACCTATTTGGAGATATTCCTACGATCTCCCGAATTGATAAAAAGGGTTATTCAATTCGAAAAATAAATAAGATTTAATTAATGTATATTGATGCATTCTTTATCATTCTTCTCACATAAGCTCAATTTGTATTTCTAGGATAATCACTTGATCATGTCTTCTCTGAATTTGCGTTCCATTTTGGACACCAATAAGTTAACTAAGGCCAAAAGGATTGAAAAGGCACCAAAAGGCACTTGCCATCACTGCGGCAAGGAGGGCCATTGGCGAAGAAACTACAAGGTTTATCTTGAGTCTTTGAAGAAGAAGGCATCTGATGCCCCATCCTCTTCAGGCATCTTCGTTATTGAATGTCACTCTATTTCCTCGTACACCTGGGTACTTGATACTTGGTGTAGCTCACATATATGTAATGACATACACGGGCTAAGGAATAGAAGAAGACTCGTCAAGGGAGAAGCTAATTTGCGAGTTCGAAATGGAGCAAAAATTGCTGCTACTGCCATCGCAGCATATTTGATAAAGCTCCCTACTGGACTTGTCTTAGAATTGGATAATTGTTATTTTGTTCTTTCGTTAATAAAGAACATTGTATCTATTTCATGCTTGAATGAAAAGGGTTACCATTTAACTTTTAGTAACAATTGCTGTTACATAACTTTAAATGGTGTTCTTTATGGGATCGGAACATTATGCAATGGTATCTACACGTTAGATTTATCCGGTGATGTTTTCAATATCGAAGTTAGCAAAAAACGTGCTCAAATAGATAATCAAATAGACTCCTATACGTGGCATTGTCGTCTTGGCCATGTAAGTAAGAAACGCATGACCAAATTACACCGATGTGGAATTCTGGAATCATTTGAACCTGGTTCATTTGATACATGTGAATCATGCTTAAAAGGCAAGATGACCAAATTAGCCTTTTCCGAAAAAGGCAAACCAGTAGGAGAATATCTTGGTCTAATACATACTGATGTATGTGGACCAATGTCAACTCTTGCACAAGGAGGTTATAGCTACTTCATTACCTTTATCGATGATCACTCACGATTCGGGTATGTGTTCTTAATGAAACACAAATCTGAAGCTTTTGAGAAATTCAAAGAGTTCAGAAGTGAAGTAGAGAAACAACTTGGCAAAAGTATTAAGATACTTCGATCCGATCGGGGTGGTGAATACTTAAGTCAAGAGTTTCAAGATTATCTTAGGGACAATGGGATATTGTCTCAATGGACTCCGCCATATACACCACAGCATAATGGTGTATCTGACAGGCATAACCGAACCTTGATGGACATGGTTAGATCTATGATGAATCATGCAACTCTTCCAAAATCCTTTTGGGGCTATGCACTTAAGATAGTTGTTTACTTGCTAAACAGAGTCCCGACCAAGGTAGTCTCTACTACTCCATATGAGACGTGGAATAGTAAGAAACCTCATTTATCTCACCTAAAGATATGGGGTTGTCCTGCTTATGTAAAGCGGACTATATCAGACACATTGGATGCTAAGTCTGATAAATGTCTATTTATTGGATACCCTAAGGAAACGAAGGGTTACCAATTTTATCATCCCTTGGAACAAAAGGTGTTTGTTTCAAGGCATGCTGTATTTCTATAAAAAGAATTTCGTTTACAAGAAAACAGTGGGAGTAGCATTAAACTTGAAAAAGTTCAAGAAACTCCAATAGACATTACAGAGACACCAAGTCTAGACCCACAACCAATAACTCATAATGATGAGCTATCAGTTGAACCTAAAACGACACCACTTCTTCGTAGGTTTGATAGGACACGCAATATTCCAGAGAAATATTGATTTCTCATAAGTGAATCGAACGACGTGTTACTCATTAACAATGACGAACCTATCAGTTATGAAGATGTTCTAAAAAATTCAGAAAGGGATAAGTGGCTTGAAGCCATGAAGTCGGAATGGATTCCATGTACAAAAATCAAATATGGGACTTGGTTAACCCACCTGAAGGGATTAAGCCCATAGGGTGTGTAACGCCCGCCCTTATATCTACTCTCGGGGCGGGGTTACGTACAATCAATCATAAAATTTTAACATAAAATAAAAGCAAACAAAAGTGCAAGGACTAAGTACTGAGCATGCTTGTTTAAAACTACCAAGTGATATTTACAAGTACTAAGCATATTAGTCAGTGCATGCCAATCAGATATCATACTTTAATGATTAGAACATGGTAGGTTCACAAGTAGTTCAACTCAACATATAAGAGTAATCCAAGTGTGATCACTAATATTCAAAAGTACCAACTCTAATCACTAGCATTTATTATTAAAGAAAACATCAACATAGGCATAGTAATGTAGATATAAGAATCTTTCTTTCCCGAGCCACCACCCCACACATCTTTAGCCCTCCTGCCTCTTCCTTTAGTTTAAGTGTCCCTTACCCTTATCTGCAGCATAAGACAACACATAAACTAGTAAGCACAAATGCTTAGTAAGGATCATGTCCTACTCGCAAAAATCCATACGAAAGAATACAACATGTACACATAATGAATCATAAGCATGAGTTTATCATAGCATACTAAACATCAAAGTTTCTAAGCAAGCAGTATGAAGTATCTTAATCATACCCTTCACATATAATAAATGTTTTCAAAATAATTCCATAAAGGTATTACTTAAAAATATTTCAACATCATATAGGGGCCCAGTTGTGTACCACATCAAGCGCGTTCCCTAATGAATTGGGGTAGCGATCCACCAATCTCATTAGAGCAGGACCCTTCCGTCCTACCAGAGTCATGACCTTCAGTTAACATGCACCCCGGATTTGTTTAACGACCCCCTTCCAAGTCGGGTACCCAACTTTCAAAGTAAAATACTTATCATTCTTTTACATATATGCTAAGGAGTACTCCAAATCCACTCTCAAGGGACACACCACTCTTCAAGGGTGCTCATGATCCCATAGGGACACACCACACAACATAAGGGGTGCTCTTGATCTCATTCTTAGTGGAGTATCCTTTCAAGCATTTTATCATACACATCACATGCAATTCATAAGGGTGCCCCATGGGCTATAAGACATGCTCATACATACATCACATTTCAACCACTTAAACATACTTTATATATGACAAGATTGGTCACATAAATCATACTCATATCATAGGAAGTGGTAGCATGCTTCATGGATTAAATCAATTCTTTCTAACCTTAAACCTAGGGTTGGCCGAAAGGCCTAGGGTAGGGGTAGGTTAGGTTTTTGACATCAAACATCCCATACCAGCATCACATATATATATATCATATATCATACTAAGCATAGCATACATCATGGGGTAATCAACCTTCACAACCCTAATGGTTCATGCCTTGGCCGAAAGTCATGCTAGGGGAAAGTTAAGTTTTTCAAATCAAACATTCCATTTAAACATCACATGCATATACATATCATCATACCAACATAAGCATATCTCATAGGGTAGTTTAACCTTCACGAACCCTAACCTTAGGGTGTTGGCCGAATGGTGTAGGGTAGGGGAAATTATGGTTTTTGAAATCAAACATTCACACAAGCATTTACACAAACACCTCACATACATATCATGCCACATATTAAGCATAGATTACATCATAGGATAATCATGCAACCCTAAACCCTAATTCTTCTAGGGTTGGCCGAAAGTGTAGGGTAGGGAAAAAGTTGGGTTTTTGGTAACCAAACATTTATACAAACACCTTGTCTACACTATCATGTAATACACTAAGCATGGATACATCATGGAGAAACTCAACCCAAACTAACCCTAGGGTTTTGTTCATGGCCGAAACATGTAGGGGGGTGCAAACCCTAGTTTTTATCATCACCACATGAAGGGAACAACATACATATATACCCTAAGTCCCAAGGGATCTCCTCTTGCATCAAGGAGTAGCCAAAGCCTCCCCTTTGGGGGTGGCCGAAACTTGCACAAGGGGGGGGGGGCACTTCCATTTTCGAAAAATAACAAGAAGAAGGAATCAACAACAATTACACTGCAGGCGAGGGGATACTTACTTCCTTTCGCTTGAAATTTACCTTCTCTAAATTCTTAGGGTACCCTTGTTGAAGTAGAGGTGAGAGTTCCCCTTGCTAGAACTCCTCTAGAACACTTGGCCCTAGTAGAGGGCAAGATCCTTGGATGGGGTCTTCTTCCTTCCAATTCCCTAGGGTTAGAACCCTAGGGTGTATTTTCGAAAATTGAAAAGGGAGAAGGGCTAGGGTTTTCGGTGGGGAGAGTGGAGAAGAAGAAGAATCAAAGTTCTTCCTCCCTCTCCCTCTCTTATTTATACTATTCTCATGAAGGGACATGTCTCTTCACTTCCCTAGCTTTAACGAGCATGTTTCTTATTCTCTCAACACAAAAACACTCTTGGTGCACTGGTTAAGACATGGTTAGTGTGACTAGGAGGTTCAAGGTTCGATCCTTGCTTCCTCCTTTCTACACTTTCTTTTTATCACATTTTTCACTAACCCACATCAAAGCCCATTAAGCCAAGCCCATCATGAAATTTCATAATGTTTCATAAATTCATAACATTATATATGGGAAAATTTGGGGTGTTACAGGGTGCAAGTGGGTTTTCAAGAAGAAAACCGACATGGAAGGTAATGTTGTTACCTTTAAGGCTAGATTAGTGGCAAAAGGATATCGTCAGAAACAAGGAATTGATTATGACGAAACCTATTCGCCAGTAGCTATGCTTAAATCCATTCGGATGCTCCTGGCCATAGTAGCTCATTATGATTATGAGATATGACAAATGGATGTGAAAACAGCTTTCCTTAATGGAAACCTGCTTGAGGATGTATACATGATACAACCTGAAGGTTTCACATCGGTTAATAAAACCAAAGTATGCAAGCTTCGACGATCCATATATGGATTAAAGCAAGCATCCAGGAGCTGGAACATCCGTTTTGATGAGACAATCAAAGAGTTTAATTTCTCACAAAATCCTGACGAACCTTGTGTGTATAAGAAGGTTAGTGGGAGTGCAGTCGTATTCCTAGTGTTATATGTCGATGACATATTACTTATAGGAAACGATATATCAGTCTTACAGTCAGTTAAAATTTGGTTGTCTAAAACATTCTCCATGAAAGACTTGGGAGAAGCAACCTATATCCTTGGGATTAGAATCTATAGAGATAGATCAAAACGATTGCTTGGTCTTTCGCAGTCTACATATATAGCCCGAGTGCTAGAAAGGTTTAGCATGTCGGAATCCAAGAAAGGTTACCTTCCCATCAGGCACGGGATCAACCTTTCGAAGTTTATGTGCCCGCGCACAGAAGACGAGAGGATTTGCATGAATAAGATTCCTTATGCATCCGCGATAGGTTCTATCATGTATGCTATGTTATGTACTAGGCCTGATGTATCGTATGCTCTGAGCGTCACAAGCAGATACCAGTCTGATCCAGGAATGGATTATTGGGCAGCTGTCAAGACAATCCTCAAGTACTTAAGAAGAACTAAGGATGTGTTCCTAATATATAGAGAAGGTGATATGGTAATACGTAGGTATACAGATGTCAGTTTCCAGACAGATAAGGATGACTCCAAATCTCAGTCTGGATACGTATTTATTTTGAATGGAGGCGCAATAAGTTGGAAGAGTTCCAAACAAGACACCGTAGAAGATTCTACCACGGAAGCGGAATATATTGCAGCTTCGGAAGCAGCAAAGGAAGCAGTCTGGATCAAGAAGTTTGTCTCAGAACTTGGTGTGGTTCCAACCATTGATGAAGCAATATCGGTTTATTGCGACAACAACGGAGCTATTGCACAAGAGAAGGAACCAAGGTCTCATCAGCGATCCAAACATGTGCTTCGCCGCTATCATCTGATCAGAGAGATTATAAGTTGGAATGATATACAAATTGAGAAAATTCCCACTGAAAGGAATTTAGCGGATCCATTAACTAAGGTCTTGCCTCAAAGTAAGTTTGAGGGTCATGTTAGAGCCTGTGGTATTGGATGCTGTAGCGATTGGCATTAGGCCAAGTGGGAGTTTGTTAGTGGTATGAGAAAAGTGTCCTAAGGCAATCGCCTTATGATTGTAATCATTTATTTTAATAAATGAATATTCACTATTTGAGTATACATGTTTATGTATTTGATTGAGATCTTAAACTCATTTACTGAATGTCCGCAATACAATTCACAGCATGAGAGAATTTGTAATGAATTCACAACTAGTGATTATCTCTACATGTGCAATTGTGAATTATTAAAATTGTCCCTAGTCGATGAATTGATAAATACGGACACTATCAATTCTGTTGAGACTAGCATGGGTTATTCTCTAATCAGCTGATTCTCACTGGCTGGTGACACTGGGATGTCCGGAGATAAACATGAATGCTAGTTAAGGGAACTAGTTCATTGGAGTGACTGACTGTAAAACTTCATATGGTAGTCTATATATAGATATGTCAATGAAGTTCTTACTGCAGCTTAAGTGCGATGTTCCTTTGACTTGCGGTGTTCAAGTCATCTTGGTCATGGAAACTTATACTTTGACATCTTAAGCAAGCATCTCCAAGGAGGTGTGGACCCAGGATGATTGGGTATAAGCCGAAGTGCCCGAAGATGTTTGAACAGCCTACAAAGGATTCACCACTCCTTGCGAGGAGATGTACACCCAAGGCCTATCGTCGGATTATTACTCGAATCCTCTGGCCAGAGCATGACATGTTCAGAGTATTAATCTCTTAAATACATTAGAGTAATTAGAATCTGTAGGACGAGAAAACGTTACTTGGGCTAGGTGTGACGTAGTCAGCCTAGTGGGGACTGACACATATAGACCATATCCTGAACCAAGTGGGTATAAGATGGTGAAGGAATGGGGCACGATTCATTAAAGCTGCTGAAGGGTTTCAGAATTGTTTCTGAGGTCAACCGTTGATCTTTCGATTAATTCGGGGTCATGATGTACTACTAGGTGCCACTCATGATCGTTCTATAATTGGTTAATTATAGACGGCCAACATAAATCGAAAGCCTATTTAGTCACACGCACTACGAGTAATCCGAGGGATTAAAAACGAGTTGAAAATTAGATTTTCCAATCAAGAGAGATTAGGTTTGGTTGAGCCAAACGATAAGTCGAATCTGAATTTTTCAGAGACGCATCGGAAGCGTAAAATGGCTAAGTCTTTTGAAGACTTACTAGATGAATTAAATGAGTTTAATTCATTGGGGCGTGGCTTGGATGGGCCGGCCAAAGAGTGTCTCCACCCTCTTTGCTTGGCCGGCCACAACAAAGGGAGAGAACCAAATTGTTTGGTTCAATTTATAAAATAAACCAAGTGTGGTTTGTTTTATAAAATTATGGATGATATAAATTTTTATATAATAAACCGAGGTTTGGTTTATTTTTCATGGAAATTAAAATGAATCATGGATTGGTTTATTTTATTTTATAAAATCAATCATGGATTGATTTACCATGATAAAGAAATTTATATAGAAAGAAATTTATTTTTCATGGAAATTAAAATGAACCATGGATTGATTTATTTTATAAAATCAATCATGGATTGATTTTCCATGATAAGAAAATTTATATGATAAATTTCTTATGAATATTTATTCCATAAGAAAAAGGAGACTTAGCGGTTGAGAGGCCACTATATAAAGGACTCAAGGCAAGGCTTGGAAATCAATCCAAGAGATCAAGGCATAAGCTCTCTCCCTCTCCTTCTCTCCGCCCATCTCCCTTCTCTTGTGCCGCCTGTTAAAAGAAGGGTCCCTGCCGCCGTGAGCTACTGCCACCACCGGCCTCCTTCTCCGGCATCCAAGCTCCGGCGACCAACCACCTCCGGCCACCAAGCTGCTGCCGCAAGGAGGAGAAGTGGGCGCAACTCCTTCCTTCTTTCCAGAATCTTGATTCTGTTCTTCGCTTGGTGGTTAGTCTTCCAACTTCTCTCTTGATATTCTTGTCGTGTCTTTGGAAGATCTAGTAGTTCTCGTTGACACGAGACTCATGGCTTTGCGAAGTCATCCCGAAGAAAACTCGGCGTGGACGCGAATAGAGGCGGAGCTTCCAAGGGACGCTTACGGTTGGATCTCGTCCCTTCCTTCGAGTTACGCGAGGTAATACATAAATTAGTTTACGTTTCTGCAAAATTTTAAATATATGATCATGTCTACACAAGATAAGGTTGCATTCTTAGATGTGTGATTAAATAATTTGAGAAATTATTTATGCTAAACCTTCCGCTGCACGTAATTAATTTTAAAATTACGAACCCGCATCCATGTCAACATGCACCCGGTCCCAACAGTCCACACCTCCTTGGAGATGCTTGCTTAAGATGTCAAAGTATAAGTCTCCATGACCAATATGACTTGAACACCGCAAGTCAAAGGAACATCACACTTAAGCTGCAGTAAGAACTTCACTGACATATCTATATGTAGACTATCATATGAAGTTTTACAGCCAGTCACTCCAATGAACTAGTTCCCTTAACTAGCATTCATGTTTATCTCCGGACATCTCCATGTCACCAGCCAGTGAGAATCAACTGATTAGAGAATAACTCATGCTAGTCTCAACAGAATTGATAGTGTTCGTATTTATCAATTCATCGATTAGGGACAATTTCAATACTTCACAATTGCACATGTAAAGATAATCACTAGTTGTGAATTCATCACAAATTCTCTCATGCTGTGAATTGTATTGCGGACATTCAGTAAATGAGCTAAGATCTTAATCAAATAATCATGTATATTCAAATAGTGAATATTCATTTATTAAAATAAATGATTACAATCATAAGGCGATTGCCTTAGGACACTTCTCTCATATCACTAATAGGACAATCCCTGAGCACTGTAGGCTACTAACTAGCTTTAACGAAGCAAGTTTCGCCAAGGGAAAACAACCATAAATGAGCTCCCTTAAATAGAGCTCGAGGCTGATATGACCGTTACCAATCGACTGGTCCAGTACCAGTCGACTGGTATTTGCGAATTCGAAAGTCACAACCAGACTCTTCAAATTCTGATCACTACTAGTCGACTAATCCTCGATCAGTCGACTGGTCCATCCCTAAGTCTAGGGTTACCCTTCCCGAATATATTTCTCTCCTCACTCGAACCCTCACAACTTAGTTCCCGAATACAATTCCCTCAGTAGTCGAACACTCACGACCTGGTTGACTCTTCATCCAGCAGTCTTGATCTGTTGCCTTCGTGCCCTCTTTGTCTTCGGCTCCCGTCCCTCAGATGCACACACAAGCCATCGGCTTGCCTCCATGCCATCCTTAACGCATGCCTCGAGGTCCGCATCCCTCGGCTCATCGTTCCTGCTCCAGCAGCCTCGATCTGTTGCCTTCAAGCCCTCTTCGACTTTGGCTCTCGTCCCTCAGATGCGCACACAAGCCCTCAGCTTGCCTTCATGCCATCCTTCATGTACGCCTCAAAGTATGCTTCCCTCGGCTCATCGTCCCTGCTTTGTCCATGGTCCCTCGGATGCCACACAAGCCCACGGCTTGCCTCCATGCCACCCTTCACCGTACCTGAAGACATCCAACCAAGCCTATGTGTATCCTACAAACTTGCACACTCACATACACATATTAGATCAACATAAAATCCTAACTTAATCATATTGACACACACATCAAAATCCATGATCCTCCCGATCATACTTGGGTCGATTGCCCCATCACCGGGCATTCCGCTTTCCTGAGGTGGTCTCGGGGACCCGGCTCCTCGAGGTGATCTCGGGAGTACTTCCTCTGATTTGAACTCCGGGGTGTATCTACCCGCGCGGAGGGGGGGGGTCCTGGGGAATCCCCTTCCCGAGAGGGTCTCGGAAGTTCCGGAAAGAGAGTCGTTCAGACTCGCTATATCTTGCCACATAGCATCTTTAACCCACATGTTAGCCACGGGGTACTCAACCCCATCAATGTGATACTGACAGAATCTCCCTCCTGACTCCTAACTCGGTCATATTTCTTCCTTCCGGTTTGAATCTAGTAGAGTCCTTACATCCACTCCAGCAACCTACTTTGAGACATGCAAGCCAACAACTCTCGCCCTCTTGTGCCAGAGTGACTCCTTCACCGGAGTGGATTTTAACCCGAGAGGGTTTTCATGCGACCGCTCTCCCTGGTTGCATGGGGTCTGCAACCTACAAGCATCTATCACCTTTGCCTTCGTAAATATCCTACTCGTACCTTGATCGACAACCGCGCCATCTCCCACGGGGTTGTTTCTGGTACAACTCCTATTCTCCTACACTTGTATAGGTTTGCTAGAGCGAATTGTGATTCTTTCAAAGAAAAAGAGATAGCCCCTTCTTGCTGTAGGCACCATCCCATATATACAAGTGAGATCATCTCCCATGGATGTCGTCACATGTGTTACTAAGTGGTCAGAGGAATGGGGATGTGAGACTGTCACTGCTCTGTCAGAGGTATGACCCTATCCAAAGGGCATGCACAAGTACGTGCCTAGCAATGACTTCCCCTCACCGTGCTGAGATAGTGTCTATCTTTTCTGTCGATCCCCAACTTGACTTCTAACATGAGACACCTATTAGCATATCTATTTGTATATATTAGTATATCTATTAGTATATAATAAAAAAATTATTTACATAAAAATAAAATTAATCTAAGGTAAAATTAATTTTTTTAATTTATTATTACTTATCTATTTATATCTCATTTTCTTTTTGTAAATTCTAAGTTTATGAATATAATTATCTAGTCGTCGTTTGTTCTCTTCTTTCATGTCTCTTTCTCCTTCTCTTTGTATTGTCTTTTAGATTATATTGTATTATTTTCATGGTATCATAGTATGGTCTTGCCAAGACGAAAAATTTGAATTTGGAAGGATTTCAATGTTATCATTTAGATTTGTGATTTTTAGGTGTCTGAAGGCCGATCATTGTGAGGTTTCTTTAGCGACTTCTATGTCGTGGTTGGTTTGTTGGAAAAAATTGACCTACTATATCTATAGAAAAATTATATATTTTTGGGTTTTAACTATTAGATCATCTTGAAACTTTGAGAAAATGTTCCTCACACCCAGGGCTACATTTTGAATGATAGAGATTGGATTCTAATTTCTTTAAGAGTTATAATACACACAGTGAAAGTGAATGTCTCAGTGAAAAAGTTAACCGTCAATTGGCAACATGTCAGACGTTTGATCATTGATCGAACACCATCGGCGACCTCCGGTCACCGCGCTAAACCAAACTATACCATGGTGGTGTTGGAACCCGGATGGCTAGAGAGGTGGGGGTGAATATAGCCAAACACTTGGACTTAGAGCTTTTATCAGATTTCTGCACTCAATTCGTTAGTAGCACCGCAACGGAAACAATGAAAGTAGAGAAGTGCAGAAAATAAAAACAAACTAGAACAATCAAACAAGATCGCTAACAAGGAGGGTTTATAAGGTTCGGGGATAACTTGCCCCTACTCCTTGGCGTACCCTTAAGGTGGGCGATCCCTTGATCGTCGGCAGATCAAGCCCCGGTGAACACCGGATAATAAGCAACCTCCTTCTCGGTGGAGAAACCTCTCCATAGCGTTTCAATCAAGGATATAGTTTAAGCACAAAGAAACACAAGAAGGATCTTACTCAACACTTAGCAAAGACAAGAACACAGCAAGCTCCCTCTGAGCTCCACCCAGCGACGATCTCACGCAAGAACCCTTTCCCCGTGTCTTCTCGCTGTTGGACTCGAAGCTTCTGGTTCCTTCCTCCAAGTGCTCAAGCAAGGGCTGGTTGCTTCAAAGATCAGAGTAGCTTTCTCAAGAGTGGATGATCAACAAGGAGCACAAGCACGCAGCAAGTATCACAGCTCAAAACCAAGGCAACAACAACTTCTCCTTGCTCTGCTTCACATCGCTCCTTTTATTTCCCTCTTGAACGACAGGTGACAACATCTCCCTGCATCTTCCAGCTGCTCACCTGCAACCACCAGCCACCACTGAGCTCTTCTAGACTCCCTGAGCTTCCCTCAGACCAGCCCCAGTCTGCAGCTCCAGCCAGCGCCTGTGCCCGTTGCAACCTGAGATGGAAAAATAGACAAACCTACTCCAAGGAAAGGCCTCCATTGACTCTCCTTGAGTGTTTGAATCTTTCCCTGTCACCTGCAGCTTAATCAGAGTGTTAGCACAGCATATCAAGCAGAAAATCGTGTATCAGATGTTAAGCGCAGAGAATCGGATACGTTCAGACGCGTTCAGAGCGTCTGACAGTGCATTTTGAATTAAAGTGATCGGTCACCGGACCGATCAGAGAGCCTCCTGATCGGTCACCAGACCGATCAGGCTGGGTCTAGACTGATCAGGCTTCGTCCTGATCGGTCCCCAACGCTCAATTAGAAATCACGATTTCTTTGGGACTCTCCTGGATCGATCACCAGACCGATCCCAGGTTGTGGATCGATCACCCGACCGATCCACCCCTTTATTGGGCGATATCAGAGCTTCGCAGTCCAAACCTCCTGATCAGTCACCGGACCGATCAGGGAGCCTCCTGATCGGTCACCAAACCGATCAAGTCATGACCAGACAGATCAGGCTCCGTCCTAATCGATCATAGAGAGGAACCGGCGACGCTGGATCGTTCTCCAGAACGATCTGCACAGTGATCCTGATCGGTCCACAGACCGATCAGGAGCAGATCAGCAAGGGAACTCAACCTCACTGTGTGCTCCCTGATCGATCACCAGACCGATTAGGAGCCAAGCAGTGGGTGAAACGCATACTCCCTGATCGGTCACCAGACCGATCAGTCATCGCTGGATCGGTCTCCAGACCGATCTAAGAAGGAGCACCGTGCCAACTCCCTGATCGGTCACCAGACAGATACAGGGGCTCCAACCTAGCCCTCTAAGCTAGGACCTGACCCTCCAAGCCAGGGTTTTTCCACTAACCCTCCAGTTGGGACTTTTCACCTAACCCTCCAAGTTAGGACTTTTCACCTAGCCCTCCAAGCTAGGACTTTTCACCCAACCTTCCGAGTTAGAACTTTCCACACCTAGCCCTCCAAGTTAGGACCTGACCCTCCAAGCCAGGACTTTTTCACCTAACTCTCCAAGTTGGGACTTTTCACCTAACCCTCCAAGTTAGGACTTTTCACCTAGCCCTCCAAGCTAGGACTTTTCACCCAACCCTTCCGAATTAGGACTTTTCCACACCTAGCCCTCCATGCTAGGATTTTCCAAACCTAACCCTCCATGTTAGGATTTTCCAACACCTAGCCCTCCAAGCTAGGATTTTCCATAACATGCCTAATCCCCGATCATGACTTAACCATAATCATAATAATCATCAACCTAAACTAAAATCGATGTCAACACCAAAACAACAATCAGGGTCAGACTGCATCAACAATCTCCCCTTTTTGTTGTTTGACAATCCGATTTTAAGTTTAGGGATTCTCAATCAATTTCTCAACTTTCAGAATCATAGGGGAATCAAGATCCTCCCCCTACAATATAATCATCCTAAACTTAACCAACCACACTCTCCCCCTTTGTCGAACACTGAAAAAGGGTCTAGAGGGCTGTTAAGTTTAACCATACTCCCCCTCAACCCTAGGGGTATCCCAAATCAACAAAGATACGATTTGAATTTTGAAAAACATATGAACACATATGACAAAAGTAGGGCATGGCAAAACAAGCATATGTATCCTATGTGCATGACATCATAAGCATGAACATAATCATATAGAATGAGGCATATAGATAGATAGTACTCATGTGAACACATATAAGTCACCATCTGAAACATGATAAGGCAAAAATACATGCAAGATATCAGATGCATCATGTAGCAAGATCATCATTTAGCAAAATATCAGTGCATCAAACCAAATAACCAAACAGATGCATATCAATGCATCGAAGTCAAACAAGTATGGCACAAGGCTAGAGAAGTCAGGTCACTATGCATACAGCCTGAGAGTCATACAATCCAAGAGATCAGACAGACAAATCACAAACAACCATTGAATATATCAGTCATCAGCGAGGGGGGGGGGGGTCAGCCTGCATCGGATCATCTAGTGTATCATCAACATCCACGAACCCAGGTGCAGCACTACCGGAAGGCGCATCCCCCGGAAATGTGTGGCACCGTCACTCATCGTACCATGTCTGCTGCAGTGTACGGATCCCAGAGACATCAGACTCCACCGTGGTCAGTCTACGGTCAAATGATCGGAAACCCGAACGGATCTCCTCCCGATGAAGCTCTCGCAGATGAAGATCATACTGGATCGTCTGATCCAGCTCGGAAATCTGCCATCGTAGATCCGAGTCCGACTCATAGTCGTACTCATCAGCAATAGCAGCGGCCGGAGCCTCCTGAGGTGCAGCAGCATCCGCTGGTGCCTAAAAATGTGGTCCTCCCCCAGGTAGCTCACCGAGTCCTCTCCCATCGTTCCAAACCAAAGCCCCATCGCGATCCCAGATGATGATGTCGAACTTGGCAAATGCCCGCCGACCAAGTCTGCAATCCTGTCGGACCATGGGCACGGTCCTGCCCTTGGTGACATCAACACCTACTGACATAAGTCAATCGGTGAGGAGATGACCAAATGGCATATAGACTGTGCGGCGACTTGGCTCTTGATAGGATAAAATGGACTGAAAGATGCTCTCCATGATATCGCAGTCCATGTGGCAGTGCATGCCGTAGAGCATCAGGCAATGATAGGGACGGATCTCGGTCAAAGGCTTGGAAGTGATTGGAAGGATACAATTTGTGATAATCTTGAACAAGACGTAATCGGTGGGAGAGAGACGAAGTGCTGCAAAGGTAGGAAAATCAGGACTCAACTCATCGAGGTCGGCTGGGCGGGGATGACCAAAGAAATGCTGATAGATGGAGTCGGGGGTAACATCTGTAAAAGGGGCCAGCAGGGGATCAGGAAACTCGGGATAGATCGAATACAGATTGGGTGAACGTCGACCACCCAGATACTCTGCTAGAATTTCGTAAGAGAAATCAAGGTTCTGTTGGTGCAGGAAGCACCAGATCGAACCTTGTTTTGATATTGGCAAAGGATTCAAAGTTAAGGGTTGTTTGTTGTCTAATAATGCTGCTTGAGAGTGCAGGAAACAAAGTCCTGGCGAAGGGTTGCTGGGCAAAAACCAAGTCCTGGCGAAGGGCTGCTAGGCGAAAACCAAGTCCTAGCGAAGGGATGCTAGGCACCTGACGATGGGCTGTCAGGAAACCAAGTCCTGGCGAAGGGTTGCTAGGCGAAAACCAAGTCCTGGCGAAGGGCTGCTAGGCGAAAACCAAGTCCTGGCGAAGGGCTGCTAGGCGAAAACCAAGACCTGGCGAAGGGCTGCCGGGCAAAAGTCCAACTGGAGGATCCGATTGGCACCAGGTAAACTCTCCCAAGAGGAGTAGGTGAGGACGCGTTCCCCTTGAGGGAACATTAGGCGTCGGTTCGACCTAGGGCTCCATTTTGGAGACCAAAGTCAGAACCAAGACAGCTGAGGCTGTATAACCTATTATTTTATTGTTTTATTGTGTTTTGGACTAACCCTGGATGCAGGACCGAAGGAACGAGTGTCTGCAACTCAGAGTGCCTCAAAGGAGTGAGGCAACAGCTGACCAAGGCGCCCGGAGTGTCCCGGGCGCCCCCATGGTGAACACAAAACACAACAAGACAAGAAGGACTTCGACAGTACATACCCAGGGCGCCCTCGCTGTCCCGGGCGCCCCCATTGCAAACCAACTCTGCCGCGTCTGCGCTACATGCCCAGGGCGCCCCCGCTGTCCCGGGCGCCCGCAGCCAGACTTGCCGAGGAGACCTCAGCGCTGCGGATAAGAGCTGGCCGAGTCAACCAGGGCGCCCCCAGCGTCCAGGGCGCCCCAGTCAAAGGGTTATCCCGAGTTCTTAGGGATAAACCCTTGACCGCGCCTTTTGGGGATCAAGCGCCACGTGGGGGGGCGCCCCCGTCGACCAGGGCGCCCCCAGGCCCTATATAAAGGGCCCTCGACCTCCTTCTTCAGAGCATCAATTACTGCGACGCTTCCACGCTCTTCTGCTTCCACGACACGCTCCAGAACTCTTCCAACTCGAGCTGACGACGTCCTGCTGCTCCAACACTTCGATCTACACCGGACGTCGGTAACGAAGAGCTTAATTAAGTTTACTAGGCTGATTCTGTAATACTTTTTATTGTAAACTTTCTCGAACGTATAGAATTGCCCGCAGAAAACGGTCAACGACCGTGGGCCTTGGAGTAGGAGTCGACTGTACCACCCCAATTTTACGATTTGAGTACCTGGGAATTGTTTAAAGTTCAGGACGAACTTTTTATAAGATGTGTAGGATTGTAACACCCCAAAATTTCACCATGAATAATATTGTGAATTCATTATGAAATATTATGTGAATAATATTGTGAATTCATTATGAAATATTATGTGAATAATATTGTGAATTCATTATGAAATATTATGTGAATAATATTTTGGATTCATGAAAAATTATTATAAAAATATTATGTAAATAATGTTATGAATTCAGGAAAAATTATTAGGAAATATCATGATGAATTTGGCTTAATAGGCTTTGATATGGATTAGTGCAAAAAGGTAGTAAAAAAAAAGTGTAGGAAGAAGGAAGCAAGGATCGAACCTTGAACCTCCTAGTTGCACTCTCCATGTCTTAACCACTACACCAAGCATTGTTTCTTGTTGAGAGAATAAGAAACATGCTTGTTAAGCGTGTAATAGTGAAGAGACATGTCTTTTCATGAGAAAAGTATAAATAAGAGAGGGAAGAGGTGTGAGTAACTTCCTCTTCTTCTTCCTTTTCTCTTCCCCACCGAAACTTCATTGCCCCTCTCCCTTGTGTTTTCGAAAAATACAACCTAGGGTTTCTAACCCTAGGGAAGTGGAAGGAAGGAGACTATCTAAAGGGTCTTGCCCTCCACTAGGGCCAAGAAGTTCTAGAGGAGTTTTGGCGAAAGGAACCTCCACTTCTCCTTCAACCAAGGGTACCCTAAGGATCTAGGGAAGGCGAAATTCAAGCGAAAGGATGTAAGTATCCCCTCACCTGCAGTGTAATGGTTATTGAATGTATTCTTCATGTTTTGTTTTCGAAAAAGGGAGTTTTCCCTTTAGGTGAGTTTCGGCCACCCCCTTAAGGGGAGGCCTTGGCTACTTTTGATGCATGAGGAGACCCTTGGGACTTAGGGTACATATGTATGATGACTTCCCATCATATTGTGATAACAAAAAAAAGTAGAGTTAGCCACCCTACAACTTTCGGCCAAGAGGAGAAAGGTTAGGCTTTTTGGGTTGCTTGCTATCCTATGATGTGTCCATGATTAGTAGTGTAGATAAAGTGTTTGTGTAAATGTTTGTGTGAAGATTGGATGTCAAAAACCTAGCCTACCCTACCCTTACACCATTCGGCCACCCTAGAGGAATTAGGGTTTAAGGTTGTATGATTTTCCCTATGATATATCCATGCTTAATAGTATAGGTAAGATGTTTGTGTAAATGCTTGTGTGGATATTTGAAGTCAAAAACCTAGCCTAACCATCCTACAAGTTTCGGCCACCCTAGGTTAAGGTTTAGGGTTGCTTGATTTTCTTCCCATGATGCATGATATATATATATGATATGTGATGATTGTATGGGATGTATCCTATGAGATATGCTTAGGGTTGCTATGATGATATGTATGTGTAAGTAATGTTTAAATGGAATATTGATTTGGAAACTAAATGTCCCTAGCATGTGATATTCGACCAAGCATGAAATATTAGGTTTATAAAGGTTAAATTATCCTATGTGATATGATTATGTTAGGGAGATGATATGTGAATGCATGTGATGAATAAATGGAATGCTTGATTGGAAAAACTTGGACTTCCCTAGTGATGACTTTCGGCCAACCCTAGATTAGGGATAGGGTTGCTTGATTTTCTCCCATGGTGTATGCTATTGGATGATACATGATATATATATATATATATGGGATGCTTGTAGGGGATGTTTTGATGTCAAAAACCTAATCTACCCCTACCCTTGAGTTTCGGCCAAAACCCTAGTTTTAGGGTTAGGAACCATTTGATTTACCCATGAAGCATGCTACCACTTCCTATGATATGAATATGATTTATGTGATCAACCTTGTCATATATAAGATACGTTTAAAGGGGTTGAATTATGATCTATGTATGAGCATGCCTTATAGCCCCTGGGGGGCACCTTTATGAAATGCATGTGATGTGTATAATAAGATGCTTGAAAGGATACTTCATTAAGTATGGGATCAAGAGCACCCCTTATGTTGTGTGGTGTGTCCCTAAGGGATCATGAGCACCCTTGAAGAGTGGTGTGTCCCTTGAGAATGAATGTGGAAGTACTCCTTAGCATATATGTAAAAGCATGTAAAGTATTTTACTTTATGAATGGGCTTGTACCGGACCAAAGTATGGGTCCAAGGGATGGGCACCTTAAGAACGCCCCGGTTCTGGACTACCGACTATGCTGTCCACGGTTCTGGCACTACCGTAGCTGTGCAACAGGGATGGGCACCTTAAGAACGCCCCGGTTCTGGGACTACCGACTATGCTGTCCTTACCCTAGTAGGTCGGGGCTCGCTACCTCATATCTACTTAGGGGTGCGCGGTTATGATGTATGTATGTGGTACAAGCCGGGGACCCCCAATGATGATACGATGATTTTTAAGTATTTAAAAGTATGATTTTAAAAGTTAAGCATCCTTATGTATATGCATTCCATACTTTATACTGCTTGCTTAGAAACTTTGATGTTTAGTATGCTATGATGAACTCATGCTTATGATCTATTATGTGTACATGTTGTATGCTTTCGTATGGATTTTGCGAGTAGGACCGGATCCTTACTAAGCATTTGTGCTTACTAGTTTATGTGTTGTCTTATGCTGCAGATAAAGGTAATGGACACTTAAACTGGAGGAAGAGGCAGGTGGGCTAAAGATGTGTGGGGTGGTGGCTCGGGAAAGAAAGATTCCCATATCTACATATTTATGTTTATGTTTATGTTCCCTTGACAATAAGTGTTAGTGATTAGGATTGACATGACATGATAGTGTTTACCTTGGAGGTCTCTTATACTTGATTATGTTATGAGTTACATTACTAGTGATATTATCATGTTATAGAATGACTTTGATAGTTAAACAAGCATGCTCAGTCCTTAGCCCTTGCATTGTTGTTTTAATGCCATGCTAGAAGATAGAAAAAAAAATTCTTATATGAATGAGTTGTACATAACCCCGCCCCGAGTGTAGATATAAGGGCGGGCGTTACATCGACACAGGCTCCGAACCAAGTAAAACGACCGTGTTAGCATTGTTTTTGTGTCTTATTTCCGCTGCGCACTTACTCTTTTTAAATCCGAACGATTTGCGACATTCACCCCCCCCCTCTATCGCATCTCTCGATCCAACAAGTCGTATCAGAGCGGGGTTATTCAAAGTTGGTGCAACCACCACTTTGAAATTTTTTTCGGATTTTTTTTTGCTTTATTTTTCAAATAAATAATATCTGTGAGTGTATTGCATCTATCGCCTTTTTCAATTCTGAATTCTCATTTTCTCACCATAAGTCAGAATTGATAAAAGAATCAATTTGTGAAAACTTGTCGTAAAATTTTTTATTATTATTTTAATATTTTTCCTCGAAATTCGTGCTATCTTAATTCGAGAAATTTTTTTTTACTTTTTCTTCATTAATCAAAATTGTTAAGGTCAACATTTTCAAAATTTTTTATTATTATTTTACCTCGAAATTCATGCAAACACCTTTTGAGCTTGTTTTTCTCTCTCTCCCGCACTACTAATCCAAGACCAAGTCTTGGTACATCTCTATTTTTTTTCCTTGTGTGCAAGATTTATCCTTAATGGCCAATCAAGAATGGAACAGTGTTCGTCCGCCTCTATTCTCTGGTGAGAACTTCAGAACCTGGAAAAGTCTAATGGAATCCCACCTGAAGGACAATCTAGATCTCTGGTTGATAATTAAAACAGGGTTCCACCTCCCTACAGAAGATGGACTATCAATTGCATGGGACAAACTGGATGAACCAACCCTCAACCAAATTGAGACTGATGCAAGAGCAACTACAATTCTTCAATGCGGTCTAACCAACGAACAACTCAAGCTAGTCGGTTCATTTGGATGTGCTAGAGAAATTTGGGAGAAATTGATCAATCTTCATCAAGAAATCTCAGATGAAGAAGAAGATCAGGTAAGTTATCTCGCACTCTCGGTCCAAGCACAGATAGCCGAGTCAGAGTTTGAACCTGAACCCAGAGTCAAAATCGAACCAGCAGAATCAGACGACGAACTGACTGAGATGGTAACCAATTTCAAATTCTTTTCTAAATTAGAATTAAATAATCAAGCTGATACTGCAATGGTCGAGGAAGGTATAACTTTTGCAGGGAAAACTCCAAGAGAACCACCAAAGAAGGAGCTTCAACCGGTACCCAAGTCCGACTCAGACACGGAACCAGAAGATGAATCTAGATCCGAGACAGCAACAATTAAGGGGGAGATTCCCAATAAGGAATCAAAAGGTAAAATTACAAATTTAAATTTTAAAAATCATATAATTTGTTACATATGCAGGGAGAGAGGGCACTACCAAACTAAGTGTCCTACTCGTAAGATTCAAACGATACCACCGGCAGCAATAAAGAAACGAGCTCCAAAAGCATGAAAGAACAAGAGTCGCATTCAATGCTTCAAGTGTCAGGAGTTTGGACATTACAAGAGGAATGCACAGATAAACGTTACAAAGATCCAAGGAAACCAACCAAAATGGGTAGCTGTAATTTACATCCAAATCAACTCTTTACCTTGAATACTGATAGTTTAATTAATCTCCCTTGGTCAAATTTAGATATGGATGCATGCTTAGATAACTTAATGAAATCATGTATATTAGCAAAGTCAAAATTCAAAATGTTAAGACAAGAAAATGAGACTTTGAAAATTAAAATTGATATACAAGAAAAACTGATTAATAATTTTGCAAACTTAGAAAATCCAGAAATTTCTCCTCACTATGACATTATCTGAAGTTTTGTTTTGGCTATTCATAGGACTAGATAGCTTAAGGACTTAACCAATTACTTGAAATTTGAAAACATAGTATTGGGAGGAGGTGAGATGATAGTACGTTGGGGAAACCAACTCTAATAAGATCAAGTCTACTTGGTCTCTTTAGACTGGTGAAACCAGCCGAAGCTACCGATCCAAGACCCAAGCTAGTTAGACCAGAAAATGACCTAATTTAATTTGAAAATGAAATTTCATTAAAAGGCTTTGTCTAGGAAAGGGTGGATGATCCCATAAGGCTACGGCCAAAGAAGGCCTAGTGCCTCGCCAAGACCTGGAAGCAAATTTCTAAAATTCAAATTCAAATTATCTTTTGTCAAATTCGAATCTAACATAAATTTCAAATAATTATAGATTATAATCTGTTTTCAAAATTTCTATTTTTCAAACTTATTCTGTTTCAAAAATCACTTAATCAGTGTTCAAAATTTCTGCCTTCTAAACTTATTTTTTTTATCAAATCTGTTTTCAAAATTAAATAACTTTTTTCAAAATAAATGAAAATTCCTTTTCAAAATTAATTTTTACCTTCAAACCTGTCTCACAAAGAACTTTTAAGGTTAACTGTTTGAAAATCCTAGATTGGGTGAGACAAGAAAATTAAGTTCAATTAAAATTTCTTTTATGTTGTGTTTTAATTCAGAGGATAATTCCAACATAGTCAAACCATGATTAACATGGTCAAACCTAGTCAACACTAAGGTCGTAGATAAAGTCGAACCTTGTTTGATACAGGGGGAGTTCTTCTTAACGTTTTTTTGATTTCTCAAAATCCTTATGCTTTAAAACTTATTTTCATATCAAAATAAGGCTTTCAAAACTTGATTCAAAAACCTTAATATATTACTATCGCTTTGGAAAAATTATTATCATTTCAAATTTTTTAAACTGTGTTATTCCAAATTGAGTTTTCAAAAATTTATCTCCTTGAAAGTTATCATACTCAGAAGATTGTTCAAAAGTGCTTCTTTTGATCTTGACAAACCCTAAAGACACAGAGGAAAGGTCCACTTCATGATCTTCAAGGACTCCTAGGATGTGTCAAATTAAGGGGGAGTCTAAGTCAAAAGAAAAACTTCAGAAAAAGGTTCTTTTTACTTATGTCTTTGTTAAACAGTTCTTTCTAATCTGACTCAAACCTTAAGACTCAAAGGAAGAGTACTTGTGATCAACAAGCTTCCCAGGACTGAGTCAAGTTTAGGGGGAGGTCAAAATTAAAGGAATTATTTAATAACATGCTTTATTTCAAACTCTTGCAAAAATCTAAGTTTTGCAAAATACTATTTGTTAGAATTTGTGTGACTTATGAAATTGTTTTCGAAATAACATTTACTTAGGTTGGAAAATTTCCAGGACACTTAGGAAATGTCCTTGTAGTCAACAAGGTTTCCTAGGATGGTGTCAGACTGGAAAATGAACCAAGTTAAGTAAAACATTGAACCTTCAAAAGTTCACACACATTTTTAGCATATATTTTTAAGTACTATCATTTTTTTTAAAATTTACTTGAGTTTGAAAATTTCCAGGACACTTAGGGAAATGTCCTTGTAGTTAACAAGGTTTCCTAGGATTGTGTCAGACTGGAAAAGAAACCTAGTCAAGTGAAATATTTTGTTTTCAAAAAAAAAATCTAATACTTTTCTAAAAGTACGTATGTATTTCAAATCATAATTTATCTCAAAAGTACTTGAAAAATCTTTTCAAAACTCTTTTTCGAATTTTTTTTTACAAATACAAAATATTTTTTTTCATAATACTCTTCAAAATGGACTTAATATAGAAATTTAAGCTTTTGCTATGCTTTTAAGAGTTATACCAAGTATTTTTATGTTTTCAAAACTCATAAGCTCTAATACACAATTTCTTCTCAAAACTTCTCTCAAAACATATTCCGTTATTGATATATATCCAGGGGGAGAGATTGGAAAGAAGAGTGGGAATCAAAACTTTTAAATTTAAATTTTTTTTGTCTCTCTTCAAAAAAAGTATTAACTTCTTTTTCAAAATGTTTTAAGTACTTACTTAACTCTTTCAAAAACATATTAAGCACTTAATTCTTTTTCAAAAACATATTCTCCCAAATCAAGTTAAATACTTAACTTTATCATTTTAAGTATTAAATAATATTTCTAAGTACTTAACAATTCTTTTCAAAAATCATTCTTTTCAAAAATCATTTCTAAGTATTTAACGGATATTTTTTTACTCAATTCTCTCAATCAAGTACTTGACACTTAATTTTCAAATTCTTCTAAAAAGTACCTGCTCCAAAGTTTAAAAAACTTGTTAAGCCTGAAAAATCCTTTTCTTGAAAATTTTCTAAGCGTGAAAATTTTCTTGAAATTTTTTTTTTTTGGAAACTTGGAAATTTTGCCTAAGTAAACTTTTTTTCCTTATAAAGTTGTAAATTTTTTTTAAGTCTGAAATTTTTTCATAATGGTAAATTATCTAAGTGTAAAAAGTTTTGAAAATGCTTTTACTCGATTCTTGAAAAATACTTTGTCAAAAACATAAAGCACTTAGAAAAACTCATAAATCCCTGTTAGATACCTTGTTCACCCATGCTTGTTTTTGATATATGTCAAAGGGGGAGGAAAGGTCAAAGTTAAGAGTTAAGTTAATTATTCAGGGGGAGAATGAGCATGAGAAATTTTTTTTCTCTCTCTTTTCTCTGTTCAAATTACATTTGGGTTTAGACTGTTACGAATTGATATATTTTATTAGTCTTAACCTTTATGCTTAAACTGCTATCTTTTTCCTTAACTTTGAATTGTGTTGCCATAATCAAAAAGGGGGAGATTGTTGGTGCAGGAAGCACCAGATCGAACCTTGTTTTGATATTGGCAAAGGATTCAAAGTTAAGGGTTGTTTGTTCTCTAACAATGCTGCTTGAGAGTGCAGGAAACAAAGTCCTGGCGAAGGGTTGCTGGGCGAAAACCAAGTCCTGGCGAAGGGCTGCTTGGCGAAAACCAAGTCCTAGCGAAGGGATGCTAGGCACCTGACGATGGGCTATCAGGAAACCAAGTCCTGGCGAAGGGTTGCTGGGCGAAAACCAAGTCCTGGCGAAGGGCTGCTAGGCGAAAACCAAGTCCTGGCGAAGGGCTGCTAGGCGAAAACCAAGACCTGGCGAAGGGCTGCCGGGCCAAAGTCCAACTGGAGGATCCGGTTGGCACCAGGTAAACTCTCCCGAGAGGAGTAGGTGAGGACGCGTTCCCCTTGAGGGAACATTAGGCGTCGGTTCGACCTAGGGCTCCATTTTGGAGACCAAAGTCAAAACCAAGACAGCTGAGGCTGTATAACCTATTATTTTATTGTTTTATTGTGTTTTGGACTAACCCTGGATGCAGGGCCGAAGGAACGAGTGTTTGCAGCTCAGAGTGCCTCAAAGGAGTGAGGCAACAGCTGACCAGGGCGCCCGGAGTGTCCCAGGCGCCCCCATGGTGAACACAAAACACAACAAGACAAGAAGGACTTCGACAGTACATACCTAGGGCGCCCCCGCTGTCCCGGGCGCCCCCATTGCAAACCAACTCTGCCGCGTCTGCGCTACACGCCCAGGGCGCCCCCGCTGTCCCGGGCGCCCCCAGCCAGACTTGCCGAGGAGACCTCAGCGTTGCGGATAAGAGCTGGCCGAGTCAACCAGGGCGCCCCAGTCAAAGGGTTATCCCGAGTTCTTAGGGATAAACCCTTGACCGCGCCTTTTGGGGATCAAGCGCCACGTGGGGGGCGCCCCCGTCGACCAGGGCGCCCCCAGGCCCTATATAAAGGGCCCTCGACCTCCTTCTTCAGAGCATCAATTACTGCGACGCTTCCACGCTCTTCTGCTTCCACGACACGCTCCAGAACTCTTCCAACTCGAGCTGATGACGTCCTGCTGCTCCAACACTTCGATCTACACCGGACGTCGGTAACGAAGTGCTTAATTAAGTTTACTAGGCTGATTCTGTAATACTTTTTATTGTAAACTTTCTCGAACGTATAGAATTGCCCGCAGAAAACGGTCAACGACCGTGGGCCTTGGAGTAGGAGTCGACACAGGCTCCGAACCAAGTAAAACGACCGTGTTAGCATTGTTTTTGTGTCTTATTTCCGCTGCGCACTTACTCGTTTTAAATCCAAACGATTTGCGACATTCACCCCCCCCCTCTATCGCATCTCTCGATCCAACAGGTTCCTCTTGGTGACTCGAGTAGTGAACTCGAAGCCCCCCTGAGGTCCCTGCTGAAGATTGTTATAAAATTCAGAGACGAGGTCATAATTGATAGTTCTCTCCAGAGAGAGGAGAAAGCCAAGGTTGTAAAAAGTGACTATCTCCATGACCGACGGACAATACTCAGTCAGGAAAGAGACATCTATCGATCGGTAGGATAACAATTTAAAGGTCCTTGATTGGAAAGCCTGCTCACAGGCGGCATTTGGAAAGCGAGAGCTCGAGGAAGGCTGAGGCCTTCTGGAGGGCGCAGATGAGGAAGGGGCTTTCCCCTTCGCGCTGCCCTCTGCGGGTTCTTTACCCTTTGATGATTTTCTAAAGATTGGAATAGGTCATGACAGCGGATTTGATCATGAGAAGTGAATCGAATCATGATATAAGTTAAGGTTTGATCAAAATATAAGATGTAATCAAAGACCCAAGTAGAGAGTGTGATCAAGACACAATGATGAAAAGAACACAGTTTAATCAGAGACACAAGGTAGACATGATCAGAAGAACACAATTTAAGCATAAGGTAGAATTGATCAAGGGTAAGATATGGCACAGATGGGTCACGGCCAAAACAAGAGGTCACAGCACAACAAGAAAATATCAAAATAAAGACCATGATTAGCGCAAATACATATACTATGAACCGATTTGCAAGAAAAACTAAGCCAAAAACTCACTTTGGTGCCATTGGTGAAGTTCTTGAAGTCTGGAAGGAAAAAGGCTTGCGCAGGAGAAGCTCTCGGCGCAAGAGATGATCGCAAAGCCCTTCAGCGAGAGTAAAACTCGCAGGAAGAAGAAAGAGCTCGTAGGAACCCTCTCAGAACCGCACGTGCGCACTCGCAAGAGGAAGAAGGAGATGAGGAAGGCTCTCGCACGAAGTGAAGAGACGCAAGGTAGTGAGGTTCGGCACTAGGGTTCGGCAATGAGAGGTTTTTCGCGAAGTTATTTGGTTGGTGGATCGGTCCACCAACCAGACTTTAATGTGATTGAACGGATCACCGTTCTATCTGAGAACGTTCAGACCGATCAGGCTCTGGCCTGATCGGACTGGCCTGGTCCTGATCGGTCGGGGTGACCGATCAGGCAGGATCCTGATTCATCGGTTGATCGATCAGGAAGCGAACAGTAGGGTCGGATGATATTCGGGAAGCCCTCCTGATCGGTCTGTGGACCGATCACCACAGGGTGCCAGATCGGTCCGGGGACCGATCCAGGCAAGCATAGAGTATTTGATCAGGATTTCGTTAAGTCTCTGTCGACCCCTCTGATCGGTCTATGGACCGATCAACGCAGGAGGGAGCCAGATCGGTCCGGGGACCGATCAGCCCTATGCCTGATCGGTCCGGGGACCGATCAACTCTATGCCTGATCGGTCCAGTGACCGATTAGGGTTCCTGAAATTCCCTGATACGATCTAAAACTTTCAGTTTCAGACTTTCACACGTTTTTGAAGGAATCTGATGAAAGATATCGAACTTGGAAGTGATTCCTTGACTAAAATTGATCCCTAAACAAGGATCAAAGGTCCTTATGGTTTGAACAAACACTTTGCTCCATCCAAGTGGTGTCAAACTCAATCAACAATCATTCAAACAAGTTTTAACCAAGATTGTGCCAAATTCTAGTTTCCAATCAAGTTTCCTTGATTGGAATGTCCATGTATGATCATGGAGCCAAATACACATAAGTTATGCATTGGTTTTCCCCATACTTGGTCACCGAAGTGATTTTTATCTCATCAACTTAATTTCTCAAGGGATGCATTGACATTTTGAGAAATTGAGTTGATCCTAGCATCTCACCCCATTTCTAGCAAACAAAAACGTTTTGGTAAACCTTATCGTTTATGTGAGATGTTCCCAAAGTTACCCAATTGTTTCCCATTAATTTGAAATAATCATGAAGGGTTTGAATGCATTTTGAAGTTCATGAAGCGCGACACATTCCCAACTGCCTTCTTAGGAAACTAAATTCATTTTCGGGAAGTGGTTTAGTGAAAATGTCAGCGAGGTTTGACTTGGACTCTACATATGAGAGTACAATATCTCCCCTAGCTACATGATCCCTAATGAAGTGGTGACGTACTTCAATATGTTTGGTCCTAGAATGATGGACTGGATTCTTGGTTAGGTTAATTGTGCTAATGTTGTCACACAGCACTTGCACACTCTTGTAACTTAATCCATAGTCCTCCAAAGTGTGAATCATCCACAACAATTGTGAAACGCTCTCTCCCATGGCGATATATTCTGCTTCGGTCGTGGAGAGAGCAACACAATGTTGCTTTCGACTCGACCAACTAACTAAGGATGAACCTAGGAATTGACAACCCCCACTTGTGCTTTTCCGATCCAACTTACATCCAGCGTAATCGGAATCGGTATAGCCAATTAAATCAAATGATTCGGTACGGGGGTACCATAGACCGACTCCAATTGTGCCTTTAAGGTATCTTAAAATTCTCTTAACAGCGATTAAGTGAGATTCCTTGGCACAGACTTGATACCTAGCGCACATACCCAAAGCGAAAAGAATATCAGGTCGACTAGATGTGAGGTATAGCAAACTCCCTATCATGCTCCGATATTGAGTCAAATCAACGAGTTTACCACTCTCATCATTGTCTAATCTTGTGTTTGTAGCTATGGGAGTGGTTACCTCTTTTGAATCACTCATATTAAATTTACGGAGCATTTCTTGTGTGTATTTCGATTGGTGCACATGGATACCATCTCGGGTTTGTTTGATTTCAAGTCCAAGGAAGAAAGTCAACTCTCCCACTAGACTCATTTCAAATTCACTCTCCATGTGTCCAATGAATTCATTTAGATAGCCCTTGTTATTTGAGCCACAAATTATGTCATCGACATATACTTGGGCTACAAAAATATTGTCACCATCTCTCCGTAGAAATAGTGTAGGGTCTATTTGGCCTCTTACAAAGCCTTTTTCAATTAGAAAAGTTGACAACCGCTTGTACCAAGCTCGGGGTGCTTGTTTAAGACCATAAAGTGCCTTTTTGAGCTTGAACACGTGGTTTGGGAATTCGGTACTCTTAAACCCCGGAGGTTGTTCGACATAGACCTCTTCCCTAATCAAACCATTCAGAAAAGCCGATTTGACATCCATTTGATATAATTTGAAGCCTCGATGTGCTGCAAATGCAAGCATCAATCGGATGGATTCTAATCGTGCCACAGGAGCATAGGTCTCATCATAATCAAGGCCTTCAACTTGACTGTAGCCCTTGGCTACTAAGCGTGCCTTGTTTCTAATGATTTCTCCCTTATGATTTAATTTATTCTTGAAGACCCATTTGGTTCCAATGATGGTGGTCTTCTGAGGTCTAGGGACTAAGTCACAAACTTGACTCCTCTCGAATTGACCTAGTTCATCTTGCATTGCAATGATCCAATCGGGATCATTTAATGCTTCATCAATTTTCCTAGGTTCAATTTCAGAAATTAAAGCAACTTCATTAGCCTCATTCCGGAAGAATGATCTAGTTCTAATCCCGTGGTGGATGTCTCCAACAATTTGATCTTGGGGATGACTAGAGGCTAATCTAGTTTGCCTAGGTGTTGGTGGTGCTTCTTGAATGGGTTCACTAGACAAAAGCTCAGCCTCAAGATCCGGCTGATCAATGGGTTGTCTAGGCTCACCGTCATCGGATTCATCACCATCAACACCATTTGGACTCTCATTCATACTTAGTCTCCTAAGTTCGAATTGGACTTCATCTTCTGGTTGACCATTGACTTTTGGAATTTCTTCAAAGACAACATCAGAAGACTCTTCAACTAATCTAGATCTCTTGTTGTAGACTCGATAGGCTTTGCTAACTAGAGAATACCCGACTAGTATCCCTTCATCAGCCTTTGCCGTGAACTTTCCAAGGTGGTCCTTAGTGTTTAGGATGAACACCTTACAACCAAACACCCTAAGATGTTTAACCGTAGGTGGTTTCCCAAACCAAAGTTCATGGGGAGTCTTTCCTAAGAACCTATGAATGAGGACTCGGTTTTTCACATAGCAAGCTGTATTTACAGCTTCAGCCCATAAGTAACTCGAGAGTGAGTACTCATTAAGCATGCTTCGTGCAGCCTCTTGTAAAACACGGTTCTTCCTCTCTACAACACCATTTTGTTGTGGTGTTCTAGGAGTGGAGAACTCATGTCTATACCCTCTATCTTGACAAAATTCCAAGAATCGTTGATTTTGAAATTCACCTCCATGATCACTTCTAATTGTCTTAATTATTGATGATTTTTCATTTTCAACTCTACTACAAAAAGAAATGAAAACATCTAAGGTTTGGTCCTCATATTTTAAAAAGTAAGTCGATGTATATCTAGTAAAATTATCAATATCTACTTCCATTCAATGATATGATAGTACTACAATCAAATAGATCCATGTGAAGTAAATCTAACGCAGTAGATGTACTTACAACACTTTTATCTTTATGTGCAGATTTTGTTTGCTTACCCATTTGACATGCATCACAAAGTTTGTCTTTTTCATACTTGATGCTTGGTAAGCTACGGACTAATCCCTTATTGGCCAACTTACGAATGTTCTTCATGTTAACATGTGCTAGCCTCCGGTGCCAAAGGGTGGACTCTTCTTCTTTTGACATGAAACACTTAGCAAACGCATTAGTAACACTTTTAAATGAAACTTGATAAATATTGTCTACACTTGTTCCTACTAGTACCGTGTCCAAGGTGTCATGTTGTCTAACTAGACATTGACTTGGTTGAAAATCAATTGTGTAACCCGTGTCACACAATTGACTGACACTTAGGAGATTAAATGACATCCCCTTGACTAGAAGAACATTTGAGATTCTAAGACATTCGGATATTTGAATGTCTCCTATTCCTATGACCTTAAGACTACCATTGTTACCAAATGAAACATTACCTCTACTTTTCTTGTGAAGTGTGGTAAACAATGATCTATCCCCGGTCATGTGTTTGGAGCATCCAGTATCAACGAACCAAGTTGATAGATGCTCCCCCTCAATCATAACCTACACAATTCGAAAAATAGAAGTTTTAGGTACCCAAACCTTGGGACCTAAAGCACCTACTAAACAAATCTTAGGTACTCATGCCTTGACAACTTTCTTTTAAACCTTGGGTGTCCTGGATTGTCTTATATCAGTCCTAGACATAAGAGACACAAATGAAGGTTCTTTGGGTCGGTAACCAAAACTGGCCCTATTGTAGACTGCCCTTTGGGCATTCAATATCATGTCTAGAGTCTTAGAGCTAGTCGTGAACTTCTCAAGAATATTCTTGAGTCTCTCAACTTCACTCTTTAATGATTGGTTTTCTTCCTCTAATGATTCATCATGCAAATTATCAACATCCTCAACCCTAAAGGATTTCAAATTTTCAACCTCAAGTTTCAATAACTTAATCTCATCTTCTAACAATTCAACATGCAAGTCATCTATATTATCATCCCTAGAAGCTTTTAATTGTTCAATTTCCAATTGCAATGATTTAACCTTGTTTTTTGACTTCTTTAGCATATTGGTTAAACATGCAATAGCTCTATAACATTTCTCAAGTTCGGGAGAAGTTACCTCTTCATCATCCGAAGATGATGAAGCCGCGCTTGAGGAGTTGGAAGATTCATCACTGCTCTCTTGATCTCCCAATGCCATGAGTGTCACATGTCTTGTGCTCTTCTTCTCCTTCTCTTCATCGGATGAGCTTGAAGAGGATTCATCCCAAGTGGCTTTCAAGGTCTTCTTCTTCTTCTTGGATTTTTCTTCTTTCCTCTTGGATTTCTCCTCCTTTTTCTTTAGCTTTGGGCATTTATTCTTGAAATGCCCTTTCCTACCACACTCATAGCAAGAAGCATTAGTCTTATCAAGTTTAGCTTCACTAGGATTACCTTTACCCTTGAAGCGTCGACCCCTTCTCATCATTCTTCTCACAAAATTCACCATCTCGGAGGATGAGGAGCCGCTGCCATCTTCCTCGGAATCGGACTCGGATTCGGATGAGAATGAAGATGAAGAGACTTCCTTCTCCTTCTTCTTCTCCTTCTTCTTCTTATTGGATCGTTCCCCTGCAACTAAGGCAATCCCCTTCTCCTTGAGGCCTTTGTTAGCCATTTCATGCAATTCCATCTCACAAAATAAATCATCTAACTTAATAATTGATAAGTCCTTGGATACTTTGTAGGCATCCACCATGGATGACCACAAAGCATTCCTTGGAAATGCTTTTAGTACATACCTCACAAGGTCGCGATTCTCGACCTTTTCATCAATCGAATGAAGCCAATTGAGGACTTCCTTGAACCGGCTATGTAGCTCACTTACGGATTCATTTTCCTTCATGGCGAGGTTTTGTAATTGGTTGAGAAACAAATCCCTCTTTGCGATTCTTGAATCTCGGGTGCCCTCGTGGAGTTCGATGAGCTTGTTCCACAAGTCCTTTGCACTTGTGAAAGGACCAACCTTGATGAGTTGGTCTTTGTTCATGCCGCATTGTAGAGTGACAACCGCCTTCGCGTCGGCTTCACTCTTTCGAGTTTGTTCGGCCGTCCACCGCCATGATTCAAGTTCCTTGCCTTCATCATCCTTTGGAGGGGTAAAGCCCTCCTTCACCGCGAACCAAGTGTTGATGTCCATCTTCAAATAATACTCCATCTTTGATCTCCAATATTGAAAATCAGCGCCATCAAAGAAAGGAGGTCGGGTGGTGCTAAAGCCTTCTCTCAACGCCATGGAAGATAGCTCTCGGTTGTTAATCCGCAAAAATAGAGCCCCAAGCTCTGATACCACTTGTTGGAACCCGGATGGCTAGAGAGGGGGGGGGGGGAATATAGCCAAACACTTGGACTTAGAGCTTTTATCAGATTTCTGCACTCAATTCGTTAGTAGCACCGCAGCGGAAACAATTAAAGTAGAGAAGTGCAGAAATGCAGAAAATAAAAACAAACTAGAACAATCAAACAAGATCGCTAACAAGGAGGATTTACAAGGTTCGGGGATAACTTGCCCCTACTCCTTGGCGTGCCCTTAAGGTGGGCGATCCCTTGATCGTCGACAGATTAAGCCCCGGTGAACACTGGATAGTAAGCAACCTCCTTCTCGGTGGAGAAACCTCTCTTCAGCGTTTCAATCAAGGATATAGTTTAAGCACAAAGAAACACAAGAAGGATCTTACTCAGCACTTAGCAAAGACAAGAACACAGCAAGCTCCCTCAGAGCTCCACCCAACGACGATCTCACACAAGAACCCTTTCCCCGTGTCTTCTCACTATTGGACTCGAAGCTTCTTGTTCCTTCCTCCAAGTGCTCAAGCAAGGGCTGGTTGCTTCAAAGATCATAGTAGCTTTCTCAAGAGTGGATGATTAACAAGGAGCACAAGCACGCAGCAAGTATCACAGCTCAAAACCAAGGCAACAACAGCTTCTCCTTGCTCTGCTCCACATCGCTCCTTTTGTTTCCCTCTTGAACGCCAGGTGACAACCTCTCCCTGCATCTTCCAGCTGCTCACCTGCAACCACCAGCCACCACTGAGCTCTTCTGGACTCCCTGAGCATCCCTCAGACCAGCCCCAGTCAGCAGCTCCAGCCAGCGCTAGTGCCCGTTGCAACCTGAGATGGAAAAACAGACAAACCTGCTCCAAGGAAAGGCCTCCATTGACTCTCCTTGAGTGTTTGAATCTTTCCCTATCACCTGTAGCTTAATCAGAGTGTTAGCACAGCATATCAAGCAGAAAATCGTGTATCAGATGTTAAGCGCAGAGAATCGGATACGTTCAGACGCGTTCAGAGCGTCTGACAGTGCATTTTGAATTAAAGTGATCAGTCACCGGACTGATCAGAGAGCCTCCTAATCGGTCACCAGACCGATCAAGCTGGGTCCAGACCGATCAGGCTTCGTCCTGATCGGTCCTCAACCCTCAATCAGAAATCGCGATTTCTTTGGGACTCTCCTGGATAGATCACCAGACCGATCCCAGGTTGTGGATCGATCACCCGACCGATCCACCCCTTTATCGGGCGATTTCTGAGCTTCGCAGTCCAAACCTCCTAATCGGTCACCAGACCGATCAGGTCATGACCATACAAATCAGGCTCCGTCCTGATCGATTATAGAGAGGAACCTGCGACGTTGGATCGTTCTCCAGAACGATCTGCACAATGATCCTGATCGGTCCACAGACCGATCAGGAGCAGATCAGCAAGGGAACTCAACCTCACTGTGTGCTCCCTGATCGGTCACCAGACCGATCAGGAGCCAAGTAGTGGATGAAACGCATACTCCCTGATCGGTCACCAGACCGATCAGTCATCGCTGGATCGGTCACAAGACCGATCCACGAAGGAGCACCGTGTCAACTCCCTAATCGGTCACCAGACCGATCCAGGGCTTCAACCTAGCCCTCCAAGCTAGGGCCTGACCCTCCAAGCCAGGGTTTTTCCACTATCCCTCCACGTTAGGACTTTTCACCTAGCCCTCCAAGCTAGGACTTTTCACCCAACCTTCCGAGTTAGAACTTTCCTCACCTAGCCCTCCAAGTTAGGACCTGACCCTCCAAGCCAGGACTTTTTCACCTAACTCTCCAAGTTGGGACTTTTCACCTAACCCTCCAAGTTAGGACTTTTCACCTAGCCCTCCAACCTAGGACTTTTCACCCAACCCTTCCGAATTAGGACTTTTCCACACCTAGCCGTCCAAGCTAGGATTTTCCATACCTAACCCTCTAGGTTAGGATTTTCCAACACCTAGTCCTCTAAGCTAGGATTTTCCATAACATGTCTAATCCCCGATCAGGACTTAACCATAATCATAATAATCATCAACCTAAACTAAAATTGATGTCAACACCAAAACAACAATCAGGGTCAGACTGCATCAACAGGTGGCACAGTTAATTCATCGGGGATCGCCGCAATTGCAATCTCATATCGTTCGCCATCGATCCTGACGGGTTCATCATTGCCAGTGAACCCGACGGGTTCATCATCCCCCCAAGGTATAGTTTGATTCAGGGCGGCGATCGGAGGCAGCTGGTAGTGTCCAACCGGCGATTGAACTTCGAATGTGCTGTCGATTGACAGCCAAATTTTTTATTGAGACATTTACTTTCACTGTGCAAATCATTTCTCTTTCTTTAAATCCATTTGACGACTGAAAAATATGACTATTTATTCTGTCTTCTGCTTGAAAATATGATAGTCAATCACAACAATGATTCCTTAAATTTGGAACATCCAACATGACAACAGTAGTTCCTCCTACAAACTCTAGAGTGACTAAATCATCAAATGCCACAATTGCAACTCTTGCCGAACAGTTTCAAAAGTTCTATGCATCTCGTCCACATGTCATGTCTGCTTTTTCTTACAAAGGTTTGTCCTCTAATGGTACCTTAGGTATACCTTCTAATATTTAGATCCTTGATTATGGAGTTTCATATCATATATCACCTAATATCAAATTTTTATATTTATAAATTATTCTCTTTCTATGTCGGTCATAACCGCAGATGGTTCTCCCATGCCATTAGCTGGTGTTGCCTCTATTTCTATGTTTAATTTGTCTGTGTCTGATGTTTATTTTATTTCTAATCTTACTTTAAATTTTATCTCGGTCGGTCAATTATGTAATTCTGATTTCTCAATTTCTTTTACTTCATCTTCTTGTTATGTGTAGGATCTGTTGAAGCAATCTTTGGTCCATGGGACCATGTGTTTTAATGTTTGTGCAAAAGATTTAAGTTAGGTTCACCCTTATATTTGATATGTATATTTGAGTATGCAAGTTCTATAGGATATATATATGACTCAGCTTGATAGCTTCAGGTACGGTGAAGGATGGAGCATCCGAGGGACCGTGGACAAGGTAGCAACGATGAGCCGAGAGAAGCACACATCGAGGCATACGCGAAGGATGACATGTGGACATGTTGCAGGCTTGTATGCATCCGAGGGATGAGAGTCAAAGAGATGAAAGCTTGAAGGCAACAGGTCAAGGCTGCGATGAAGGATTAAGTGAGTTATGATGGTCTGAGTGCAAGTGAAATGTACTGGGGAAGGGAAACCTTAGGTTTAGGGTTTTACCAGTCGACTGGTATGGGATCAGTCGACTGGTTGAGTGCACTGAAAGATCAATCGACTGATCTTTCTGTGCAGTCGACTAGTACCAGCTAAATTCGAACGTTGGACTGTAACGTTCAAATTCAATAGTTGTCAATCGACTGGTAATGGCACTAGTCAACTGGTAACGGCTAGATCATCAAACGAATTTTATTTAAGAGAACTCAGTTTACTTGAGCAAGGTTGACGAAATAGAGGTGATTAACCCCTATTAGTAGTCTACCAAGCTCTTGTATGCGTGTGCGGTGTTGTGGCGAGGTTTCTCCACCTACAATAAGCTACACGAGCTAGCCGGAGGTTTTTCGGGGACTCGTCCACCAATAGATTGGGATCGTACACCTTACGAACAGTCATGGAGTAGGAGTGATATCTCCAAACCACGTTAAATGTTTTGTCTCTCCTTGTGTTAATTTAATTAAATTGCATTTCCGCTTGCACTAGTAATATTGTAGGAAGAGAACTGACGAATTGAGAATGAGTGGTTATTCACCCCCCTCTAGCCATCCTAAGATCCTCAACAAGTAGTATCAGAGCGGATCATTCTCCATATGACTAATCGCCAAGGAAGCAAAGAAGTGACCGATTTTGCGGTTCCACTGAAGTATGAAAGAGGAGATTTTTCTTGGTGGACGAAAAGAATAAAGACTTTCTTTGAGACGGATTGTGACACAAGTATGGCAATTGAAGAACCATTCGAAGTCCTGAGAGATAAGAAAGGGAAGAAGCTCCGATCCAGATATTGGACCGAGGAGCAACAATCACGATCAAAGATAAATAATAAGGTAATATCAATTTTAATAGATATTTTACCTAATGATGTGATTAGTCGTGTAGGGGAATACAAGAATACCCATGATTTGTGGAGCAAAGTCAAAATAATTCTATGGGAAGAATCAAAACCTACACAAGAAGAAGAGCCCAAGGAGGTGGGTTAATTGTCTAAGAAGTAGAGGTGGAGCAACCGGATGTTGACTCATGTTCAACATTTGAGGAGGAGAAGAAAGTAGAAGAAGCATCATCCAACTCCAAGGAAGTTAACCTTGTGAGTACCTCCACCAAAGAAAAATCAAAAGACTACATCATTTGCTTTGAGTGCAATGAAAAGGGATACTATAAGGATAAGTATTCAATGGGTAAGAAAAAAGAGGTAAACCCTAGACTCGGCTAAATTCCTTTAAATTCTAATATGGGTTCTAGGAAGAAGAAGGAGAAAATGAAGATTAGATGCTTCACATGTGGTGAGTGGGGTCACTACCACACCAAATGCTCAACAAAGGGAGAATTCAAAAATTTAGAGCATTTGAAGAAATGGGAAAAGAATAAGAAGAGAAACTCATATCAAGGGGGAGTTATAAAGGTAAAAGGGAAGGTATATCTTACTTTTAAATGCAATCCAAATTGTTGCTTTCTCATGCATGCTAGAAACAATTTTTCTTATATTCTCATGCAAAATTATGATTTTAAATATCATGATAGAAATAGGATAATGTACATCATAATCCTAAGAAATCCTTTCATGATAAACTCATGCATACTAGACCTAAGGACTAAGGCACAAATCCCAAAAGGAGAAACATATGCCTAGAGTGGGTAGGTTTAAGAATGTCTAAGGTGGACATGTCAATTCTAGGTTTAGAAATCTAGAATGAGAAAATTAAGTTTTGAAGGCAAAGCTTAATAAGTTAGAGAAAAATCTAGAAAGATTCAATGTTGGATCTAAAGAGTTAGGCATGATGTTGGGTAGTCAAAGACTAAACAATGATAAATCGGGTTTGTGATACCGATCTAACTCATCCATGACCGATGATAAGATATATAGTAGGGTAGTATATAACTATAGCAAGGATGGAAAGTCCAAAAATGGCAAGGAAAAGACATTTAAGAGCAAGAAAAAGACCTTAATCAAGAATAAGGTGTTCTAGATTAAGAAGGTCACATTTGTATGCCAAAAATCACCTAGGGAGTTGGCTAAGACTATGAGCTTAAGGGGGAGCTCAAAGAGCCAATTTAGGACCCATGGCTAATGGATCTCAGGAGGATATCATTGGGAGTCTAGATGTGCCATGAAATGTACCAAAGAGTTTAGAGACATATTTGAGTCTCAAACCTAGCGATTTGGCACATTGAGATTGTATTTCATGCAAGAAATATGACATTGGGATCATATTGTATGAAAATTTGGTTGTTGATGTATAGATGACATATAAACCAATACTAGGGATGTATTGTGTGTTGGTATAGACAAATACATCAAGAGTAGGCCAAAAATCACCTAGGGAGGTGGCTAAGACTATGAGCTCAAGGGAGAGCTCAAAGAGCTAATTTGGGACCCATAGCCAATGGATCTCTGGAGGATATCTCTTGGGAGTTTAGATGTGCCATGAAATGTACCAAAGGGTTTAGAGATGGATTTGAATCTCAAACCTAGGGATTTGACACATTGAGATTGTGTTTCATGAAAGAAATATGACATTGAGATCATATTGCATGAAAATTTGGTTCTTGATATATAGATATCATGTAAACCAATGTTAGAGATGCATTGTGGGTTAGTATGGATAAATACATCAAGAGAAGGCCAAAATTAAGACTTTAGGTCAAAGTTCATTTGAATCATTTAGATAGTTTTAGATTTTATGTCAATCATAGGATCCAAGATATGTAGTTTTTAAATATATTTTTCTTAAGTAGACATGGGTATAATAAATCTGTCTATAAAATTTGAAATTTTTTTAAGAATTATAGAATTATTGACATATTTTTAAAATTAGGTTCAGAAATACTGAAATGCCAATTTCAAGGTGTCATTCGACTGGTACAGAGGGACAGTCGACTGGTAACAGTGATTTCTAAAGTGAGAAAACTAATGTATGGGTTTTTTCGATAGGATCAGTCGACTGGTACCTATCTTAGTCGACTGATACATGTTGAAATTATTTTTCAACATTCAATAAATGTCCAAATGATTGTAAACATATGTATAATTTTATGGAGGATTAACACATAATTTTTATGGTCATTAAAGGTTAAAGAATCTAATAATAGTGATTTGTTAGATTTCTTTTTTGATGTATTGCAAAGGGGGATAATTAAGGATTAATTGAGAAAACCTTATATACCTTTGTAAGTAATCCTAGCTCAAGGGGGAGCTTAGGTGAAGAGGGAGCTATGTTACTCATTTATTGACAAAGGGGGAGTCTTGTGATAGGTTCTTAAAAGGCCCTTGGTAAGTCCAAGTATAAGGATAGCCTTGGATAGGTTTTAAAATCCCCTTTGGTAAAATTTTTAACTCATTGGGAAGGTTAGGTATGGGGGAACCTTGTGATAGGATTCCATGTATTGTTTGCATTGCATTTACATATGCATTAGCAGTGTAAATCCAAGGTGTAGCTTTGGCAACGCGAGTCTAGTTTATTAGCATGTTTATTTACTATTTGTTTTCCCTAACATAAACTTATTGCCAAACATCAAAAAGGAAAAGATTATTGAGGCAATCTTAGTCCGTGGGACCATGTATTTTGATGATTTGGCAAAAGGTTTAAGTTAGGATCACCCTTGTATTTGATATGTGTATTTGAGTGTGCAAGTACTGCAGGATGCACATATGACTTAGCTTGATGGCTTCGGGTCCGGTGAAGGATGGAGCATCCAAAGAACCGTGGATAAGGTAGCAACGATAAGCCGAGAGAAGCGCACGTCAGGCATACGCGAAGGATGGTATGAGGACGAGCCGCGGGCTTATATGCATCCGAGAGATGACTGCCAAAGCAAAGAAGGCTTGAAGGCAACAGGTTAAGGCTGCGCTAAAGGGTCAAGTGAATCATGAGGGTCCAAGTGTGAGTGAAACATACTTAGGAATAAAACCCCTAGATTTAGGGTGTTACCAGTCGACTGGTATGGGATCAGTCGACTGGTTGAAGGCACAGAAATATCAGTCAACTGATCTTTCTGTGCAGTCGACTAGTGTCGGCTAAATTCGAACGTTGGGCTGTAATGTTCAAATTCGACAGCTATTAGTCGACTGGTATTAGTATCAGTCAACTAGTAAAGGCTGGATCAGCAAATGAGTTCTATTTAAGGGAATTTAGTTTGCTTGAGCAAGGTTGTGTTAGGATCTTATCGTGAAGCTAGAGGGGGGGTGAATAGCTTTCGTTCGATTTTCTACCTACAATGATGGCATGCGCAAGCGGAAATACTAAATAAAAACTAAAACAATGCTAACACAAACCGATTTACGTGGTTCAGAGATGAAACTCCTACTCTACGACTGTCCGTAAGGTGGACGATCCCGATCCTTCGGTGGATGATTCCCCGCAGCACCTCCGGCTAGCTCTTGTCGCTCCTTTTGGGTGGAGAAACCTCACCACAACTTCTGGACAATACCTGAGCACTATAGGCTATTAACAAGCTCTACCCAAGCAAGTTTCACCAAGAAGAAACAGCCTTAAACGAGCTCTCTTAAATAGAGCTCGAGGCTGAAAAGACCACTGTTAGATCGGTGTAGCTTGCTAGAGGGGGGGGTGAATAGCAACTTTTTGCTTTCTTCCTACAATTGTTAGTGCGCAAGCGGAATATACAATGTAAAACTAAACTAAACAAGGAAGAACACACCTATTTACGTGGTTCGGAGATAGAACTCCTACTCCACGGTTGCCCGTAAGGTGGGCAATCCCTAATCCGTCGGTCGATGATTCCCCGGAGCACCTCCAGCTAGATCTCGTAGCTCCTTGTGGGTGGAGAAACCTCTCCACAAGCTTTTGACACTACCAGAGCAACCACGGTTACTAATCCACTCTATCCAAGCAGATTCCGCCAAAGAACAGTAGCCTTAAACGAACTCCTTTAAATAGAGCTCGAGTAGTAAATGACCGCTACCAGTCGACTGCCCCTGGGGCAGTCGACTGGTCCCACTCATATTCGACCGTTACAACCAACGTTCGAATCAGCCAGCCATTATCAGTCGACTGCTCCTGGAGCAGTCGACTGGTCCCCATTTAATCCTAGGGTTACACTCCCCGAGTACATTACTCTCCGCACTCAAACCCTCCCGACTTAGTTCCCGAGTACAGTCACTCATCACTCTGACCCTCACGACCTGGTTGACTCTTCAACAGCAGTCTCGATCTGTTGCCTTCACGCCCTCTTCATCTTCGGCTCCCGTCCCTCAGATGCGCACGCAAGCACCAGGCTTGCCTCTATGCCATCCTTCACGCATGCCTCGAAGTCCGCGCCCCTCGGCTCATCGTCTCTGCTTCAGCAACCTCGATCCATCTCCTTCAAGCCTTCTTCGACTTTGGCCCTCGTCCCTCGAATACGCACATAAGCCCGCGGCTTGCCTCCATGCTACCCTTCACGTACGCATCGAAGTTCGTTTCCCTCGGTTTCATCGTTCCTGCTTTGTCCATGGTCCCTCGGATGCACACACAAGCCTCCAGCTTGCCTCCATGCCACTCTTCACCTGAAGACATCAACCAAGTCCATGTGTACCTACAAACCTGCAAACTCACGTACACATATTAGAACAACAACAAACCCTAACTTAATCATATTGACCACACACATCAAAACCCATGATCCTCCATATCATATTAGGGTCGATTGCCCCAACAACCACTACCAGTCGACTAGTCCATTACCAGTCGACTGGTCCCACTTAGACTCTACCGTTACAGCGTAATGTTCGATTTTCCAAGTGCCATCAATCGACTGGTCTAGTACCAATCGACTGATCTTTCTGTGGTCTTTACCAGTCGACTGCCCAAACACCAGTCGACTGGTCCACTTCCAAACCTAAGGTTTCCCTTCCTCGAGTACATTTCTCTCAGCACTCGAACCCTAGGATTTCCCGAATACATTTCACTCAGCACTCGTACTCTCACGACTCAGCTAACTCTTCCTTCAGCAGCCTCGATCTGTTGTCTTCGGGCCCTCTTCGTCTTCGGTTCCCATCCCTCAGATGCGCACACAAGCCCTCAGCTTGCATCCATGACATCCTTCACGCATACCTCGAAGTCTGCGTCCTTCAGCTCATCGTTCCTGCTCCAGCAGCCTCGATCTGTTACCTTCAAGCCTTCTTCGACTTTGGCCCTCGTCTCTAAGATGCGCACACAAGCCCTGTCTTGCCTTCATGCCATCCTTCACGTACGCCTTGAAGTCGTCCAACCAAGTCTATGTGTATCCTGCAAACCTGCACACTCACATACACATATTAGATCACAATAACACCCTAACTTAATCATATTGACACACACACATTAAAACTCATGATCCTCCAGATCATACTTGGGTCGATTGCCCCAACAATCTTTCCCTTTTTGATGTGTGACAATATGTTTAAGTTAGGTAAAACAATTACAATAACAATTGAAAATTAAAGATATAGCACATTAAGAGACATAAACATGCCTAATCTATGTCCTCCACATAATTTTCAATTTTTCACAACACCAACTTAAGTCAAACCTAACTTAACACCACAACTTCTCCCCCTTTGACACCATCAAAAAGATTGCCCCAAGCAACTCTAACCCTAGTGTCAATGAGAACCCAATCTATTTCTGAAAACCCCTCAGAAAACAATAACCAGAAGGATCAGTCGACTGGTGCCTTCATTTCGCAAACCCACAGAAAGATCAGTTGACTGCCCTAGGGGCAGTCGACTGATACACTATAATTCTGAATTTCTCAGCCCAAATTCAAAAACCCCTAGAAAATTCCACAAAATTTGGAAAATTTTGAAACTTTACAAGCATATTTGTTAAGGTATATTCTACCCTAAAAAAATATAGTTTCATGAAAAATACCAAATATGCTTGACTTTTGACACAAACTCCAATTCTTTGACAATGTATCATTTTGTATCAACTTTCAAGCCTATATTTGATTCTATGTGTTTGCCAAACCTATTTTATACCATTTAAAACATAGAATTGTTTTCAAACCTCCCCCTTCTTCTTGTATGAACCCTCAAGTCATAAACTGTGATAAAAGCTCCCCCTTTTTATCTTAATCCCTTGATAAATGATACATATATGAACACTTTGTTATAGCCATAACAATCTTATAACATTCCATATTAAGGTAATAACAAGGAAATAAACCAATATGCGCAACATTAAACATGAATTGAAAATTCATATAAATAATATGAAAACATAAATTCAAGGTTTCATACAAAGTTCAAACCAAAGCACAAATAGGTCACAAGGGACATAGCCCAGAAGTTTTCAAACATTACAATCCAAAATAAAGTGTTTGAGAGATACATGAAATGTCTACGCTAGATATACTCTCAACACAATCACCATCAACTCAAACTGAGGTCTACATGTCATCGCCTTGAGGAGGAGGAGGAGGGGCATGATACATCAGGTTCCAGCTCTGCATCATCGCATACATCTCATCTTACCGCTGCTGGAACCCCTGGAACTGCTCTGTGAGGCCGTGAATTGACCCATCAATACCAACCTGGTACTGCTGAAATGTGTGGAAGTCCTCTCTCAATCCATGAATGTCTACCCGTAGTAGGGAGAACTCCTCCTGTGAAACCCCAGCAGCAGCAGCAGGTGCAGCCTCCTCATCAGAACTGGAGGTATCCGAGCGATGTCTCCAGGCCATCACCCCCTGCCGGCACTCAATCCCCGCCAAGGACAACTGTCGTGAGTCGATATGGTCGTAGTCCTTGGACAGGCGATGTACCTGACCCCTAGTCGTGCAAATATCCCTAGACTCAAAGAACTCAGTCAAGACATAACAGAAGGGCATGTAGATTTTTCCCTTGACCTCATGTGAAAAATAGACAATGGATACAAAGACATGCAAGGTGATATCAATATCTAACTGCCTCTCTAATGCATACATCATTACCAAGTGAGGCAGTCGAATCTTCGACCTTCCCTTGGTAACAATAGGTAAAATACAATCGAGGACAATCTTGTACAATACGTTGCTAATAGGAGTCATGCTCTTAGCCTTAAAAATGCGCTGTGTAGAACATCGATGTCTTGCAAAATAATGCTGATAGATTTGGTCTAGGGTCACATTAGGAAAGACAAAAGGCTCGATAATTTTTGGAAAACATGTGAATGCACTGCTGGAAGCCCTACACCCCAAAAATGTTCCTAAAACTGTAGGTGAAAAGGGAATGGCCACTCCCGTCACCATAGACTCATGTGAGGTTGGCATAAAACTCTTTACACATGTCAAGATTAACATAGTGCTGACAGTAAACTAACTGCTCTAGACCAAAGTAGGTGATCATTTCAGCAATATGGGGGGTCTTCTCTTGAAAGTATGTTCGGTTAAGATACCGGCAGTTCATCATTACAAAGTCACTATTTGTAAATCTCTGCCAGCATTTCTCAAAACGGAATCAAGGTGCCTCAGGATCTATATGACCTTGTTGAGATGACCCCTCACCCATTCTCCTCTTTTGTGCAACTCTAACATGTAAAATACCCATACATGTACCAAAAAAAAAGACCCAAATGAAAAGTAAAAACAAAGAAAACATGCAAAAGGAGAGAGTTAGCTATAAATCATGAATGAATTGAGAGAAGTGAGGCACACAACTCGTTACCTTTTCCCTGCTCATTGCATGATGGATATTGACTTGAAAAGAGAGGTTCTTTCAACCCTAGACTTAGATCTGAGGTAGAGGGAGGCTAGGAAGGTGATCTTAGGGCTTTAGGAAAGCTCAGAGCAAGAGGGGAGGTCGAGGAAGACAAGAGCTTGCAGGGGGTGGCACTAAAACCCTAGGTTGGGCCACCCCCACGCGGCTTTTTCTTTTAAAACCCTCGCGGATCAGTCGACTGCCCCAAGGGCAGTTGACTGAGAAACTGAACAGAAAGATCAGTCGACTGCCCCAGGGGCAGTCGACTGGTATTTTCGAATCCTTAGATTCTAATTTGCACTATACCAGTCGACTGATTCTAGACCTGTCAATTGATACTCCAATTTCAACTTTTCAGTCCTAATTTTAGAAATGCATATTTAATTCCACAAATCTCCAAAAAATCTGAAATTTGGTGGAGAGATTTGTGGCATCTATATTTACTTGGGAAAAATATGTTCTCGAATACATCTATCTCTAATCCCAAGATTGACACAAAGTTTAAACCTATCTAATTTGTTCAATTATCCTTGGGCCTAAAGTCCTAGTTTTGATCTCTTCTTGATGCATCTTCTCATTCTCAACATCAATGCATCCCTAGCATTGATTTATGTGGCATCTAGACATTGAAAATCAATTTTCAAGCAATATAGTCTCATTTTCATCTTTTCATCCATAAATCCCCCTTTTTAATGTGCCAACTCCCTAGGATTAAGACTCACACTAGTCTTCCAAACCCTTTGGCACATTCCACAGTCCATCTAATCCCCTAGGAGAAATCCTCCTAAGATCCATTGCCCATGGATCCCAATTTGACTTCTAGAGCTCTACCTTGAGTTCTTAGCCTTAGTCACCTCCCTAGGTGACTCATCTACAAAAGCAAGACCACACCGGTGTACCTCCGGTGCTTCTTGAGTTACAACCCTTGCTTTCTTAACTTTTCACACCTTGTCCTTGGTTAACTTTTTCATTCCCCCTTTAAATGGCTTTTCCTTGCCATTTTTGGCCTTCCCTTTACTATAATCATACGGCATCCTTGCATATGATTTTTCCTTAGTATTTGATCTAATAGGTCTATATCCTAGACCAGGTCTACCATTGTCATGGTTTTGCCTTCTTGACACCATGCCTAAGCCCCTAGATCCACTAGTGAGCCTATCTAGAGTTTTCTCCAATTTATCAAGTCTTGCCCTCAAGGTTTCAGTTTGCCTTTGTAAGTTCTTCTCCTTAGTATCCTCATGTCCACTTTGGACATTCTTAGATCTACCACTTTGTCTAGGCATGTGTTTCCCTTTCTTAGAGTTAATGCCTTGGTCCTTAGGTCTAAAATTTCTAGATTGATCATGATCCATGGGTTTCTTAGTATTTTGGCACGCAATAGTAACTCTAGTTTTATGATGATACTTGAAACCACAATTACGCATAGGCAAGCAATTTTTATCATTTCTAGCATACATAGTGAAATTTGAAACATTCTTAAAGTTAGGGATTACCTCCCTTACCCTTGTAGCTCCCCCTTGATATAAGCTTCTCTTCTTTTCCTCTTTCTCCCAACTTCTCAAATGCTCCAACTTCTTGAGCTCTCCTTTTCTTGGACACTTAGTGTGATAATGCCCTAGCTCTCCACACGTGAAGCATTTAATGTGCTTTTTCCCTTCCTTTTCCTTACAACCCATGTTAGATTTTATGTGAATGGACTTGAGTTTAGGGTTTACCTCCTTTTTACTTAATGGACACTTGTCCTTGTAGTGTTCCTTCTTGTTGCATCCAAAGCAAATGATGTGGTCTTTTGTCCTTGCTTTGGTGGAGGTTGAGGCTTCTTCTTGCTTCGGTATTGAAGAGGGTCTCTCCTCCCCTTCAATTCTTGAAGTGGAGACCTCTTCTTCTTCCCTTGATGAAGTGGATGACCTTTCACTTTCTTGAGCCACTTCATTTGATGAGATGGACAATTCTTTTTCTTCTTTCTCTTCTTCTTCGGATGTTGAACTCTTTTCTTCATCCGATTGATCCTTCTCCTCTTCTTGGACCATTGAGCTCATTTTCTTGGGCTCTTCCACTACTTTAGCTTGTGTAGGGTATTCATGGAATGCTATCACCTTATTCCATAACTCATGTGCACTTTGATATTCACCTACACCACTAATTACATTATTAGGCAAAATATTACCTAAAATTAAAATTATCGTTTCGTTTGCCTTTGCTTGTGCTTGTTGCTCCTTATTCCAATATCTTGGTCGGAGCTTTTTCCCGTGCTTATCCTTTGGAACTTCAAACAGTTTTTCAAGCACAATCATGTAGTTCCAATCCATGCCAAACCACGTCTTCGTCCACATCCTCCAATAGTCGAAATCCTCGCGATCATAAGGAGGTGGAACGTTGATGTCATCACCCAATTTTTCTTCAATCGCCATCTCCTCTAGATTTTGTTCTCTCGGCGGTTGGTCCGTAGATGAGCGAACCTTTGCTCTGATACCACTTCTTAGGATCTTACCATGAAGCTAGAGGGGGGTGTATAGCTTTCGTTCAATTTTCTACCTACAACGTTAGAATGCGCAAGCGAAAATACTAAATAAAAACTAAAACAATGCTAACACAAACCGATCTACGTGGTTCAGAGATGAAACTCCTACTCCACGGTTGTCCGTAAGGTGGACGATCCCGATCCTTCGGTGGATGATTCCCCAGAGCACCTCCGACTAGCTCTTGTCACTCCTTGTGGGTGAAGTAACCTCACCACAACTTCTGGACAATCCCTGACCACTATAGGCTACTAACAAGATCTACCCAAGCAAGTTTCGCCAAGAAGAAATAGTCGTAAACGAGCTCCTTTAAATAGATCTCGAGGCTGAAAAGACCACTACCAATCGACTGGTCCCACTTAACTCGACCGTTATAGCCTAACGTTCGATTTTCCAAGTGCCATCAATCGACCGGTCCAGTACCAGTAGACTGATCTTTCTTTGGTCTTTGCCAGTCGACTGTCCAAACACCAGGCGACTGGTCGACTTCGAAACCTATGGTTTCCCTTCCCCGAGTGCATTTCTCTCAGCACTCGACCCCTAGGATTTCCCGAGTACATTTCACTCAGCACTCGTACCCTCACGACTCAGCTGACTCTTCCTTCAGCAGCCTCGATCTGTTGCCTTCGCGCCCTCTTCGTCTTCGGCTCCCGTCCCTCAGATGCGCACACAAGCCCTCGGTTTGCCTCCATGCCATCCTTCACGCATGCCTGGAAGTCCGCATCCCTCAGCTCATCGTTCCTGCTCCATCATCCTCGATCTGTTGCCTTCAAGCCTTCTTCAACTTTGGCCCTCGTCTCTCAGATGCGCACACAAGCCCTCGGCTTGCCTCCATGCCATCCTTCATGTACGCCTCGAAGTCGTCCAACCAAGTCTATGTGTATCCTGCAAACCTACACACTCACATACACATATTAGATCATAATAACACCCTAACTTAATCATATTGACACACACACATCAAAACTCATGATCCTCTAGATCATACTTGGGCCAATTGCCCCAACAGGTTGATGAAATAGAGGTGGTTAACCCCTATTAATAGTCTACTAAGCTCTTGTGTGCATGTGCGGTGTTGTGGCGAGGTTTCTCAACCCACAAGGAGCTACACAAGCTAGCCGAAGGTTTTCTGGGGACCCGTCAACTAACAGATCAGGATCATCCACCTTACGAACAATCGTGGAGTAGGAGCTTTATCTCCAAACCACGTTAAACGTTTTGTCTTTCCTTGTGTTAATTTAGTTAAATTGCATTTCCGCTTGCACTAGTAACATTGTAGGAAGAGAATCAATGAATTGAGGGTGAGCGGCTATTCACCCTCCTCTAGCCATCCTAAGACCCTCTATAGGATCCACGATCTCATAAACAAATTGAGATAGGTTGTAGACAGGGGGGACTACTATATGTATTAGAACAACTGAAGGTTTCAGATGTTGCAGCTTCTAGTGTTGGTTTGTCATTTTTTAGGTTAAACTCTACTTTTTTTATTTTTATTTATGACATTCTCGTCTTGGATATGTTTCTTCTTCTCGTTTGAAATACTTAGCTTCTAAAAGAAATTCAGGAAAATTACAAACTCATGATATTTCAAATTGTTGTGGTTGCAAATCGGCGAAATTCTCTGCCTTACCTTTCTATAGAAGTATCTCTATTTTCAAGACCGTTTGAGGTGGTTTATTTTGATGTGTAGGTCCATCTTCGATTCGTACACTTGGTGGACCCATTACTATGTTTACTTTATTGATGATTATATTAGTTACACTTGGGGTTATCTTATGAAATATCATTTTGATTCCTTGGTATCTATCAAATGTTTCATGCTATGGTAAAAACTCAACAAAATAGTGTTATTAAATGTTTTCGATATAATATGGGTGGTGAATATACGTCTAATTTTTTTTCTGAATTACTTGCCTCAGATGGTACACTTTATCAAAGTTCTTGTACTAATACTCCTGAACAAAACATTATTGCTGAAAGAAAATATATACATATTGTTGAAAGTACATGTTCTATCTTGTTATCTACATGTGTTCCTAGCATGTTCGGGGGGGGGGGGGGGGGAGCTATTATTATTGCAGTCCATTCCATCTTCTATTACATCTGATTTATCTCTTTTTGAAAAATAATATGGTTATGTTGATTATTCTTGTTAGGATGTATACTACAAGCCTTACCTTTTGGTTAGGATACATCTATATTTTAAAGAGAATCAGAAAATCACACAGTGCATGTTTATATTAGTATGTGCACTAAACGTCTGATGCTTGGCATTGTAGATAACATGGTGCGTGGTGTCACACAGAAGATCATGTTATCAAGTTCCTTACTAAAGCATAAGAAAGAGGCTCACAACCGAGATGAAGTTGGACAAACCATCGGGATAGTTGTAGTGTAATTAGGTGTGATTTATCTTAACTATAGGATTACACTAGTGTACTTTGTGTACATTGAGTAGGACCAAAAGAGAGGTCATCCAATTTTTGTACTGACTTAGTAAATTGGATTAGACCTCGGATAATATTATGGAGTATGATCTCTTAATCCCGAAATAATGACGGGCATATATTATTAATTATTATATCTTTGATTTACCAATGGCCGAGATCATTCTATTAGATCGATAGAGCCGGTAAGTTGGGAGATAATATTAATAATATGATGTACCGTTGATTATTGATGGAATCCGTATCCTGGTGAGTCAGGATGATGATGCCCCCTTGGTGAGCTCAAAAAGATCGTCATGTCAAATCTTGCAAGTGGACTATGGTCCAGCATGATGAATAGGTTGAGTGGTACTAATCAAGGATCAAGAGGATAATTAATTTAATTATCAGTAAATTAAATTAATTATTGATCATAAAATATCTTAAACACGGGGAGATGGACGACTCGTAATAGGTGAAGCCCATATGAAAGTATGGGGTTGGTGAGGAAGTACAATGGGATCCTTTAGTGGAATGGATCTCCATTAATGGATCGGGTTTGGATCCATTAGCGGGCCAAGAACCAACTCCTCCTCATGGTCCCTATCTTAGCCCAATAAAGCCTCATAGGAGTCATGATACAAGGCCGATTAATTAAGGAATTAATCTGGGATTAATTAAATTATTAATCTTGGATTAATTAAGGAATTAATCTCGGATTAATTAAGAAATTAATCTTGGATTAATTAAATTATTAATCTCTGATTAATTAAGGAATTATTTTCTAATAAAATTTTGGAATCAATCCATAATTAATTGGAAAATTTTTCCAATTAATCATATATATCCCGTATATATAAACCCCTACCTCTCTCTCCCTTAAACTAATCTCTCTTCACCTCTCCCCAACCCTAGGTCACACACAAGAGAGGAGAAGGCTCTCCTTCTTCTTCTTTTTTGGCTTCTTCTTCTCCAACCTGAGTGGTGGCCGGTGGCAAGGAGGGCTCGACCCTTTCCTGAGGAACTCGACAGCAGCAGGGTTGCTGGAAGCCGGCGGCGTGAGGAGAAAAGGGAAGAGGCGCCCGGTGGAGGTGATCGGCGGCGGTGAAGGAAGAAGGAAACGTTGGGAGAGATTGAGGGATAGCTTTCTCCTTCTGGTTTCTTTCCTAATCTCCTCTTCTCTTCACCGTGATCACCCGAGGAGCTATGGAGCTCGGTCGGCGGCAGGCTTCTCCAGCTTTGCGGCGCCGGTGGTGGAGGGACTTGCGGCAGTTTTAGGGAAGGAGAAAGGGATTGGTTCCTCACCTTCTTATGATTCTTCTTCTTCATTAGCTTCTTCTTGGAGCTGCCTCGCGGCCGGCGATCTTCGACAGCCTCTGTGGCCGGCGGCGCAAGGTGGAGGAGGAGCAAAAGGCGTCGGTGGTAAACCCTAGGGTTAGGGTTAGTTGGCGCATGTGAGAGGAAGAAGAAAGGTGATCAATTCAAGGGCCTTGGTGACTTCGCGACTTGGAAGATTGTCGTCCACACGACGTCCAGGAGGGGAGGGTCATAAGATAGAAGACTGCGAGGTAAACGGTGATGTATATTTCTCCCAAGCTCCGTTTTTCTTATCGCATGTTTTATTTGTGCCATTATGTTTTGCTTCGTTATTTCATGTATGTTAATTGATTATTTTGATTCACTGTCATAGACAATAATTAATTAACTGGACCCCGAAGATAAACACAAAAATCGGCAATCCAAATCGTCATTTTTTCCGCAGTTAATTAATCTGGAAAGTTATAAGGCCTTAACCTCGGTTTCGGCCAAGTTGTAACTTGGATTAATTAACACGACGACGAGTCGGTCGTTGGAAGGACGGGTCTCTATTCGGATTAAATTTTTTTTAATCCGTAGCCATAGAGAGGTCTTTCAGATATGACCTCGTGGTTGTCTTGGAAACCGCCAAGCCATACCAACAATTCTGTCTTAACAGTTCTTGGATCCACATGTTTTTTCCTCCACCCTCATGTTGAATGTTGTAAGCTTAGTTCGGTCTGCTTTTTGTGTTTTTCTTAGCTACGATGAGGGTAAAAAAGGATATAAATGTTATGATCCAGTTAGTCAAAAATTTTATGTCTCACATCATGTTTTTTTTGTTGAACACATTCTATTCCATTCCCTCTGACACACCCCTAATCTTCGAAAATTTGATCTCACTCATATTTATCCTTTTTGCAATAACGCCGATGATATGCAGTTGCATGTCGCCCCACAATTAGACCACCCTAGTACCTCTTCTTCTATGAATGCTACTTGCAGAATTGACATTCATATAGATTCTGGTCATCAACTTCCCATGATCCCTCTGCTCCTACTGGTTCCTATAATGCTCCTATAATAGCGGGTCCTCCTCCTCATTACCCTTAAACATTTCGTAAGTCTACTCAATTGACTGATTTTATATATTCTATTTATTCTAGTTTTTTTTATTCTTTTTGCCTTTTATTTACCAATTGTCTGAGCTCTTCTCTTATAGAGAGACTGCTCTTGATCCTCTTTGACAGTAGGCTATAGCGGAAGAACTTTTTGCTTTGTATCACACAGGTACATGGGATCTTGTTTCTCTTCCTTTGGGGAAGCATGCGATTGGTTCTCAATAGATGTATGAGATCAAAACTAAATCTGATGGGTTAGTTGTCTGGTATAAAGCTTATTTGCTTGTTAAGGGATTTTTCCAACAATATGACATAGATTATGAGGAAACCTTTGCTCCAGTTTTCAAACTTGTTACTATCCGTACTCTCATTGCAGTTGCATCAGTTTGTCAGTGGTTTGTTTTTCAAATGGATGTCAAAAATGTTTTTTTAAATGGAGATCTTCAACAAGAAGTATATATGATGCCTCTACCAGGCGTCACTCACAATCCTAGTGAAGTTTGCAGACTGAAAAAGGTTCTTTATGGCCTTAAACAAGCTCCTCGAGCTTGGTTTGACAAGTTCTCTATTGTTATTGGATCTCTTGGCTTTCTTCCTAGCCTGTATGACTGCTCTTTTTGTTCATTGTACTTCATTAGGTCACACATTACTCTCTCGTTATGTTGATGACATGATTATTATAGGGGATCATATAAGTAGAATAGAAAAATTGAAACGGCATTTGGCTTGTGAGTTTGAAATGAAAGATTTGGGCCTTCTATGTTATTTTTTGGGACTTGAAGTAGCTTTCTCGTGGCTATCCTCTCTCACAATCCAAATATATTGGTAGCATTCTGGAGCAAGCTCATCTATTTGACACTCGCACTGTTGATACTTTGCTTGAGATTAATGCTCTGTGCTCTTGTACTGATGGTGTTCCCTTGCGAGATCCTTTTATATATCGTATTCTAATTGATAGTCTACTATATCTTACCATCACTAAACATGACATTGCTTATGTTGTACATATTGTCAGCCAGTTTGTCGCTTCTCCCACTTCAATGCATTGGGGAGTTATACTTCGCATCCTTCAATATCTTTGAGGTACCCAATTTCATAGTCATCTTTATTCTTCCACTTCTACCTTGGAGCTACGTGTCTATTCAAATGCAAATTAGGATGGTGATTCTACAGATCGTAAGTCTGCTATAGGATTTTTTTTTTATTTTTTTGAGAGATTCTCTTATATCATGAAAGTGTAAAAAGAAAAATATTATCTCTCATTCTTCTACCGAAGTAGAATATCGTGCTATGACCTCAACTACTACTAAAATTATTTGATTGAGTTGGTTACTTGTTGATATGAGTATTTTTCTCTCAAACCCTACCCCTATGCATTGTGACAACTCTAGTGATATTCAAATTGTTCACAATTCTGTCTTTCATGAACGCACCAAGCATATCGAGATTGATTGTCATCTCACTCGCCATCATTATCAGAATAGCACCATTACTTTGTCATTTATCTCATTTTCCATACACATTGCAGATTTGCTCACCAAGACACATTCCACTGCATGTTTTCAGTTTCTAGTTAACAAACTCTTAATATTTTTTGTTATCGCATCCTGAGTTTGAGGGGGGATATTAGTATATGATAAAAAATTATTTATGTAAGGATAGAATTAGTCTTTTAATTTGTTATTACTTGTCTATGTATATCTCTTTTTGTTTTGTAAACCCTAAGTTTTATGAATATAATTATCTAGTCGTCATTTGTTCTCTTCTTTCTCTTGTCTTTTTTTCCTTTTCGTTGCATCATCTTTTAGATTATATTTATATCGTTTTCAACACCAACATCACTCTTGCCAACGTCAGCCCACTTCTTGACAACTTCGACCAAACCCATGCTCAAGACATCATTAATAATGATAATCAAACTTCAAGAGTGATGTGATGAGATTTAAGGATCAGAGGGGTTTGTCTTGAGGGAGATATTCCCAAGCAAGGATGTTTTCATGATACTCAGACCAATGTACCCGTACCAAGAATATTACTACACGGGGAAAAATATTAGTCAGTCATGAAAAAGGGGGTTTGGCGGGTTTTCCCGAGAAGGTACTTGAGTGAAAAATACTCGAGCAAGTCGACCCAGCTTCTTCACCTAAACGGGTAAAGATTTGAGAGGATTGATCGCAACTTCTTCTGTAGGGATCTATAGGCATAAACATTTTTAAATCGCAGTGGAAATAATAGATCCCACGAGCGATCGATACGAAAGAAAACTCATACAATGTTAGATCTACAAATTCCTATCATATAGGTATACCTTTGATGCGTGCCCTTCGTTTATCCCGCTCGTCCAAGGTACGTCAGATCTCTTGCATGTTCAAGTATCCGTGCCTCTATGCGTATTCACACAAACATGGTCTCTCAAACTTCGGAGAAGAACCGCCTTTGTAGTGCTAGCCAAAAGCGGAGTTCACAAAGCAAGAAGGAGAGGAGGAGAAGGGGTCTCGGCCAAAGGAAAGGAGGAGAAGAAAATGACAAGAAGCACATCCAAATGATAAGAAAAATTCTTTTATACTCATTTGATGAATATGATGAGTTTTTGTCCCATTAACTTCCCTCCATTAAAGCCAATAAAAACTCAATTAGAGTACATGTTTCTCATGTGACTCTTCAACTTCTCTTCATCCAATGAAGAGAAATTTTTTATCTTCCTCTATTATTAATTCATTAAATATTTTAATGAATTAATATCTCATTCAAATGTGGTTGAGTCTAATCTAAATGAGTCTAACTCAAATTAGATCTCAATCTCATAATCCAATTGAATTCATTTGAGTCTAACTCAATTAATCTAATTCGGATCAAATCTTAGTCAAACTAAGATCAATTAATCTTCGATGCATCGTGTTCTTAGTGTGTGACCCAATAGGTTCTTGTAACGTTGGCAAAGTGTCTAAACTGCTTTAGACATATAAGCAATGAGCGACATCTAGCAATGCATCATTGCTACCCAAGTGACGAGAAAGTCGAGATCTGACTTAATCTCTGTGACTATGACAATGTATGACCTTATCCTTCTATCCTCGATATCTAGATTGACCAATGAGGCATAGACCAAATCATCCTCAATCAATCTTTGTGTTTCTTGATCCTCGAGTAGACTCACTCAAACAAATGAGGATATCTCATATTGACTCATTTGAGCATCGCCATGCGTTTTAATAGGCCTACTCGATCAAGGGGCCCACAGATATCACTCCTATCATATGGGAGGGATATATCTCATCTACATTACTCACATTCCTTCGCATAATTCATTACATACCTAGTAATCGCCTTTATAGTCTACCCCGTTATGGGTGACGTTTGACAATACCAAAGTACATAACTCCTTATGTAGGGAACCGTAGTGACTTTAAGTCTAAGGACTATTCATACTAATAATCACATGAAAAAGTTTATGACAATCTACGAAACTTTCTCATGGCGAGTCAATTTAGTACACATTCTCTAATGTATACTCATGTGTCAATTTGATATCACTTATCCATGACTTGTGAGTTCAAGTCATCAATTGACCTACATGCTAGTCTCTATGTATTAATTTGTCCCTGAATATTAATGCTTGACTAGAAATGGATTAATGTTGTATTCTCTATATTATCTTACTATCGATTCAACCAATCGATATGATGTAGATAAGAACCTACTACCCAAGAATATTATTATACTTAGTTATTTGGCACAAATATAAAGTAAGTATAATAATAATCAAACTTTGCCTTTATTGATAATAGAATATAATACAAAAGTTCCTAGTCAATCATCACATAATTGGCTCTAGGACTCCTACTAACATCTTCACCCAAGTGGATTAAGCCATTACATCTTTTAGGGGGTGTTCCCAAGCCATTGTAGAATCGAAGAAAGTGTTTGAGTATCTTGACAAGAAATTGTCTATATGTTAAGATGTCTATAACAAGGGCTATAGCTCAGTTGGTAGAGCACCTCATTTACACGTGCACCAATGCTTTTCAAAGGAGCCAATTAAGCAATGAACATAATTGATTGTATTGAAAAATTGATGTCTTACTTCATTCCATAGGTTCGAGGGAACAAGAGAACAATAGCCTAACCTGACAAATATTTGGTTCGGTCCAATTTAGGCGCTAATTATGTTGCCAAATCAAATGTACTCGAAGGTCCGCTATCGTTGATTGCTTAGCAATTCACTATCAATCCGAAGTATTACAAAAATATGAATGTGAAAGTCCAATTACAAGATGTGTAAGTATACCAACAACTTGGAGATTGAAGCTTGAGCGTCATTATCGGGGTGTTACAGTGTCCTAAAGTAGTTTATGAAGAAACGCTTGAGCGTTAGAGACGGTCGGCGTGAGGGAGAAGGCTACGGAATCGATCGGCGTCGAAGGTAGCCGGTGACCATGGAGGTAGTGACATGATCGAGCGTGAGGAGGAAGAAAAAGGACAAACTAGCCCCCCCCTCCCCCTTCCCAAAAAAAAAAGCATAGTGAAATGACTAGAATGCCCCTCTCCATCTATGTATGAACATGTTTACCCCACATCAGACTGGATCCAATTCTAGTAGATTGGATTCTCGACTGCGATCAATCGTAAAGCAGAGTATGCATAGGTTTAATTCTCTACTCTCCCCTTAGTACAAGTCATTAAACATTCAACTCACAAGGAGTTTACCTATGCAATTTTTTTTCACTACGAGGTTATCTGGGAAACTTCTTATCCTTAGGGTATGTTTGGTTGAGGGTTATCTTTGATAACCTTGGTTATCCATCTAAGGTTATCAACAAAAACCTTGTTTAGTTTAGATAATCAGCGATCCCCAAGTAATGATCGATGCCCGACATGTCAACAAAAGGGGCATGCAACCCGGAATCGGAAAACCTTAGGAAAATAAGGTTTTTCTTGATTCCCAGATTATGAAACTTATCTTTCCAAAATTATCCTCCAATATTTACATTTAAGACGAAAATAACCATTATAATTTATTAACTTCCGAAAGCATTATTCGCGACCGACGACCGTCGCCGGCGACCGCCGGCGGCGGTGATAAGTGTTATTTTGTTGATCATTTCAGGTTATTAAATCCATGTTTGACCCATATTTTACTTGCTTAATCTTGCATTTATTCTAGGTTCTAGAAATTACTGCTATTTTGGACTTAATTGTAAATCTCGATACATTTGAATTATTTTACCACTAAATTATCGATCTATTTTTTGTAGGCATGGAAGGATCATGGACTAGGTTATGCTGGGTCAAATTTGAGTCGGAAGTGGACCTGGATCGAATGATCAAGCTTCAGACAAATCTGGGCCATCCGATTCAAAAACAGCTAGATCTGAGCCATCTGGGAACCTTTGAGGCAATCCGAGTTAGGGTTAAGGCTGATCAAGTACTCAGGTCAAGATCTGAGATTTTCATCCAAATCAGAGATCGTTCAACCGTTGGATCAAGCTCAGAGGGCTCTAGACTGTCCATTCAAAGATTAGGTTGATCTGGGTCATCCATTGCAAATCTAGAAGATCCGAGCTACCCCGAGGCAGATCCTGACCCTTGATCAACATCATCAAATTTTGGGTTCGATCAGAGCAGCTTCAGCCGTTGGATCAATCCAAATCAATCTCAGCCGTTGGTTTCAAAGTATTTAAACTTATTCATCCCCAGGTCGCAGCTTGCCGCGTCTTCACCGCTATCTTCTTCGTCTTCGCATTTTCTTCATTTCTTCAGCAAGCTTTTCTTCATCTAAGGGGCGCGACCACTCAATTCCTTCATTAGAGCAAGTTCTAGGTCATTGGGAAGAGCTCTCAGTGAAGTTTCCAGTTCCGTTTTGCCCAAGAAACAGAGCTGAGTGAGGTTTCCTCAGCTCTGTTGTTTGCTGTCCTTAGACTCGGTTGTGCTCCATTTCCATCCACCTGAGCTATTTGGAGGGGTTCCCTAGAGTGCTTTGATCATCCCCAAATCACCATCGCACTCGGACACAGCTGAATCAAGGAAATCGAATGGGGATTTCAGATTGAGCAGAGTTGGAGCTCGGATTGATTCGCAAAGACAGTTTCCCAACGATTTGTGGAGCTTACGAGTTCGAGGCATCGCCCTTGTGTGACGGCAAGGAGTTCTTGAGCTATGGAAGGGATCGAGGATTAGTTTACTTAGTGAATTTTCAGTTATTAGCTGTAGTTTTCGATTTCTGTAGTTCATTTTCAACTTCCGAATTTTGTTTCAGTAGATTCAATTTGTCTGAATCGTTTCTGCTTAAATTAGTGTTTCAATTTTACAAGTTAATCAGTAGGTAGTTTGTTTAGTGAACAATTGGTTTCGATTTCAGTTGATTTCCTGTTTTATAGCTTGCGTATCAATTCTGTTCTGTTATTCAATTCTGCTCTGTGTATCACTCTAGTTTCTGAATTCTTCAGTTATTTCAATTTCAGTTTACGTCTAGTTTAGTTCTTGAGATTAAAGACAACATCTAGGGTGATAATGCATTTCTAAGCTTGCTTCGTAGTTAAGTTTCTTTTCTGCATTTTACTTGGCTTGTAGCAAATCAATAATTCCTGCATATCACTATTTCTGCAATTCAGTCCATTTTCTGCCATCCTCAGTTTGTAGTGCCAAAGTTTGTATCAGTGAAGCTTCGGAATTGGAATTCCATTGCATTTGAAATCAATTGTGTTGCATCAAGTTTGTGTTAGTTTGAATTTCATTTCTACCATGAGGTTTAAAGCCCTGCATTTGATTCTGCTTTTGTTTAGTTTCTGAATTAGGTCAATTCTTTGCTGCATATCAGTGTCATATCTTCTGAGTTATGTATCAACTAAAACCCCAACAACTGATTGATATCAGCTAGTGATTTATTCGGTTGTTTCTGGAATCTAGTTTCCTCTCGGCACATCAGCTTTCAAATTCTCGCAAGTTGTATCAAGTGTGTTTCAATTTCTGCACTTTGTATCAAGAGAAGCTTTGGCATTAAGTGGCACCAAGTCAAAGGTAAATTTTAGTGTGCTATGGTGTTTGAAATTAGTTGGTCTTGCATTTGGCATATTTCTAAACTTTCTCTGCATTTGTTGTCTTCCGGATTTTGTAGCTAGCTTGTGTTTTGTTTGCACTAGTGTGATTGCTGAATTTTGTAGCTAGCATTTGTTTTAAGTTTGTTTGCTTTCAGAAATTGCCAACACTGCTTTTACTCATTTGCTTAGCATTTGGTTGCAATTGATATCGAATGTGTCCTCCAAGTTTGGCTACTTTGCATTGGTAGATTTAAGTTCTCAATTGTTTGAATTCATTGGTTGAATTACTTGGGTTAAGTTCCATAGTTAAGTTTCCTGGCTTTTCATTGCTTTTTCATTTCTGAATTGAAACCAAACCCAGATTTTATTTGAAACCCAAAAATATCAACGACACATAAACTCGAGCTCGAATCAAGCACTCTCAACTAGCCCTAGGAAAAATACGACCTGTGGCCCCTTTACTACGTTTTTATATTTGATAGCAAAAAGGGTTTCCAGCTTTACACATATCTAAATTTTGAGACCCACATTCGTGACATCTAGTTCGGGTCCATCAAAATTTTTGGCGCCGTTGCCGGGGAACTAATAGTCGAGTTTGTTTGATTTTTGCTTGTGTGCTTATGGACATATCATTTGATTCTATTTTATTTTGCTTTATCTTTTTTAAACGGTTGCTGCCATTTTTCTCGTTTGTTTTGTGACAGGGCTGCAAGATCAAAATGTTTTCAACGGAACAATCAGAGATCAAAAGTGCACTGTCGGAGTTAAAGTTTTGGGTGAAGCATGTGTTCCAACAAAGACCCAACAGTCATTCATCTACTTACCAGCAACCATGTCAACAGTTTCAGCAGCAAAACCAATATTTTCAGCAATCCTATTCAAATTTTCAGCAACCAAACTATCAATTTCAGCAAGGGCCGCCACAATGTCAATCTTTCCAACAATTCCAACAGCCCTATTCAAATTTCCAGCAAACTCAGAATGGGCAGCCACAATTCCAGAGTTTTGAGCAACCAATTCAGCAATTCCTGCCCCAATTTCAGCAACCCTATCAACAAGATCAATCACCTTTTCAAGGAATTCTACAAGGGTACCAAGATAATTTGAATTACCAGCAACCATATCAATTTCCACAGCAATTTCAGCCTTACAACCAAAATTTCCAGCCATAAAATCAGAGTTTTCAGCCCACTCAATTTCAGTCTTCACCATCACAATTTCAACCTCAGATCCAGGATTTCAAAGGCTATAATTCTCAGCAAGTTCAACCATCATTCCAGCCTAATTATTAGGCATTTCAGCAACAATATCAGCCCATTCAACCATTTGAGCAACCCCAACAGCTCCTATTTCAGAATTCACAGCCTACTCATGGTCTTCAGCAGCCTTATGCTACATTTCAAGACCAACAGGAGTTCCACACTAATCAAAGAGGCTTTGAGAATCCTAATGAGAATGAGGCTCAACAACAAAGGATAGAAAAGATGCTTCAACAAGTTCTACAACAACAGCAAAGTTTACAGCAACAAAAGCAACAAAGGCTTCAAGACATCGGAAGGAGCCTTGGACAATTGGTTAATCAAGTGAATCAAATACAAGCCCAAAGATCAGGACAATTATCTTTTCAAGCTACTCTTAATTCTGAGGGGCATGATTGTGATCTAACTTTGGGGAATGAAGGGGTTGTTTCAAGTTTAAACACTCCAAATGTCGTATTTCCTGAAAAATTTCCATCATTTCATTTCCCCACTCAAAACAGCCCCGGAGTTGATTTTATATCAGTTCAAGGTGACCCTAGTGCATGGCCAAGTCCTTCTTCAAGTGATCTTGCAAATTTGATAGAAGAAGAAGAAAGCATCAAAGTCAGAACACCTACAGCAGATTTACCTCCGGAGACTCCTGTTCAAAATTCATTTCCAAATTTTTCAGCTCAAGAAGAAGATTCTGAAGCACTGCAGGACCCTTCTTATTTTTTATTTTGTGATGATACTGTTATTAATGGTCCTAAATTTTCTAATATGGTTGTTGCAGATACAACTGAGGAAGCATGCATGGGAGATGATTTTACAGGTGTAGGGGATTGCACTAATCCCCAAGGACCACCAACAGTGATTGATACATTAGAAGATTCAGAGGACAAGCCAGAAAGTGTAAGGACTTGCATGGTGGAAGCAAGAACCCAAGGATCACCTGTTTTAGTTGAGTGTCCACCAGAACCTGAACCTGAAGTGGAGCATGTACTTGACCAGGAGGAGACCACAGTTACATCTACTCTTGTAGAACCTCCAGGTATTCTTCAGCACAATCAGGTAAGACTTCCTCCTATTTCTTTAAAAAAATCCATAGAGGTACCTAGTGTTGAATTTGCTGAATATGAAGCATGTGGTGATACATATCATGAAAATGTTGATTGTGAAATATTTTTAGAAATGCCTGAAATTTATGTTGTTTATTGTGATGAATCTCTTGCTATATCTTATGCTGAAGTTGAGTGTGAAAAACTTATGGAGGTATCTAAGATTAATTTTATTGGCTGTGAAACATTTCTTGATATACCTTGTGTAAAAACTGCTTGTGAAAATTCGATAGAAGTACCTAAAGTTGATTTCATTGGTGGTAATGCATTTCTTGATACATCCTTGGTGGGAAATAATTGTGAAAATTCCATTGAAATATCCAAAATAGATTTTATTGGTGGTGGTAAGTTTCTTGATATACCTTGGGTGGATATTATTTGTGAAAAATTCATTGAGGTACCAACAATTGATTTTATTGGATATGATACATTTTTGGATACATTTCATGTCGAGATTGATGGTATTATACTTCTATATTACCCTGCATGCATGAGAGAGGTATTACATGGTTTTGCAGGGTCCTGAAGACTTCTGGAGTGGGTGCTCCATCTAAACAGTCTCCAACCTTCTGGAAGGATTTTCAAGAAGCATCAAGAGGGAGGAGTTAATTTTGCTTTGACTCATAGTGCTCCACCCCTAAAATGGATATTGAACCTAAATCGCCTTCGGCCACCTGAACATTTTTCTGTAAAGTTCAAGTGTGGGGGAGTAATGCACCATAAAATTGAACAAATGAAGGAAACTCTCTCAGCTACCCATACTCCTCCACTGCCACGATGGAGGTTATTTCTTGATAGACTCCGACCGCCAGAAATAAAGGGGAGTTTGTTCTTTCTTGTATTTTCTTTCATTGCATGTTTCATTTTTTTTATGTTTTCTAGGAGTAGAATTTTCTTTTAAATTGAGTCCTTGCTAATAAATGTGTGAATAGAGTAGAATGCATAGGAGTCATTGTAGATACCATGTGAGTCTTCTTGAAAATTTGTTTCTTACATGAGTAGGAATAAATGTATCCCTCTAGGTTATTTTCATGTCATTTTAGAATCACTTGAAAATAAATTAAATTTGGTTGTCAAAGCATAGGATTTAAGCCATTGGATGAAAATTCTTGGTTGCTTGAGTACTTCTTAGTATTGGATTCTAGATTGATGAGTGAAATGAATTCTTTTTACCTAGTGAGGAATTAGCCTTATTTTTGTGATAGACATATGTGATTGTACTCTAGAACTTGTTTAGGTTCTTTCAAAACCATATTTCAATGATTGGATCACATCTATAGAGACTAATCCATTTGTTTACCTTTCCATATCAATTTTTGGCAATAATCATGTTTATTCTATTTTTCATTCCTTATTTCCTACTCTTAACCATACTTTTCTATGGACTTGTTTGTTTGGGATGTTTCTTGATGCTACTTTACCCGAGACGGACAAAAGATCAAGTGTGGGGGAGTGTTTTGGAATTGTTTTGTATCAAGGAGGCATTGTGTTTCATAGGAAAATTTTTTTTTGCAATTATATGTGCCAAGTTGAGTTGAGTTTAGTGTCAAGAATGAGCAAGAAGAAGTGATTAAGGATGGAACCAATTGGAGCATCTAGACTCCTTATCATACTTTGGAGATCCAAGTGGCATGCAATGAAAAAAAAAATCTGAAAACAAATGGCACGCACAAAGCAGAAAAAAAAATCTATGTCATTTCCAAAGAAAAGAAAAATTTGTGCCAAAGGAAAAAAAATGCTATGGAGCATGTTTCGGCCACTCTGCTAGAGGATGAATTGTAGCTGTGTTAACTTGAAACCAATGCAGAAATTCTGTGCCAAGTGAATTCAGTTGAAGAAGAAAGAAAAATTTGTGCCAAAAGGAGGAAACGAAGAGGTCAAGTGGAGTATCAAGAAATAGAAATTTAAGAAGAGCATACTAATTTGGTAGCACCAGATTACAAAGGGATATATCTGCAACTTATCGAATGTGAGGAAGAGAAGGGAAACAAAAGAAAAGGAAACTGCAAAAAATTCAGCTATAAAAAAAAGAAAGAAGAAGAAACTAAATTTTTGGGAGTTGAAAGAAAAAGAGTTGTAAGCAAACCGTGCCAAGTCTTAAGCTCAAATTAAACTTTACACGTGTGAAGCTGCAAAGTGCTGAAAGATTTGTTGAAGAGCTGTTGTCAATTTCTGCATTCGAGCTGAAGAAGAATAAAAATTAGTAGAAATGCTATGAAAGTCAGTTTTGTATCAAGATGAAGCTGAAATTGAGTTTTCTAGGCTATAAATCAGGGAACTAAATCGTAATTGTATCAAAAAGTGTTGAGTACATCCACTGTTGATCAGAACAAAGGAGAATGTGGCTGCTAGGATTTTCAGTTTAGACCTGAAAAGAAAAGAAAAAAACAGTTTGGAGGAGGAAAAATACAGCTATGGGAAAAGAAGAAGAGCTGGACATTAGAGGAAAAATACACTGAATTTCAGAAGCAATCCGACTGAGACACAAGCTGATTCCAATCAGCTTGTTGGAGTCTCATTTGGTACAGAATTCTGAAGCTATAAAAAATTTCAGAAACTAATTGACTGCAGCAACAAACAAAATGCAGAGTAAAAACAGGAAGTAGCAACTCCTTTGAAGCTCACGGCACTAGAAAGGATTGGAGCTGATTCTGATGAGGATTTGGGAGCTGAGCACATCCTGACTGAACAGAATGAAGAACTAAAACAGAATCAGCAGCTGATCATATAAAAAAAAAGATGGAAGCAGAAAAAAAAATGAGAAAAGAGAAGGAGGAAACAAGTTGGCACAAAAATTGAAATTTTGGCTCCATGAGATCAGTGAAGATAATATCATCCAAATCCAAGCCTTGCATCACTACCATTCTGACTTTACTAGAGAGAAAGAAAGGAAAAAAAGTAAGAGAAAAGAGAAGGAAGCAAGTTGGCACACAATTGAAGTTTTGGCACAATGAAACCAACAAGTGTTCTTCATTCGCATCTAAGGCATTATTCAAGTTTGACTTCACCACACTTTTGACTTCACTAAAGGACTGTAAAGAGAAGCAAAGTACATTCTGAATATTCTTGAGCACTCAAGTTTTCCACTTCGGCAATTCTCTATTTTCATAACTTTTACTCCAATTCTTACCATTTTCTATGTCTTTCACTTGTTTTTGTAGATGTGGATCCTAATCATGAATAATGGTAGAGAGTAGATAACAACAAGCTTATGGTAGTGTAAAAAGCATGTGTGTTAGAGTGAGCTCCACTTTCATTATGAACTCAGAACTTAGGAAGAGAGCCACCAAAAACTCCCCTTGAAAGGCTAGTGAGTTAAATTCATCTCAATGAATCATGAAGGATGAAAATGCTAAGTTGTTGATTTAAGGACGAGATACTAATCCATAGAGCTTAGATTTTTGAGAATTGACAACCTTAGGTAATTTCTTTTCACTTGCTTCTAACTATGTTTGGAAATAATCTAAGGGATACATATTTAGTAGTTTTCGCGAGACGCTCAAGCTTAAGTGTGGGAGAGTTGATAAGTGTTATTTTGTTGATCATTTCAGGTTATTAAATCCATGTTTGACCCATATTTTACTTGCTTAATCTTGCATTTATTCTAGATTCTAGAAATTACTGTTATTTTGGACTTAATTGTAAATCTCGATACATTTGAATTATTTTGCCACTAAATTATCGATCTATTTTTTGTAGGCATAGAAGGATCGTGGACTAGGTTATGCTGGGTCAAATTTGAGTCGGAAGTGGACCCGGATCGAATGATCAAGCTTCAGACAAATCTGGGTCGTCCGATTCAAAAATGGCTAGATCTGAGCCATCTGGGAACCTTTGAGGCAATCTAAGTTAGGGTTAAGGCTGATCAAGTACTGAGGTCAAGATTTGAGATTTTCATCCAAATCAGAGATCATTCAACCGTTGGATCAAGCTCAGAGGGCTCTAGACTGTCCATTCAAAGATTAGGTTGATCTGGGTCATCCATTGCAAATCTGGAAGATCCGAGCTACCCCGAGGCAGATCCTGACCCTTGATCAACATCATCAAATTTTGGGTTCGATCAGAGCATCTTCAGCCGTTGGATCAATCTAAATCAATCTCAGCCGTTGGTTTCAAAGTATTTAAACTTATTCATCCCCAGGTCGCAGCTTGTCGCGTCTTCGCCGCTGTCTTCTTCGTCTTCGCGTTTTCTTCATTTCTTCAGCAAGCTTTTCTTCATCTAAGGGGCGCGACCACTCAATTCCTTCATTAGAGCAAGTTTCCAGCTCCATTTTGCCCAAGAAACAGAGCTAAGTGAGGTTTCCTCAGCTCTGCTGTTTGCTGTCCTTGGACTCAGTTGTGCTCCATTTCCATCCACCTGAGCTATCTGGAGGGGTTCCCTAGAGTGCACTGATCATCCCCAAATCACCATCGCACTCGGTCACATCTGAATCAAGGAAATCGAATGGGGATTTTGTTGGTGCAGAAAGCACCAAAGTCAAACCTGTGTTTTGATAATGGCAACAGGGTTCAAGAGTTAAGTCTTACTTGTTATCTAACATGTCACTTGAGTGTGCAGAGTAAAAAGCCCTAGAGAAGGACTGCTAGGCACTGGCGAAGGAATGCCAGAGTGAAAAGCCCTAGCGAAGGACTTCTAGGCACTGGCGAAGGAATGCCAGAGTGAAAAGCCCTAGCGAAGGACTGCTAGGCACTGGCAAAGGAATGCCAGAGTGAAAAGCCCTAGCGAAGGAATGCCAGAGTGAAAAGCCCTAGCGAAGGAATGCTAGGCACCGGGCGAAGGACAGCTTGGCATCTAAGACCTGGCAAAGGACCGTCAGGCAAAAGTCCAACCAGAGGAACGGTTGGCATCAGATATACTCTCCCGAGAGGAGTAGGTGAGGACGCATTCCCCATCGAGGGAACAGTAAGCGTCGGTTCGACCTAAGGTTCCATTTTGGAGACCCAAAGTCAGAACCAAGACAGCCAAGGCTGTATAAACTAATATTTTATTGTTTTATTATGTTTTGGATTAACCCTGGATGTAGGACTGATGGAACAAGTGTCTGCAGCTTAGAGAGCCTCAAAGGAATGAGGCAACAGCTGACCAGGGCGCCCGGAGTGTCCCGGGCACCCCCAAGGTGAACACAAAACACAAGAAAACAAAGGGAGCTTCGACAGTTCAACTCCCGGGCGCCCCCGCTGCTCTCGGGCGCCCCCAGCGCTCCGGGCACCCCCAACAGCAAAGTACCGAAGCAGCTCCCCTCGAAGCTAAGAAGATAGAAGTTTGACCTGGTCAATTCGGGCGCCCCGAGCGCTCCGGGCGCCCCGGTCAAAAGTGATCCCGAAGGTAAAGGGATCAGACGCTGACCAAGCAACTTGCGGATCGTCTGACACGTGGGGGGGGCGCCCCCGACGTCCCGGGCGCCCCCAGGCCCTATATAAATGGCCCTCGACCCCAAGCTTCAGACATCACTTCGAACCAATGCTTCTACGCTCTTCTGCTCTCGCGCCTCGCTCCGGAAACCTCCCAACTCGAGCCGACGACGTCCCGCTGCTCCGAAAAAGACCATCTCCATCGGACGTCGGTAAAAGAAGAGCTTCTTTTAATTGTTAAGTTTACCGTGCTATATTTTGTAAATCAATTTGTAAACTGTTATTGCGCTTCATATAGAATTGCCCAAAGTAAACGGTCAACGACCGTGGGCCTTGGAGTAGGAGTCGACCTAAGCTCCGAACCAAGTAAAAATTACTATGTTCGCGTGTTTGCCTTTATCTTCCGCTGTGCAATCGCTTTTTACATAAATCCGAACGATTTCCGATATTCACCCCCCCCTCTATCAGTTCTCTCGATCCAACAAGTGGTATCAGAGCGGGGAAGTTTAAACTTGGTGCAACCACCAGTTTGAAAACTTTTTTTTCGGATTTTTATTTTCTTTTTCTCGTTCGAATTTTCTTTAAATATTTCGTTCGAATTTTCTTTTTCCCGTTAATCGAGGTTGGTGCAACACCCCTCGCTATTTCATTTTATTCATCCCGCACTACTAATCCAAGACCTAGTCTTGGGAATTTTTTTTTCTCGTTAGTTTTCTTTTTCCAGATTTAATGGCCATGCAAGAAGGATTTAGCACCGCCAGACCTCCACTCTTCAGTGGAGAAGACTTTTCCTACTGGAAAAGTCGAATGGAGGTCCACCTGAAAACTCAGGTGGACATGTGGATCATCATCCAGTCCGGACTGGAGATCCCCAAAAACACCGAAGGAGTACCGCAGACCTACTCAGAATGGGACAACGCCCTAAAGCGCAAAATTGAAGTTGATGCAAAGGCGACCCAGACTCTCCAATGCGGATTGACGAAAGAGGAGCTGAACCGGATAGGCCCCTTCAACAGTGCTAAGGAGTTATGGGCAAAATTGATCGAGTTGCACGAACGAACATCAGACACCAGAATCAGTAAGAGAGACCTGCTCCTAAACAAACTCTACACCATCAAGATGGTTGACAACAAAACAGCAGTACAACTCCACGCACGAATCCAAGAATTGATGAACGGTCTTCACACTATAGGTCACAAGGTCGAAAACCGTGACCTAATAAGGTATGCTCTAAATGCTTTCCCTAGAAATACCTTGTGGGCATCTATGGTAGATGCATACAAGGTTTCAAGGGATCTCTCTAAAATTAAATTAGATGAATTGTTTTCTGAGTTAGAACTTCATGAACAGACTAACTGCAATATGGCCGAGAAACGAATTTCCTTTGTTGCAGGAAAAATTGGAAGATCGACAAAGAAGAAACCTCAACCTGAACCCGAGTGCAACTCAGACTCAGACGCAGAAGACGAAGAAGGAGATCAATCTGAGCTGGTCCGACTGGCCCGAAGCTACTATAAAAAATTGAAAAACCAAGTCAACACACAGAGGACAAGCCAAAGAAAGGACGAACCAGCTGAACCCGCGAATAACAAAAACAAGCCCAACGTAACCTGCTACAAGTGCAAGAAGAAGGGCCACTACAAGATGGAGTGCCCAAACCTAAAGGAGAACAAAAAGACAAGAAGAAAGAAAGCACTCCAAGCAACCTGGGACGAATCTTCATCAGAAGAAGAAGAAGAAGAACCCCAGTCAAACCTACTAGTGCTGACCGCTTCAGAAGAAATCGAGACCGAGTTAGAGTCAGAAAAGGACGACGGCAGACTAACCTTTTCAGAAGACGGCGAAATCAAGGTAAGCGGTTTCAATAAAAGTCAATTGAACGAACTTATTTCCTATCTTTCTCGAGATTTGGCGAAAGCCAAACTCTGAGTCGAATCTCTCCGACAGGAAGTAAAACTCCTGAAAGAGGGAGCTGACTCTAAATCCTTAGCCGAGAAAGTTCAAGAAGGAACTCCTACTCAAGTTGAAAAACTTGAGAAAGAGAACTCCTCCCTGAAAACTCAGGTTAAGGATCTTAGAGCGGCCTTAGAACGATTCACTTCTGGTTCCAAGGGTCTTGACATGATTCTTGGAAAACAGAAGTCCGTTCTAAATCGATCCGGACTTGGCTATAGAACCAAATCCCGACAAAGATCTTACTTTGCTGTACTGAATCAGTCCAGAAGTAAAGTTCAGGCATGGGTACCTAAACTGTGCCTGAACAAACCAACTGGATCAAATCAGTATTGGATCCCCAAGGACAAGATTCACATCTTGCCTAATTATTATCGTGGCTATAGTCCAGGGGGAGACAAATTAAAAACTATTTTTATTGTTAAATAGAATTTAATTCTTTCAATTTGCCTGATTGATTGTTTATTTAAACTTATGCAATTTACCATGCTTAGACTTAGGTTAGTATAAGGACAGAATAAACTTAACTGAAACTTGAAAACATAGTATTAGGTGGAGGTGAGATGATAGTACGTTAGGGAAACCAATTCTAATAAGATCAAGTTCACTTGGTCTCTTTAGACTGGTGAAACTAGCCGAAGCTACCGATCCAAAATCCAAACTAGTTAGACCAGAACTTTTTCAAAGATTAATTTTGAAAATGAAACTTCATTAAACGGCTTTGTCAAGGAAATGGTTGATGATCCAATAAGGCTACGGCCAAAGAAGGCCTAGTGCCTCGCCAAGACCTGGAAGCTAATTTTTGAATTTCAAATTCAAATTACTTTTTGTAAAATTCAAATCTAACACAATTTTCAGTTAAGTATAAATTCAAACATCTCCTTTGAAAATAAATTGAAATGTTTTCAAAAATTAATTAAGATTTTCAAAATAAATCATGGTTTTCAAAAATTCTTCTATCAAAACCTGTCTCACGAAACCTATAAGGCTAACGTGATTGAAAACCCTAGATTGGGTGAGACAGTAAGAATAAACTCAATTATAATTACTTTAATACCTTATTGTAGTTAAATTGGTCAAACCATGGTCAACATAGTCAAAACATGGACAACATAGTCAAACCATGGTCAAAGTAGTCAAACCATAGCCAAACCATGGTCAAACCGATTAAACCATGGTCAAACACAAAATTTGTCTCTTCGCTACAGTCCCGGGCGCCCGTGACTCCTCGGGCGCCCCCACCCCACCTTTTTCTTTCTCCCTAGGCAAAAAGCTGCCTCTGCCCTTGACCAGGGCGCCCGGAACCATGCGGGCGCCCCCATCGTACTCGATGCAGCAAAGGCTATAAAAGCAGCCTGATGAGGGCGCCCGGGCTGTCCCGGGCGCCCCCAACCAGACAAAAACACTGCCTTTGGCAGCAACCCTGACCAGGGCGCCCGGAAGCTCCCGGGCGCCCCCGTTGATCTGCCTATATAAGGCACCCGAATTCCCCCTCTCTTCCCACACCAAAATCAATTTCCTTCTTCACTTCTTTCCCTCCAAGGAGATCTTGCAAGTCCTCATCCTCAACTATGCCTCCCCGAGCTGCCCGGTATAATTTTTATTTTTATTGCATTTAAATTTATTTTTAATGCAATATCTTCATGCTTCTTTTTCCTTAACTTAGAAGACGCCGACCAAACCCGGCCAACCCCAGTGCCGAACCAAGTCCTAACCCTAGATTCCCTACCCTAGAATTATGCAACAAGTTTGCTCAAACCATTTACAAGCCCATTAAAACAAGTTATCTTAATAGGCACTTCTTTACCCAATCATGCCCCGTAGCCATGAATATTATCAACTTCTATCAATTAGATAATCTTGTCTTCTGCACTCATACCATTAATGAATCCTTATGTGCAGAATTCTACAATAACATAATTCGACAAGATAATCTCATGTTTCACACTACTGTCCAAGGGATACCTCTGTCTATCACCCCTACTTTGTTGAACCGATTCCTTGGACTACGATCCTCTCAGTCCACATTTTGCTGCTATCCACCTAGGAATCCTCCATTTGACCCTCCCTATTCTCACATTACCTTAGACACTATCCACGCCTACTTCTATAGGGAAGCTAGACTCCCCGCAAATAGACGATTCCAAGCCGTTGACCTTCAGGCACAGGACTATGCCCTGTACAGAGTCCTGGTCCGCTGTATCCTACCACTTTCCACTAGAGATCTCGGGACCATGCGACCCTTTCATGCCTTTCTTTTGTATGCCCTAGTCCATCACCTTGACATAGACATTGGACTACACATGTTTCATACTATTCTACATGCGTCCAGTGTCACGACCCAGGGACGAGTGCGTACTCCATTCTGCCATATTATCACCTCTCTCCTTCATCACCACGGTCGTGACATAACCGTGGGTGAAATAACCGCTATGACCGACTTTGATGAAATAGGATTTAGGAACTTCTCGTTAGCGGGTCTAGAGGTATCGGCCACCGGGGTTCTGAGTTGGAGACGACAGCAGGCCGGAGCTCCGATCAACTCAGACGAGGAGGTCGACGTTGACGTCGGAGATCTAGCAGCAGCAGCCCGAGCGCACATAGATGAGCCCGATCCACCGACACTCTACGATCAAGTGGCACAGCTAGAGACACGTGTTCAGAGCCTCCGAGAAGAAATGGAGGCCAATCATGCCGAAAACATGCAGGCAAATCTGGGCTACTACAACAATTACATGAGCGCCCTTAGAGCCGAGAGGGAGGCCAGAGAGGCACAGTACAAAGCTGACAGGGAGGCCAGAGATGCAGAGTATCACGAGATGATGACTCTATTTCGATCCTAGCAGCCAGGCTCCTCTGATCATCCTGGTCCCTCGTCCTAGATTTGCTTAGTATTGTACCAGTACCTATTTGACTGCCCCTACTCAGTAGGGTTGACTTATGTTTGACTGTATGACTATGTTGACTATTCTATGTTGACTAGCTTATGAGTACTGGTTTCTTGTCTATTCGGCAGTTAGGATTGTGCTCTGTAAAATACATTAACTTTACTGTTGATTATTTTTTTACTTGACTTAAAAATCAGTTTCTAAAAATAGATTTTTGAAAAACTGTTTTTCTTAATTTCAAAATCAGTATGTTTTAAATCTTTTTCGACTTAGTTTTCTTTCAAAAACTACCCCCTTTCAAAACTAGGGCTTTTTCGCAAATGGACTTAGCTTAGGCCCTAACCCTAGAACTGCATGCACCTATAGATTTAGAAGTCAGCATCTCACAAGCACCTTAGAGTACTTTGATTGATTACCTAGAAAGGGTTAAGATGCTTAGGTCTTTGTCTTAATTCAAGATGCTTTAAGTCAGTGCATCTGCAGTAATTGGGGCACTAAATACAACTTTTACAGCAATCCAGTTAAGTGTCAAGTTTAGAAAATCTATCTTGAACAGAAACACTTAACTTGACTAACTCTAGCGAAAACTACTGCTTATAATAGTTAGTAAGTAGCTAAATGGGTTAGACAGGTCCCTACAAGAGAAAATTAACTGATTTGGTCTAAATCTTGGTTCAGTACAGCAAAATCATACTAATTTTTTTTTAAGTCATTTCTTTTATGCAATTTAATTTCTGCAATATCTATCTGTTTTTGATATATGGCAAAGGGGGCGAGATAGATAGGAAAGGAGAGACTTCAAATTTTTCAAATTTTTTTCAAGCTCTCAAAATTTTTTTTCAAAAAGGTAGCTACTTTTCAAAGCTTTTCAAAAACCTTTTCTAGAAATACTTAAGTTTTTTAAGAAAATCCTACTAAGTACTTAAGTTTATTAAGTACTAAGTTTTTATAAGTACTTTAAGCTTAAGTTTTTCAAAACTTTTATAAGTCTTTAAGCTTAAGTTTTTCAAAACTTTTATAAGTCTTTAAGCTTAAGTTTTTGAAAACTTCATAAGTACTTTAAGCTTAAATTTTACAAAACTTCCATAAGTACTTTAAACCTAATTTACTAAGTACCTAAATTGTTTCAAAGTTTACTAAGTGATTAAGTTTTTCAAATCCTACTTAACTTAAAAGTTTTCAAAAACTTTTTGAGTACTTTAAACTTAAGGCTGCAAATTTTTGTTAAGTACTCTAAACTCATGCTTTCAAAAATTCCTCTATGAACTTTTAAAACTTAAGTTATCAAAAGATTTCCAAAGTATCTAAACTTAAGTTTTCAAAATCATTCCAAGTAAGGTTTTTTAACTTAGAACCCCACGACGTTTTGAAAAAATCTAGGGGGAGATTCCCTCCAGGGGGAGGGAACAAATTTTTATGCTTTTGATTAAACATAACTTTTTGAAATAGGGTTGCCATAAATCAAAAAGGGGGAGATTGTTGGTGCAGAAAGCACCAAAGTCAAACCTGTGTTTTGATAATGGCAACAGGGTTCAAGAGTTAAGTCTTACTTGTTATCTAACATGTCACTTGAGTGTGCAGAGTAAAAAGCCCTAGAGAAGGACTGCTAGGCACTGGTGAAGGAATGCTAGAGTGAAAAGCCCTAGCGAAGGACTGCTAGGCACTGGCGAAGGAATGACAGAGTGAAAAGCCCTAGCGAAGGACTGCTAGGCACTGGCAAAGGAATGCCAGAGTGAAAAGCCCTAGCGAAGGAATGCTAGGCACCGGGCGAAGGACAACTCGGCATCCAAGACCTGGCAAAGGACCGTCAGGCAAAAGTCCAACCAGAGGAACGGTTGGCATCAGGTACACTCTCCCGAGAGGAGTAGGTGAGGACGCGTTCCCCGTCGAGGGAACAGTAGGCGTTGGTTCGACCTAGGGTTCCATTTTGGAGACCCAAAGTCAGAACCAAGACAGCCAAGGCTGTATAAACTAATATTTTATTGTTTTATTGTGTTTTGGACTAACCCTGGATGCAGGGCCGAAGGAACGAGTGTCTGCAGCTCAGAGAGCCTCAAAGGAATGAGGCAACAACTGACCAGGGCGCCCGGAGTGTCCCGGGCGCCCCCAAGGTGAACACAAAACACAAGAAAACAAAGGGAGCTTCGACAGTTCAACTCCCGGGCGCCCCCGCTGCTCCCGGGCGCCCCCAGCGCTCCGGGCGCCCCCAACAACAAAGTACCGAAGCAGCTCCCCTCGAAGCCAAGAAGATAGAAGTTTGACCCGGTCAATCTGGGCGCCCCGATCGCTCCGGGCACCCCTGTCAAAACTGATCCCGAAGGTAAAGGGATCAGACACTGACCGAGCAACTTGTGGATTGTCTGACACGTGGGGCGGCGCCCTCGACGTCCCGGGCGCCCCCAGGCCCTATATAAAGGGCCCTCGACCCCAAGCTTCAGACATCACTTCGAACCAACGCTTCTACGCTCTTCTGCTCTCGCGCCTCGCTCCGGAAACCTCCCAACTCGAGTCGACGACGTCCTGCTGCTCCGAAAAAGACCATCTCCATCGGACGTCGGTAAAAGAAGAGCTTCTTTTAATTGTTAAGTTTACCGTGCCATATTTTGTAAATCAATTTGTAAACTGTTATTGCGCTTCATATAGAATTGCCCAAAGTAAACGGTCAACGACCGTGGGCCTTGGAGTAGGAATCGACCTAGGCTCCGAACCAAGTAAAAATTACTGTGTTTGCGTGTTTGCCTTTATCTTCCGCTGTGCAATCGCTTTTTACATAAATCCGAACGATTTCCGATATTCACCCCCCCTCTATCGGTTCTCTTGATCCAACAGATTTCAGATTGAGCAGAGTTGGAGCTCAGATTGATTCGTAGAGACAGTTTTCCAATGATTTGTGGAGCTTACGGGTTCGAGATATCACCCTTGTGTGATGGCAAGGAGTTCTTGAGCTAAGGATGGGATCGAGGATTAGTTTACTTAGTGAATTTTCAATTATTAGCTGTAGTTTCCGATTTCTGTAGTTCATTTTCAGTTTCTGAATATTGTTTCAGTAGATTCAATTTGTCTGAATCATTTCTGCTTAAATTAGTGTTTCAATTTTGCAAGTTAATCAGTAGGTAGTTTGTTTAGTGAACAATTGGTTTCGATTTCAGTTGATTTCCTATTTTATAGCTTGCATATCAATTCTGTTCTGTTATTCAATTCTGCTCTGCGTATCACTCTAGTTTCTGAATTCTTCAGTTATTTCAATTTCAGTTTACGTCTAGTTTAGTTCTTGAGATTAAAGACAACATCTAGGGTGCTAATGCATTTCTAAGCTTGCTTCGTAGTTAAGTTTCTTTTCTGCATTTTACTTGGCTTGTAGCAAATCAGTAATTCCTGCGTATCACTATTTCTGCAATTCAGTCCATTTTCTGCCATCCTCAGTATGTAGTGCCGAGGTTTGTATCAGTGAAGCTTCGGAATTGGAATTCCATTGCATTTGAAATCAATTGTGTTGCATCAAGTTTGTGTTAGTTTGAATTTCATTTATGCCATGAGGTTTAAAGCCCTGCATTTGATTCTGCTTTTGTTTAGTTTCTGAATTGGGTCAGTTCTTTGCTGCATATCAGTGTCATATCTTCTGAGTTATGTATCAACTAAAACCCCAACAACTGATTGATATCAGCTAGTGATTTATTTGGTTGTTTCTGGAATCTAGTTTCCTCTCGGCACATCAGCTTTCAAATTCTCGCAAGTTGTATCAAGTGTGTTTCAATTTCTGCACTTTGTATCAAGAGAAGCTTTTGCATTAAGTGGTACCTAGTCAAAGGTAAATTTTAGTGTGCTATGGTGTTTGAAATTAGTTGGTCTTGCATTCGGCATATTTCTGAACTTTCTCTGCATTTGTTGGCTTCCGGATTTTGTAGCTAGCTTGTGTATTGTTTGCACTAGTGTGATTGCTGAATTTTGTAGCTAGCATTTGTTTTAAGTTTGTTTGCTTTCGGAAATTGCCAGCACTGCTTTTACTCATTTGCTTAGCATCTGGTTGCAATTGATAACGAATGTGTCCTCCAAGTTTGGCTACTTTGCATTGGTAGATTTAAGTTCTCAATTGTTTGAATTCATTGGTTGAATTACTTGGGTTAAGTTCCATAGTTAAGTTTCCTAGCTTTTCATTGCTTTTTCATTTCTGAATTGAAACCAAACCCAGATTTTATTTGAACCCCAAAAGTATCAACGACACATAAACTCGAGCTCGAATCAAGCACTCTCAACTAGCCCTAGGAAAAATACGACCTGTGACCCCTTTACTACGTTTTTATATTTGATAGCAAAAAGGGTTTCCAGCTTTACACATATCTAAATTTCGAGACCCACATTCGTGCCACCTAGTTCGGGTCCATCAAAATTTTTGATAGAGGTACCTAAAATTGTAGAAACTGCTTGTGAAATATGAAAACTTTATGTAGAAACTGCTTGTAGAAACTGGAAACCTTATGTAGAAACTGCTTGTGAAAATTCGATAGAGGTACCTAAAATTGATTTCATTGGTTGTAATGCATTGCTTGATACATCCTTGATGGAAAATAATTGTGAAAATTTTGTTGAAGTATCCAAAATAGATTTCATTGGTGGTGGTGAGTTTCTTGATATACCTTTGGTGGATATTAATTGTGAAAAATTCGTTTAGGTGTCGAAAATTGATTTAATTGGATGTGATGGATTTGTAGATGCATTCTATATAGAGATTGATGGTATTTCATTTCTTTCTTACCCTGCATGCTTGAGAGAGGTATTACATAGTTTTGCAGGGTCCAGAAGACTTTTGGAGTGAGTGCTCCATCTGAACAGACTCCAACCTCCTGGAAGGACTTCTAAAAAGCATCAAGAGGGAGGAGTTGTTCTTATTTCGACTAGTAGCACCTCTCCTCTTAAGTGGGTTCTGAACCTTAATCGTCTCCGACCCCCGGAAGATGCTTGTGCTAAATTATCAAGGGAGAAATCTGTGCACTATGAGGTTGATCACATGAGGATAGTTCTCCCAAAATGGATGCTACGTGCTCTCTACCCTACTTAATGTTGGTGCAGAATGCAACTAAGTCAAACCTGTGTTTTGATAATGGCAACATAGGTCAAAAGTTAAGTCTTTCTTGTTTTCTAACAAGGTAATCTAGTGTGTAGCAAAAAGCCCTAGCAAAGGACTGCTAGGCACTGGCGAAGGAATGCCAGGGCAAAAAGCCCTAGCAAAGGACTGCTAGGCACTGGCGAAGGAATGCCAGGGCAAAAAGCCCTAGCAAAGGACTGCTAGGCACTGGCGAAGGAATGCCAGAGTCAAAAGACCTAGCGAAGGACTGCTAGGCACCGGGCGAAGGACAGCTCGGCATCCAAGCCCTGACAAAGGACCGTCAGGCAAAAGTCCAACCAAAGGAGCGGTTGGCATCAGGTAAATTCTCCCGAGAGGAGTAGGTGAGAACGCGTTCCCCGTCGAGGGAACAGTAGGCATCGGTTCGACCTAGGACTCCATTTTGGAGACCAAAGTCAGAACCAAGACAGCTAAGGCTCTATAAAATAATAATTAACTATTTTATTGTGTTTTGGACTAACCCTGGATGCAGGACCAAAGGAACATGTGTCTGCAACTCAGAGAGCCTCAAAGGAGTGAGGCAGCAGCTGAGTAAGGCGCCCTGAGTGTCCAGGGCGCCCTCAAGGTGAACCAAAACCAAGCGAAGCAAAAAGGTCTTCAGCTGCTTACTGGGCAAGGCGCCCTCAGCAGCGAAGGCACCCTGGTCAGCGAAGGCGCCCTCAGCAGCCAAGGCGCCTCCAGCCCAAGACTGCGAAGCTCCAGCCCTATCCAACCGAGAAGACCGCGTCAACCAAGGCGCCCTCAGCGACCAGGGCGCCCCAGAGGTCAAACTTAATCCCTGTTCGAGCGGGATAGAAGTTGACCGAGTGAAGTGTCGATCGACTGACACATGGCAGGGCGCCCCCGACGTCCAGGGCGCCCTAGGTGCTATAAATAGCACCCCTCGACCCCAAGCTTCACATCAACTTCGGTTCCAAAGCTTCCACGCTCTTCTGTGCTCACGCCTTACTCCGGAAACGCTTCACCTCGAGCTGACGACGTCCTGCTGCCCCGAAAGAGTCGACCTACTCCGGACGTCGGTAAAAAGAAGAGCGTATTTTTTATTTTATTGCATTTAATCTTGTAAATCAAATTGTGTAACTTATTTGCGCCAAATATAGAATTGCCCAAAGTAAACGGTCAACGACCGTGGGCCTTGGAGTAGGAGTCGACACAGGCTCCGAACCAAGTAAATCGATTGCGTCTCTGTGTCTTTTCGTTAATTTCCGCTGCGTACCTATTCTAATACAAATTCGAAAGTTTTCCGATATTCACCCCCCCCCTCTATCGGGCTTCTCGATCCAACAAGTGGTATCAGAGCGGGGAAGTTCAAACCTGGTGCAACCACCAGTTTGAAATTTTTTTTCGTATTTCTTTTTACTTTTATCATTCTATTTTCTTTATCTTACGAATTTTTCGAAAAAAAATTTCATTCGTTTTTTTTGGCAAGGTTGGTGCAACACCCCTTGTCTTTAATTTATCCAGCACTGCTAATCCAAGACCAAGTCTTGGCAAATCTCTTTTAGCTTTTCTTTTTCAGTCTAAATGGCCATGCAAGAGGGATTCAGCACCGCAAGACCTCCACTCTTCAGTGGAGAAGACTTTTCCTACTGGAAAAGCCGCATGGAGGTCCACCTGAAAACTCAGGTGGACATGTGGATCATTATCCAGTCCGGTCTGGAGATCCCTCGAAACGCTGAAGGACAACCACAAAGCTATTCCGAATGGGACAACTCCCTTAAACGCAAGATAGAAGCCGACACAAAAGCGACACAAACCCTACAATGCGGGCTGACAAAGGAAGAGCTGAACCGCGTGGGCCCCTTCAATAGTGCAAAGGAGCTATGGACAAAACAGATCGAGCTGCACGAAGGGACTTCAGATACTCGGATCAGCAAGCGGGATCTGCTACTAAACAAACTCTACACCATCAAGATGACTGACAACGAATCAGCAGCCCAACTCCACGCACAGATCCAAGAGGTAATGAACGGTCTTCACACAATAGGTCACAAGGTCAAAAACCGTGACCTAATAAGGTATGCTCTAAACGCCTTCCCTAAAAACACCTTGTGGGCATCTATGGTAGATGCATACAAGGTCTCTAGGGATCTTTCTAAAATAAAATTAGACGAATTATTTTCTGAACTAGAACTGCACGAACAAACTAACACCAATATGGTTGAGAAAGGTATTGCTTTTCTTGCAGGCAAGACTGGAAGAACAACGAAGAAGAAGCCTGAACCTGAAACCGAACCTAACTCAGACTCAGATTCAGAAGAAGAAGATAAAGATCAAACTAAGCTGGTCCGGCTCGCTCGAAGCTACTACAAGGAGCTGAAAAACCGAACCAACAAACGAAAAACCGGCCGAAGAAAGGACGAACCAACTGAACCAGCAAACAAGCCCAATGTGACCTGCTACGAGTGCAAGAAAAAGGGCCACTACAAGTCAGAGTGCCCTAGCCTAAAGGAGATTAAAAAGCCAAGAAGAAAGAAGGCACTGCAAGCAACCTGGGACGAGTCTTCCTCAGAAGAAGAAAGGAGGCACCCCAGTCCAACCTCCTAGCTCTGACCGCCTCAGATAAAGTCGAGACAGAATCAGAATCAGAACAAGAGGACGGCGAGCTGACCTTCACAGAAGACGGAGAAATTAAGGTAACTGGTTTTAATAGATTACAGTTAACTGAATTGATTTCCTTTCTTTCTCGAGATTTGGCAAAAGCCAAACTCCGGGTCGAAACCCTCCGACAGGAAGTAAAACTCCTGAAAGAGGGAGCTGACTCTAAACCCTTAACCGAGAAGATTCAGGAAGGAACTCCTACTCAAGTTGAAAAACTTGAAAAGGAGAATTCCTCCCTGAAAACTCAGGTTAAGGATTTTAGAACAGCTTTAGAACGATTTACATCTGGTTCCAAGGGTCTTGACATGATTCTTGGAAAACAGAAATCAGTTCTAAATCGATCCGGACTTGGCTACCGAACCAAATCCCGACAAAGATCATATTTGACTGTACTGAATCAGTCCAGAGGAAAAATTCAGGCATGGGTACCTAAACTGTGCCTGAACCAACCTACTGGATCAAATCAGTATTGGATCTCCAAGGACAAGATTCACATCTTGCCCAACCATCACCGTGGTTTTAGTCCAGGGGGAGCCAAACTGAAAACTATTTTTATTATTAGATAAACATGTTATTCTTGATTTAATTGCTTGATTGATTGATTATTTATTTTCTGCAATATACCATGCTTATACTAAGGCTAGATTAAGGACTAAACAAACTTAGCTAAAATTTGACAACATAGTATTGGGTGGAGGTGAGATGATAGTACGTTGGGGAAACCAATTCTAATAAGATCAAGTTTACTTGGTCTCTTTAGACTGGTGAAACCAGCCGAAGCTACCGATCCAAAATCCAAACTAGTTAGACCAGAAATTTTTCAGAAAATAATTTTGAAGATGAAATTTCATTAAAAGGCTTTGTCAAGGAAAGGGTGGATGATCCCATAAGGCTTCGGCCAAAGAAGGCCTAGTGTCTCGCCAAGACCTGGAAGCCAATTTTTGAATTTCAAATTCAAATTAATTTTTGTCAAATTTGAATCTAACACAAAATTTCAGCTAAGCATAGATTTAAACATCTTTTCAAAAAAAAAATTCAAAATTAATTAATTAAGTTTTCAAAATTTAATTATCCTTCAAACTTAATCAAAATTTTCAAAACTATCAAAACCTGTCTCACAAAACCTATAAGTTTAACGTGATTGACAACCCTAGATTTGTGTGAGACAGTAAAATTAAAACTCAATTATGAGTCCTTTAATACCTGTGTTGTAGTTAAATTCTATATCTCAAACCATGGTCAATAGAGTCAAACTTCGGTCAAAGCAGTCAAACCATGGTCAACATAGTCAAACCACGGTCAAAATAGGTCAAATCTGGTTCCACGGTCAATATAGTGAAAGTAGGTCAAATCTGGTCAAAAGCACTTCCTTTGAGTCAAAAACTAGTTCTTAGGGCGCCCAAATCCGTGTGGGCGCCCCAAGGCTGTCAAAAAGCTCCTCTTCCACTGCACGTTGACCAGGGCGCCCTGTAGCCTACGGGCGCCTACCTATACACTTAGTGTGGTCAAAAGATGCCAAAAGGCAGCTGCAGCCCTGTTTAGGACGCCCTTGTCATGCAGGGCGCCCTCCCACAGTCATTCAACGACAGAAAGCTGCACAAACGGAAGTACAGACTTGTTAAAGGCGCCCTCGTCCGGAAAGGCGCCCTTGCCAGTGTACTTCAGTGGTCAAAAGCTGCTAAAAAGGCAGCTGCAGCCTGGTCAATGCGCCCTGGTCAGACAGGGCGCCCTCGCCAGTTAGGGCGCCCTCCCGAGGCAGGGCGCCCGAGACTGCCTATAAAAGGGGCTCCCTTCCCCTTGTTCTCTTCACACCCAATACACTTCTCCTCCTAAACTTTCTACCTACCAAGAGATCTTGCAACCCTCTCAAGCCCTCATCTTCAACAATGCCTCCCCGAGCAAACCGGTATAATTTATTTTGTTGTTAATTTTTCATTAAATGCATACCTTCTTTAAGTGTATATTCTTTCTCTTAGAAGACGCCGACCTAATCAGGCAGAACCCGGTACTCAACCTAGTCCTGATCCTAGGTTTCCCAATTTAGAATTGTGTAACAAGTTCGCTCGTACCACCTATAAACCTATCAAAACGAGCTACTTGAATAGACTATTCTTCACCCAATCCTGTCCCCTAGCTATGAACGTCATAAACCTCTATCAACTGGACAATCTCGTATTCTGCACTCACCCAATCAATACTTCCTTATGTGCAGAATTTTACAATAATATCATTAGACAGGATAATCTCATGTTCTCCACCATGGTTCAAGGTATTCCCTTAACCATCACACCAACACTACTGAACCGATTTCTAGGACTACGACCCTCACAGTCCATCTTTTGTTGTTATCCTCCTAGGGAACCTCCCTTTGATGCTCCCTATTCTCACATCACCTTAGATACATTACACTCATACTTCTTTAGGCAACCAGTGGCCAGACGATTCCAGTCAGTCGACTTAGAGGTTCAGGACTACGCCCTATACAGGGTCTTAGTCCAATGTATTCTGCCATTATCCACCAGGGACGTCACCACTATGCGACCATTCCATACCTTTCTCTTGTACGCCCTGATTCACCAACTAGATATTGATATAGGGCTTCATATGTTTCACACTATCCTACACGCATCCAGTGTGACCACGCAAGGGCGGGTACGCACACCCTACTGCCACATTGTCACATCCCTATTACATTACCATGGTAGGAACATTACCGAGGGAGAAATGGCCGATCTGACCGACTACGATGAAATAGGTTATAGAAACTTCGCCCTAGCAGGTATAGAGGTGTCCGGTACCGGGGTCCTGTCCTGGAGACGTCGGAGAGCAGCTCCCCAGATCGATTCGGACGAGGAGGTCGAGTACGACGTCGCAGATGTAGCAGCAGAAGCCCGAACCCATATAGACGAGCCCGCTCCACCGACACTCTACGAGAGAGTGACCCGGATGGAGACACAGATACAGAGCCTCCGAGAGGAAATCGAAGCCAATCATGCCGAAGACTTGGAGACAAATCAGGGCTACTACACCGAGTATATGAGCGCCCTTAGAGCAGAGCGGGAGGCCAGAGATGCACAGTATCTAGAGATGATGGCACGATTTGATGCATGGCAGCCTGGTCCATCTGATCACCCCAGTCCTTCATCTTAGATTCACTTGGCATTGTACCTATTTAACTACCCCTACTCAGTAGGGTTGACTTGTGCTTGACTGTTGACTATGTTGAAACTAGAGTACCTGCTTTTATTTTATGATGACTAGTTTATGATTATTGGTTTCTTGTCAATTAGTTAGGATTGTGCTCTGTAGAATAGGGAAACTCAATTTTTTTTGCTCTATTATTTAAAATTGTTTCTAAAAATAGAATTTGAAAAATTGCTTTACTTAATTTTAAAATCAGTTTTCATTTTCGACTTAGTTTTATTTTAAAAAAACTACCCCCTTTCAAAACTAGGGATTTTTCGAAAATGGACTTAGGCTAGGCCCTAACCCTAGAACTGCATGCACCTATAGACTTAGAAGCCAGCATCTCACAAGCACCTTAGGGTACTTATGATTGATAACCTAGAAAGGGTTGAGATGCTTAGGTCTTTGCCTTAATTCAAGATGTTTTAAGTCAGTGCATCTGCAGTAATTGGGGCACTAAATACAACTTATACAACAATCAAGTTAAGTGTCAAGCTTAGAAAATCTAACTTGAACAGAAACACTTAACTTGACTAACCCTAGCAAAAACTACTGTATATAACAGTTAGTAAGTAGCTAATTGGGTTAGACAGGTCCCTACAGACAAAAATTGATTGATTTAGTGTAAATCAAACTGGTTCAGTACAGCAAATTATTATTTATTTTCCTTAATTCATGCTATATTTATCTGTTTTGATATATGGCAAAGGGGGAGATAGAGATAGGAAAGAGAAAAAAAAAATTTCTAAATTTTTCCTTTATTCAAAAAGGTTCAAAAACATACTTATCCTTTATTCAAAAGCTTAAACTTTTTGAAGAAGTACTTAAGTTCTTAAAAGCTTTAAAATTTTGCTAAGTACTCTAACTTCAAAATTCTTTCTTAAAAGCTTTAAAATTTTGCTAAGTACTCTAGCTTCAAAATTCATTACTTCAAGCTTTAAAATTTTGCTAAGTACTCTAGCTTCAAAATTCTTTACTTCAAGCTTTAAAATTTTGCAAAGTACTCTAGCTTCAAAATTCTTTACTTCAAGCTTTAAAATTTTGCAAAGTACTCTAGCTTCAAAATTCTTTACTTCAAGCTTTCAAATTTTGCAAAGTACTCTAGCTTTTCAAAAGATTCTTACTTAAGCTTGTCAAAATTATTTTTACTCTAAAGCTTAAAGTTTTTCAAAATTGTTAAGTACTGAAGTGTTTCAAGCTTGTTATATCCTACCAATTACTTAAGCTAACACTTTCAAAAAGGTTTTCAAATACAAATAAGTTTTTTTTAACCCCACGAATTTTTGAAAAATCTAGGGGGAGATTCCTTCCAGGGGGAGGGAACAAAAGTTAAAACTTTTTCATGTTTTTGCTTAAACTTAACTTTTTGAACTAGGGTTGCCATAAATCAAAAAGGGGGAGATTGTTGGTGCAGAATGCAACTAAGTCAAACCTGTGTTTTGATAATGGCAACATAGGTCAAAAGTTAAGTCTTTCTTGTTTTCTAACAAGGAAATCTAGTGTGCAGCAAAAAGCCCTAGCAAAGGACTGCTAGGCACTGGCGAAGGAATGTCAGGGCAAAAAGCCCTAGCAAAGGACTGCTAGGCACTGGCGAAGGAATGCCAGGGCAAAAAGCCCTAGCAAAGGACTGCTAGGCACTGGCGAAGGAATGCCAGAGTCAAAAGACCTAGCGAAGGACTGCTAGGCACCGGGCGAAGGTCAGCTCGGCATCCAAGCCCTGACAAAGGACTGTCAGGCAAAAGTCCAACCAAAGGAGCGGTTGGCATCAGGTAAATTCTCCCGAGAGGAGTAGGTGAGGACGCGTTCCCCGTCGAGGGAACAGTAGGCGTCGGTTCGACCTAGGACTCCATTTTGGAGACCAAAGTCAGAACCAAGACAGCTAAGGCTGTATAAAATAATAATTAACTATTTTATTGTGTTTTGGACTAACCCTGGATGCAGGACCGAAGGAACATGTGTCTGCAACTCAGAGAGCCTCAAAGGAGTGAGGCAGCAGCTGAGTAAGGCGCCCTGAGTGTCCAGGGCGCCCTCAAGGTGAACCAAAACCAAGCTAAGCAAAAAGGGCTTCAGCTGCTTACTGGGCAAGGCGCCCTCAGCAGCGAAGGCGCCCTGGTCAGCGAAGGCGCCCTCAGCAGCCAAGGCGCCTCCAGCCCAAGACTGCGAAGCTCCAGCCCAAGACTGCGAAGCTCCAGCCCTATCCAGCCGAGAAGACCGCGTCAACCAAGGCACCCTCAGCGACCAGGGCGCCCCAGAGGTCAAACTTAATCCCTGTTCGAGCGGGATAGAAGTTGACCGAGCGAAGTGTGGATCGGCTGACACGTGGCAGGGCGCCCCCGACGTCCAGGGCGCCCTAGGTGCTATAAATAGCACCCCTCGACCCCAAGCTTCACATCAACTTCGTTCCAAAGCTTCCACGCTCTTCTGTGCTCACGCCTTGCTCCGGAAACGCTTCACCTCGAGCTGACGACGTCCTGCTGCCCCGAAAGAGTCGACCTACTCCGGACGTCGGTAAAAAGAAGAGCGTATTTTTTATTTTATTGCATTTAATCTTGTAAATCAAATTGTGTAACTTATTTGCGCCAAATATAGAATTGCCCAAAGTAAACGGTCAACGACCGTGGGTCTTGGAGTAGGAGTCGACACAGGCTCCGAACCAACTAAATCGATTGCGTCTCTGTGTCTTTTCGTTAATTTCCGCTGCGTACCTATTCTAATACAAATCCGAAAGTTTTCCGATATTCACCCCCCCCCCCCTCTATCGGGCTTCTCGATCCAACACTTAAAGGGGAGTTTATTCCTTTTCTTTCCTTTTCTTATTTTTCTTTATGTTTATACTCGCATGTTTGTTTGCTTTTATAATTTGCATTCATGTTTTGCTTCCTCATTCTGCATTTTGTTTGGTCTTGAATAAACCTTGTTTGACTTCTAGTTGTATCTCCCTGCATGTTCCTTTATTATGCTTTGAGAATCATAAAAGATGGTTAAGTCTGACTATTGAGTTTTGGTTTCCTTGGTATGCTTGGGGGCATTAATTGCATTTAGTCATTTGTTGTGGTGATGGACTCTATCTTGTTGGATTAAGCATGACATTTTATTGTTCACCTAGTGAGGATATTGCCATGCCTATCTTTAATCCTCTTATGTGTGATAGCATTTATGATACTTGACACTCTAGAACATGCTTTGATTCTTTTTTAAATTACAATAGCATAAGCTTACATGAATATGATGGAGGCAACCTTTCTTGTTGAACTCTTAGTTTTCCCTCTACTTTGCTATTGTTACTAGTGAGCGTTTCATCTATTCCTTTCATATTTCATTGTCTTTCAGATCCTCTCATTGTCACCATATTTTCACTGTTATATCTTTGTTAGCTTATTCTTTCCTTGAGCATGCGATGAAAGCATGGGGTGATTACATGATGAGTACATTTTTATTTGTCTATTATTAGCCTCTATTATTGTAAGGTTGAGATGTTATCATGCTTTGTTACATATTTAGTAGTTTTCGCGAGACGCTTAAGTTTTAAGTGTGGGGGAGACAAGTGTGTATGGACGAATGCTTGTTGAAAAAAAAAAGAAAAAAAATCTCTATGTGAAAAAAAAAGAAAAAAAAAGAGAAATGAAAAAAAACAGAAGTAAAAAAACAGAAAAGAAAAGAATAAGGAATTAAAGAGAGTGAAAAAAAAAGAAAAAAATTCTCAAGCATTCGGGATTTCTGTTAGTGATGAACAAGAAGGAATAATTTCATAAAAGAATTTTTGATGTATACTCATTTGATATTTTTATTGAGAGAAACTCAAGAGTTAAGTTGTTGATACATATATGCATTTTTAGAAGTGTTGTAAGTGGTTGTTGTGTATTATATTGAGAATGTGCAAGGAGAATTTTGAGTGTTGGAGGTTTGATTGAGTTTTTATTTTGGCCTATTGTTTGATTGTATACATCATGTTAATTACCCCAATGCTTTCATGCTCTCTATGATCTTCTTTGTTATCTACCATTCTTGTTCTCTTGTTAGAAAGTGGTTTCATCATTATTCATTGAAAAGCCCTCTTGATTTGTGTACTTATGTTATAGTAGTGGAGAAGTAGAAGATAAGCAAGCATATGGTAATGCAATGTCATGAATGTTTTGAGAGAACTCCACTTTCATATTTGTTATTTTTGTTAGCATCAGTGCATATATCCATCTTGTGAGGTTTTTGTCATGTTTAGTTTATTCAAGTTGATGAAATTACCATACTTTTGACTTATGTGAGATTTGGAACCATAAATACATGGATTCTTGAGACTTGATGATCCTAAGTAATCTTCTTTTATTATTTCTTAATGTATTGATAGGGGATGTAATGTTTGGGAGATATTTTGTTTTCTTTGAGTTTTATTTACTTGCCCGAGACGTGCAAGAATTAAGTGTGGGGGAGTTGATAATCACCATTTTATTGATTATTTTAGGCTCTAAAATCCATGTTTGATCCACATTTTATATGCTTAAGTTTACAATTGTATTAGGTTTCATGTATTTCCTCTATTTTGGCTTTCAATTCAAATCGTTGTATACTTGGGATATTTTTTGGCACTAATTTGAATATCATTTTGTAGGCTTCAAATGATCATGGACCTCGATCAAATTGGGTCAGACTTGAGTTACCATTGTATCCAGATCAAAGAGATCAAGCATCGGATTAATAGGAGCCGTCCATTCCAGAGAATGGTTAGATCTAAGCCATCGGTCAACTTCTAGTCAATCCGAGTTCAAGATAGAATCAATCATGACCATAGATCAAGATCTGAAAATTTCAACCAAATCAGAAGTAATCTGACCGTTGGATCAAGCTCAAGATGTTCTAGACCATCCATTAAAGAAAAGGGAAGATCTGGAACATCCACCACTGATCTGGTTAATCCGAGCTGGGAACAGGTAGATCAGGACCATTGATTGGGATCTGTGGGGTTTGGTTCAGATCTGAAGAGATCCGACCGTTGGATGAAGTCAAATCGATCTTAGTCGTCCGTTGCTAATTTCCTTCTGCGCTATAAGCCCTGGACTAGCTGGGTCGAACTCAACTGGCTTGGCTGACTGGACCAAACCCAAGGTTGAACCAAAGGCTGGCTGAACTCAAGTGAAGGGATGGGCTGAGCTGGACCAAAGTTGAGCTGCGAGCTGCTGGAATGAACCCAAGCTGGCTGAATCAAACCACTGAAGCTGGCTTCGCTCACCGAACCACTGAAGCCGAGACAAACAAAAGGAAGCAGGGACGTGCGATGTAGGGCAGATGGGGAGAGGCGATACACACAGACGAGACGAGGGGTTCCCGACTCGATCACATCTTCTCCACTCTCATCGCCGGCGGTTCTCATCCATCTTCCGCGGGCCGGTCTTCCGACTTCCCACTCCATCTCTTCTTTCGGGGTTCGAAGAGGAGTTTCCTCCATTTTCATCACCGCCGACCACAAGCTAGGGCTCGGGGTCCGAACCCTAGTCGACTTCACAGCAGCTTCCTTTCGGGTTGAGGGAAGCAGCCAGCCATCTCCATCACTCTCCACCATCACGACTTCGCCAGTTTCCTTTAGGGTTGAGGGAAGCGACGATCCATCCACTGCCGTTAGCAGCAGATCTCTTTCCAGCAGTTCAATTTCAGTAGATGTTCTTCTTTGTCTAGCTTCATCAGATTCAGTAGCTTCAATTCCCAGCAGCAATTCTTCCTTCATAGCAGCAGATTTCCAACAGATTTCTTTACAGCTCCTTGATCCAATCCGTTTCTTTACAGCACTTTTGTTTACAGCAATTCCTTCATTTGCTTTCTTAATAGTTTTTTCTTCATCCACAGCTTTACTTCATCAATCCCGGCAGCCAGCTTTTCTTCAGCAGGCCGAGTAGCAGTTTTCCTTGATTAGTTCAATTACTTCACAGCAGAGTTAATTCCAAGCAGTAGTTTTCCTTCCAAGCATTTCTTCACAGATTTCCTTCGCAACTGCCTCTTCAAAGAGCTGAGTGGCAGTTCAAGCTCTTCATCCAGCATTCATCAGTTCGGCAGAACTCAATTTACAACAATTCTTCCTCACAGTTTCTTCATTACGGCAGTTTTCTTCACATCACAAAACTCTTTGGTCAATTGCATGTTTGGATTGGATTCAAATGTTGATTGATCTTAATTGATGTTGTTTGTGATTGATTGTTAAGTGTTTATATTGGATATATCTTTTCCATATTAATTGGCACATACTCGAAGCAATTTTTAGCATGCCTATATTGTGTTTGATTAAATGTTTCTTAGAACAAAACATTCAATTGTGATGTTTCTTAGTTGTTTAACTTTTGTTCTATATTGCTCTTTCCATTGCTTTCAGTTTCATGTCTTCATTTTATTGCAATTAAGTTAGATCAGACAAGATTTCTTTAATGCTATAGGTTTTGTTCCATTTCTAGGTTTCATTGATGCCCTATTTCTTGAATGTTTCTTTCATGTTGCCTTTTCTCTTTTCTACAAGTGTAGTTAGGGTAAATTAGATTTCCTTACCTGCATTGTCTTTCCTTGATTAGAATTGGATTTCATACCTGCTTTGCTATTTCTTTTCGTAGTCTTAACATTCAAATCCAAGCCCCAGTTTGATATCAAAAATCCAAAAGCAATAACATACGATCCGGAGAATTATCATGTACCGACTACATTCGTTGGGAGACGACTCGAGTTACTCTATACTACATTAGTTTAGAGGAGTTCGATACTTAAATTGTATTTAATACTCGCGGTACGACACGCGTGGCCATCAGGCGGCCGGCGACCGGCAACCGCCGCCGCCGCCGCCGCCGGCGAGCCGGTGACCGCCGTCGCCGGCCGGCGGCGAGCCGGTGACCGCCAGCGGTGGCCGGCGATCGCCGCCGGCGGTGGCCGGCGATCGCCGCCGGCGGTGGCCGGCGATCGCCGCCGGCGGTGGCCGGCGATCGCCGCCGGCGGTGGCCGGCGATCGCCGCCGGCGGGCGGACGATCGCCGGCGGGGCCGGCGATCGCCGCGCCGGCGACGATCGCCGGCGGCCGGCGACGATCGCCGGCGGCCGGCGACGATCGCCGGCTGCTGGCAACCACCGTCAATCGCCGGCAGCCAGCGACGACGCCAACAACTGGTCGGCAATCTGCGCCGATCGTCGACGGTCGACGCTGACAGTCGGCTGTCGGTGTTGGACACCGACTGCCTACGCGTACACCGACGATCGACGTCGACGCCCTTATGTCTAAACAAATAAAATTATCTATGCAAATTCTAAAGGGTAATACGGTAAAATATTATATTAGGTTATAGACTATTACCTCCAAACAAATAAGATTTTATTTGATTACCTAAATTGAACCAAACAACTTTAGGTTATGTTTCATTCTCTATAACCTTGGTTATGTGATTACTTGGTAATGACATAACCGAGGTTATATATGATAACTTGAACCAAACGTATCCTAAGAGGCATCACCTAAGCCCTCAGCTCGCTCCATGTGTTATTTTTCATGCTTCACTTGTGTAGTTCACCTACTACACACAACTATTATCCAATTCTTCTATCATGTAGTCCATCGAATGCCCCCACACTATTCTTTTTCGATCTCCATGGACCTTAAATCATTGGATATCCACAAACCTTGGTCAGACCAAGTCGTGTCCATGTGAGGTTTACATATACATATCAAATTTAAAGATATTATCAAAATATCAAAACATATAATCGATCGATTCCAATAAAAAAATTAATTACACGAACACATGCAAATATTATATAAGAAACAGTCATTTATTTTAAACAAAATTAAACCTTCTATTTCTTAAAATAAAATAAAAAAATATAACTTATGTATTGCAATAAATGCTTGTTGGGTCAAATCCTAAAAAAGTTAATATGTTTATCTTCCTCATGCGCTAGCTATAATATCCGGACTAGTAGCCTCGTAATTTACCTCCTCCGTATTGACTCTGGGACGGATTGGCGGGGACACTGGGGGTGAGCGATCGTCTTTTGCCACCAATAAATGCTTCTCTATTTTTACGAGGTTTTTTCAACCTCGGACGACCGGTCCGGCCTTACGGATGTTTCCCACCGGTCTCCAGGATAAATCGGAAAGCATTCGCAGTGGACGATCTAGAAGCTCAACGTCCCAGGATTCGCGGCCCATTTAACCAATAAATACTTCTCGAACCATATGGTCCATGCATATGGACACTCATGCAATGCACCTACTATCTTGATTTCTAAATGGTAACTTAATCGACTGGGATGCTTAATTTTCAAATGAAGATACAACGCACAAGCATCAAACAACCTATTGATTATTATTATTTTTACAATCCCTATCCTATTTTCATGGCTTCATTAAAGTAACACCGACCTTGATTAAAGATGATTATGATGATAATTACTTAAACCCTATAAACTTTATTAATAAAACAAACAAACATGTGCGTATTACAAATTACTCACTGTATGTATTTGTACAGATATATTGACATCAAGTCATAAATTATTATATATATGTTTATGACAATGCAGGGATAAATAATAAAAGGAATATAGTTTAAATTTTAATTGAATTTATTTGATAGATAAATTAGAAAAAAACTTAACTAATATTAATAGAATTAAAGTGTCTGCCTGCATGGAGCCCAAGAGGAGCTGGAGAATGACAGCGAAAGAAAAGTCATGTACTCTGTATCTGAGCTCACATCAGACAAATAGCGTTCTATATCAGTTGAGTTTTACTGTAAGTTCAATGAATCATGTCCGGGCAAATATTCTCCCTTGAACCATTAATGTTCCTATAGATTGTTTTATTTACAAAACAATTCAATGTCCAAAATTTCGATTTGTATTAGATTTTCGAAAATTTTAGACTAGCGTAATAAATATTTTTTAATTATTAATTATTTTATTTATTTTTAATAACCTCAACAATCAAATAATGACAATGGTAGGTGAATGGCTCCTATCAGCCTGTTCACTTCTATGTGCGAATGAAACACTATATGAATTACACAGAAATTAGGTTCTTCTATTTTATCCATTTAAATAATGGATGAATAATTAAAAAAAATAATTCATTGATTATTTTTTTAATAAATTTTTGTTCGTTTAAAATTTGAAGAAATGAACTTTTCTTCACTTTCTCACGTCAACCCCATGGCCTCACTTGGATCTCTCTTGTAGCAGTATTGTGAAGTTGATTGTAGCAACCACAAGCTCGATCGTGGCGGCCATGAGCAGCCTGGTGGCTATCAGCGATCTCGCAAATCGCAACCATGAGCGAACTCATGGGCACTAAAAGAGAATAAATTATCTAATATTTTCCTTAGTAATATTTTCTTAGTAATCTGCTAATTGACAGTTTCTTAATGAATCTGTTAATTAACAATTTCCTTATTATATTTATATTATTATATTAGACATTTTCTTTATTAATCTGTTAATTGACAGATTCATTATAAATATGTTAATTAACGGTTTTGTTATTAATTTTTCATTTGACTAGGTATCCTAAGATTTCTATAAATTGTGTATCTTATGGACAAGTTTTTTTAATCAAGTAAGTTATTTTGTTATCTCTTCTTTTCTCTCTTTCTACATCTCTTCTCTCTCTCTACTTCTCTTACTTTTTCATGATATCAGAGCCATAGCTCCTCATACCTTACGTGCCGCTCTTTTTAAGCAACGTCTTTCTTCTTCTTCATGTGACGCTTGCTATTACCATTACCATTATTATTATTATTATTATTTTCGAAAAAAAGGCTACCACATGCCCTTTTTTTTACTTGCCATCCTCCTTCCTCGTTTTTATCACCCGCCAACTCATGACGGGAAAGTAAGGGACAAGAGGAATAACCTCTGTGTCTTTTGGCCCAAGCTACAAAATTTTTTTGGTTCTTTATTATTTTGATATCGAATGTTCAGAGATGTCAAAATTGTCTGTAATTTGGACATACTGGTATTCAATGTCCTAAAAGACTCGACAGAACCTTCATCGGTGGTCCTTCAGCTTTAAGAAGATGTCAAATTTGTCTCCAAATTGGACATACTGGTATTAAATGTCCTAAAAGACTCGATAGAACTTTCATCGGTGATCCTTCAGCTTTAAGAAGATCTTTAAGACACACAACTACTTCACAAGTCCATCCTAAAGTTCTCTCATCTGTGTCTACTCATGGCAAACCTTTAAAATGTTTATCTACTGAATGGTATATTGACACTGGAGCAACTCATCATGTCACATCAGATTACAATATCTTTACAGAAGCACTACCATACACTGGTTCGGATACGGTACAAGTAGGTGATGGCTCAGGTTTGCATATTACTAATCTTGGAAACATCCATTCATTTGTCCAATAGTACTTTTCACATGCGCAACATCTTTCATGTTTCATCCATTACTAAAAATTTACTCTCTATCCGTCAGTTTTGCCTTGATAACAATGCCCTTTTTGAATTTCATCATGATCATTATCTTATAAAAGATAGAGGAGCAAATACTACCGTGTTTCTTGGGAAACATAAAAATGACTTCTACTATCTTTAAAATTCTTCAATCAAAGCTTTTATTGGTGAACGCGCAAATAAACCAACCTGGCATGCTCGACTTGATCATCCTTCCCTTCATATTATTCAGTCGATCATAAATAGGTATGATTTACCTACTTCCTCTACTTCATCTCCATCTCATTCATGTCAGGCATGCATAGAATCTAAAAGTCATAAGTTATCTTTTTCTTCATCTGAACGCGTTTCTGATTTTCAACTTGAAATAATTCATTCTGATATTTGGGGTCCTGCACCTATGGTGTCTAACCATGGTTTCTTATATTATGTTACCTTTATTCATCTTTTTAGTAAATATACTTGACTTTATCCTATGAAAAGAAAATCTGATTTATTTGATATATTCTGTAATTTTCAAAAACAAGTTGAACGATATTTTAATTGCAAAATACTCTCTCTTCATTCTGATTGGGGAGGAGAATATCAAGTTCTTCATCATCATCTTGTCTCTTGTGGGATTGTTCATCGAGTCTCTTGCCCTCACACTCCAGAACAAAATGGCGCTGCTGAGAGAAAACATAGACATATAGTTGAAACTGCCTTAGCTCTTCTTCATAATGCATCGGTTCCACGTAAATTTTGGGATGAAGCTGTTTGTACTGTAGCATATCTCATAAATCGACTTCCTACCCTATTGCTCAATCATAAGTGTCCTTTGGAAAAACATTATAATCAAACTCCTGAATACACCTTTCTCTGAATCTTTGTTTGTGCATGTTATCTATGGTTACACTCCTACTCTAAACACAAACTTGATTCTCGTTCATTATTATGTGTTTTCCTTTGTTATAGTAATATGCATCATGGGTATCGTTGCTTACATATACCAACTGGACGGATATATACATCACGACATGTTACTTTTGATGAATCTCTGTTCCCTTTTTCGACAGCCTCTTCAATCTCTCCTCCAGATACAGGTGGTACTTTCTTGGTGTCACCCAACAATATTGTTGGGACCGGGTGCATGTTGACATGGATGCGGGTTCGTAATTTTAAAATTAATTACGTGCAGCGGAAGGTTTAGCATAAATAATTTCTCAAATTATTTAATCACACATCTAAGCATACAACTTTATCTTGTGTAGACATGATCATATATTTAAAATTTTGCAGAAAGTAAACTAATTTACTTAATACCTCGCGTAACTCGAAGGAAGGGACGAGATCCAACCGTAAGCATCCCTCGGAAGCTCCGCCTCTATTCGCGTCCACGCCGAGAATCTTCGGGATGACTTCACAAAGCCATGAGTTTCATGTTCTCGAGAACTACTAGATTCTCCGAGAACGCGACAAGAAAAACAAAGAGAGAAGTAATCACATCGGAAAAACTCACTACCAAGGTTGGCCGAAATCACAATTCCGGCGAGAAGGAGGAAGATGACTTGCGCCCAATCCCAAGGTGATAATGGTCGGAGAGGAAGATCGTCCCAACGGAAGAACTTTGTTGCCTCGGTGCTTCTCCTTGTGCTCACGGCAAGAAGAAGGGAGAAGAGCCTTGTGGCCGGCCAAGAGAAAGAAGGGAGGAGAGGGAGAGAGCCCAGGCAAGAATACTTGGATTATTTTCCAAGTCTTGCCTTGGGTCCTTTATATAGTGGTCTCTCAACCGCCAAGTCTCTTTTTTCTTATGGAATAAATTTTCTATGACTTATTCCATTATGCCAAGTTTTATCATTTTTTAATTCATAATAAAAATCCGCCCAAGTCTGCTTTTTTCTTAAGGAATAAATTTTCTTATCATGGTAAATCAATCCATGATTGATTTTATAAAATAAAATAAACCAATCCATGGTTCATTTTAATTTCCATGAAAAATAAACCAAACCTTGGTTTATTATATAAAAATTTATATCATCCATAATTTTATAAAACAAACCACACAATTGGTTTATTTTATAAATTGAACCAAAAACCTGGTTCTCTCCCTTTGTTGTGGTCGGCCAAGCAAAGAGGATGGAGACCCTCTTTGGCCGGCCCATCCAAGCCACGCCCCAATGAATTAAACTCATTTAATTCATCTATTAAGTTTTCAAAAGACTTAGCCATTTTACGCTTCCGATGCGTCTCTGATAAATTCAGATTCGACTTATCGTTTGGCTCAACCAAACCTAATCTCTCTTGATTGGAAAATCCAATTTTCAACTCGTTTTAAATCCCTCGGATTACTCGTAGTGTGTGTGACTAAATAGGCTTTCGATTTATGTTGGTCGTCTATAATTAACCAATTATAGAATGATCATGAGTGGCACCTAGCAGTACATCATGATCCCCAATTAATCGAAAGATCAACGGTTGACCTCAGAAACTATTCTGAAACCCTTCAGCAGCTATAATGAATCGTGCCCCATTCCCTTCACCATCTTATACCCACTTGGTTCAGGACATGGTCTATGTGTGTCAGTCCCCACTAGGCTGACTACGTCACACCTAGCTCAAGTAACGTTTTCTCGTCCTATGGATTCTAATTACACTCATGTATTTAAGAGATTCATACTCTGAATATGTCATGCTCTGGCCAGAGGCTTCGAGTAACAATCCGACGATAGGCCTTGGGTATACATCTCCTCGTAAGGAGTGGTGAATCCTTTGTAGGCTGTTCAAACATCTTCGGGCACTTCGGCTTATACCCAATCATCCTGGGTCCACACCTCCTTGGAGATGCTTGCTTAAGATGTCAAAGTATAAGTCTCCATGACCAAGATGACTTGAACACCGCAAGTCAAAGGCACATCGCACTTAAGCTGCAGTAAGAACTTCATTGACATATCCATATGTAGACTACCATATAAAGTTCTACAGCCAGTCACTCCAATGAACTAGTCCCCTTAACTAGCATTCATGTTTATCTCCGGACATCTCAATGTCACCAGCCAGTGAGAATCAGCTGATTAGAGAATAACCCATGCTAGTCTCAACAGAATTGATAGTGTCCGAATTTATCAATTCATCGACTAGGGACAATTTCAATACTTCACAATTGCACATGTAGAGATAATCACTAGTTGTGAATTCATCACAAATTCTCTCATGCTGTGAATTGTATTGCGGACATTCAGTAAATGAGTTTAAGATCTTAATCAAATACATAAATATGTATACTCAAATAGTGAATATTCATTTATTAAAATAAATGATTACAATCATAAGGCGATTGCCTTTGGACATTTTTCTCATATCACTAACAAACTCCCACTTGGCCTAATGCCAATCGCTACGGTATCCAATACCACAGACTCTAACATGACCCTCAAACTTGCTTTGATGCAAGGCCTTAGTTAAAGGATCCGCTAAATTCCTTTCAGTGGGAATTTTCTCAATTTGTATATCATTCCTACTTATAATCTCTCTGATCAGATGATAGCGGCGAAGCACATGTTTGGATCGCTGATGAGACCTTGGTTCCTTAGCTTGTGCAATAGCTCCATTGTTGTCGCAATAAACCGGTATTGCTTCATCAATGGTTGGAACCACACCAAGTTCTGAGACAAACTTCTTGATCCAGACTGCTTCCTTTGTTGCTTCCGAAGCTGCAATATATTCCGCTAAATTCCTTTGCTTCTAACGATATCCTTTTGCCACTAATCTAACCTTAAAGGTAACAACATTACCTTCCATGTCGGTTTTCTTCTTGAAAACCCACTTGCACCCTATGGGCTTAATCCCTTCAGGTGGGTTAACCAAGTCCTACACTTGATTTTTGTACATGGAATCCATTTCCGACTTCATGGCTTCAAGCCACTTATCCCTTTCTGAATTTTTCAGAACATCTTCATAACTGATAGGTTCGTCATTGTTAATGAGTAACACGTCATTCGATTCACTTATGAGAAATCTGTATCTCTCTAGAATATTGCATGTCCTATCAGACCTACAAAGAAGTGATGTCATTTTAGGTTCATCTGATAGCTCATCATTATGAGTTATTGGTTGTGGGTCTAGACTGAGTGTCTCTGTAATGTCTATTAGAGTTTATTGAACTTCTTCAAGTTCAATGCTACTCCCACTGTTTTCTTGTAAAAGAAATTCTTTTTCTAGAAATACAGCATGCCTTGAAACAAACACCTTTTGTTCCAAGGGATGATAGAATTGGTAACCCTTCGTTTCCTTAGGATATCCAATAAATAGACATTTGTCAGACTTAGCATCCAATTTGTCTGATACAGTCCACTTTACATAAGCAGGACAACCCCATATCTTTAGGTGAGATAAATGAGGTTTCTTACTATTCCACATCTCATATGGAGTAGTAGAGACTACCTTGGTCGGGACTCTGTTTAGCAAGTAAACAGCTGTCTTAAGCGCATAGCCCCAAAAGGATTTTGGAAGAGTTGCATGATTCATCATAGATCTAACCATGTCCATCAAGGTTCGATTACGCCTCTCAGATACACCATTATGCTGAGGTGTATATGGTGGAGTCCATTAAGACAATATCCCATTGTCCCTAAGATAATCTTGAAACTCTTGACTTAAGTTTTCATCACCCCGATCGGATCGAAGTATCTTAATACTTTTGCCAAGCTGTTTCTCTACTTCACTTCTGAACTCTTTGAATTTCTCAAAAGCTTCAGATTTGTGTTTCATTAAGAACACATACCCGAATCGTGAGTGATCATCGATAAATGTAATGAAGTAGCTATAGCCTCCTTGTGCAAGAGTTGACATTGGTCCACATGCATCAGTATGTATTAGACCAAGCAATTCTCCCACTGGTTTACCTTTTCGGAAAAGGGTAATTTGGTCATCTTGCCTTTTAAGTATGATTCGCATGTATCAAATGAACCAGGTTCAAATGATTCCAGAATTCCAAATCGGTGTAATTTGGTCATGCGTTTCTTGCTTACACGGCCAAGACGACAATGCCACGTATAGGAGTCTATTTGATTATATATTCGAGCACATTTGTTGCTAACTTCGATATTGAAAACGTCACCGGATAAATCTAACGTGTAGATACCATTGCATAAAGTTACGGTCCCATAAAGAACACCATTTAAAGTTATGTAACAGCAATTGTTACTAAAAGTTAAATGGTAACCCTTTTCATTTAAGCATGAAATAGATACAATGTTCTTTATTAACTAAGGAACAAAATAACAATTATCCAATTCTAAGACAAGTCCAGTAGGGAGCTTTAGCAAATATGTTCCGATGGCAATAGCAGCAATCTTTGCTGCATTTCCAACTCGCAAATTCACTTCTCCCTTGACGAGTCTTCTTCTATTCCTTAGCCCGTGTATGTCATTACATATATGTGAGATACACCCAGTATCAAGTACCCAGGTATACGAGGAAATAGAGTGACATTCAATAACGAAGATGCCTGAAGAGGATGGGGCATCGGATGCCTTCTTCTTCAAGGACTCAAGATAAACCTTGCAGTTTCTTCGTCAGTGGCCCTCCTTGCCGCAGTGATGGCAAGTGCCTTTTGGTGCCTTTTCAATCCTTTTGGCCTTAGTTAACTTATTGGTGTCCAAAATGGAACGCAAATTCAGAGAAGACATGATCAGGTGATTATCCTAGAAATACAAATTGAGGTTATGTGATGAGAATGATAAAGAATCCATCAATATACATTAATTAAATCCTATTTATTTTTCGAACTGAATAACCCTTTTTATCAATTCGGGAGATCGTAGGAACATCTCCAAATAGGTTGATATCCAACCATAGATAAGAACAATCATGGCTAGAGTCCATCAAGTTATTCTTAGCTATGAAGGTAGGTAATTATACCGATTACATATTATATATATGTAACTATCACATTATGCTATCAACTAATTGAATGTTTGCATAAATCATTGGGTTGTTAACTCATTAACAAGTATGCAACAATACACATAGCACCCAACTGCACCTCTCTTTACATCGACCTTGGCTGTGGCACAACAAATCGATGCTCCAAGCTTAAGGCTGACCCATTAATCAAGAAATAGTTTTAATATGGTTGGAGCTCATTCAACCGTTTAGTCAGGCTTGGATGTCTCCAACAACCAAAACTAAGGATTGACCTCTGACTCCAACTATATTAATCATAAACTAATTCCATGGTTTGAACATGTTGAGGTTCAAGCCGGGCATGGATGTGTCCATCAACCCAAACGAGAAACAAAACTCCGGTTCTAACCATATTAATGGAAGGTGTTGGCCTTAATATTTTGTAAGGGGTTTTGGGTCTCATCTTTTTCTTTTAAGCATATTCATGACATATAATTATGTCATGTACTAACGATTTCCTTAATAAAGTATGTATGTGACTTAATTTATCAAGTCTCATTAATTGAATTAGGAACCGGATTTCCTAATTCTAATTTCATACTTTATTCAAGGAATTATTTTGGGAAACAATTTCCTAAATTATCATAATCAATTTCGGAATTAATATGTTTAAGACTTTGATTTCTCTAAATCAAATCTTATTAAATTAAGAGATAGATTCCCTTAATTCAACCACATATTATTTTCATGAAAATCTTATTTAAGGAAATATACTCTATAGGAAATAATTTTCCTAATTAATTTTGGAGACAATAATATGTAAGAGCATCACCTCATAAATCAAATAAGGAAATTATCGTTTGAGAATCACCTCAAAATTTCCAAGATTTGATCACATATTTTATTTATGGAAAATTAATATCAATAACTTAATTTGGACGGCTCCCCGAGGCTCAATCCAAAATAAGAATTTATTGATAATATAATTTAGACGGCTCCCCGAGACTCAATCCAAATTAAACATTTTACAGTTTAAATTCAATTTAGGAAATTTAATTATAACACTAACTTTAAATTGGACGGCTCCCCGAGGCTCAATCCAAAATAAAGAATTTTATAAATAATTTAATTTCCAATTATGAATTTAAATGTCAATTAATATTCCCATAATTTGTCTAGACTTTCTTGAAAGAAAGTGCCTAAAATTGTGAGCTTTCCATAAATGGAAAGTTTCCAAAATAAAAGGTTTTCAGAATAATTGTAAGTTTCTTGTACAAAGAAAACTTACGTTTTTCCAAAATTGGAAAATTTCCACAATGGGAATTTTCAAAATTGGAAAGTTTCCAAAAATGGAAGGTTTTCACAATTATCATAAAATTTCAGAAACAGGGATATTTCAAAAGTTTGCGAAATTTCATGATGATTTCCAAACTTTGAAATTCCTAAATCGAAAATTTACCATAATTGGAAAGTTTCCATAATTGGAAAATTTTCCAAAATTGAGATCACGACAAAGTTTTCCGCAAAACAATTATATGATTATGTCGAACACTAACTTGCTCTGATACCACTGTTGGGACCAGGTGCATGTTGACATGGATGCAGGTTCGTAATTTTAAAATTAATTTCGTGCAGCGGAAGGTTTAGCATAAATAATTTCTCAAATTATTTAACCACACATCTAAGCATACAACTTTATCTTATGTAGACATGATCATATATTTAAAATTTTAAAGAAACGTAAACTAATTTACTTAATACCTCGCGTAACTCGAAGGAAGGGACGAGATCCAACCGTAAGCATCCCTCGGAAGCTCCGCCTCTATTCTCGTCCACGCCGAGTAACTTCGGGATGACTTCGTAAAGCCACGAGTTTCGTGTTCTCGAGAACTACTAGATTCTCCGAGAACGCGACAAGAAAAACCAAGAGAGAAGTAATCACATCGGAAAAACTCACTACCAAGGTTGGCCGGAATCACAATTCCGGCGAGAAGGAGGGAGATGACTTGCGCCCAATCCCAAGGTGATAATGGCCGGAGAGGAAGATCATCCCAATGGAAGAACTTTGTCGCCTCGGTGCTTCTCCTTGTGCTCACGGCAAGAAGAAGGGAGAAGAGCCTTGTGGCCGGCCAAGAGAAAGAAGGGAGGAGAGGGAGAGAGCCCAGGCAAGAATACTTGGATTATTTTCCAAGCCTTGCCTTTGGTCCTTTATATAGTGGCCTCTCAACCGCCAAGTCTCTTTTTTCTTATGGAATAAATTTTCTATGACTTATTCCATCATGCCAAGTTTTATCATTTTTTAATTCATGATAAAAATCCGACCAAGTCTCCTTTTTTCTTATGGAATAAATTTTCTTATCATGGTAAATCAATCCATGATTGATTTTATAAAATAAAATAAACCAATCCATGGTTCATTTTAATTTCCATGAAAAATAAACCAAACCTTGGTTTATTATATAAAAATTTATATCATCCATAATTTTATAAAACAAACCACACAATTGGTTTATTTTATAAATTGAACCAAAAACTTGGTTCTCTCCCTTTGTTGTAGTCGACCAAGCAAAGAGGATGGAGACCCTCTTTGGCCGGCCCATCCAAGCCACGCCCCAATGAATTAAACTCATTTAATTCATCTATTATGTCTTCAAAAGACTTAGCCTTTTTACGCTTCCGATGCGTCTCTAATAAATTCATATTCGACTTATCGTTTGGCTCAACCAAACCTAATCTCTCTTGATTGGAAAATCCAATTTTCAACTAGTTTTAAATCCCTCGGATTACTCGTAGTGCGTGTGACTAAATAGGCTTTCGATTTATGTTGGCCGTCTATAATTAACCAATTATAGAACGATCATGAGTGGCACCTAGCAGTACATCATGATCCCCAATTAATCGAAAGATCAACGGTTGACCTCAGAAACTATTCTGAAACCCTTCAACAACTATAATGAATCGTGCCCCATTCCCTTCACCATCTTATACCCACTTGGTTCAGGACATGGTCTATGTGTGTCAGTCCCCACTAGGCTGACTACGTCACACCTAGCCCAAGTAACGTTTTCTCCTCCTACGGATTCTAATTACTCTCATGAATTTAAGAGATTCATACTCTGAACATGTCATGCTCTGGCCAGAGGCTTCGAGTAACAATCCGACGATAGGCCTTGGGTATACATCTCATCGCAAGGAGTGGTGAATCCTTTGTAGGTTGTTCAAACATCTTCGGGCACTTCGGCTTATACCCAATCATCCTGGGTCCACACCTCCTTGAAGATGCTTGCTTAAGATGTCAAAGTATAAGTCTCCATGACCAGGATGACTTGAACACCGCAATTCAAAGGAACATCGCACTTAAGCTGCAGTAAGAACTTCATTGACATATCTATATGTAGACTACCATATGAAGTTTTACAGCCAGTCACTCCAATGAACTAGTTCCCTTAACTAGCATTCATGTTTATCTCCGGACATCTCAATGTCACCAGCCAGTGAGAATCAGCTGATTAGAGAATAACCCATGCTAGTCTCAACAGAATTGATAGTGTCCGTATTTATCAATTCATCGACTAGGGACAATTTCAATACTTCACAATTGCACATGTAGAGATAATCACTAGTTGTGAATTCATCACAAATTCTCTCATGCTGTGAATTGTATTGCGGACATTCAGTAAATGAGTTTAAGATCTCAATCAAATACATAAACATGTATACTCAAATAGTGAATATTCGTTTATTAAAATAAATGATTACAATCATAAGGCGTTTGCCTTAGGATATTTTTCTCATGTCACTAACAATTATCAAAAGAGATGGCATCCTAGGTCCTGCTCCGGAGCTCCCTAATAACTCTCCTATACCATCAGAATCGCCTCAAGTTGCTGCTCCAATCTTAGAAGTCTCACCAACCGAAGATAATATGCTCTCTAGCTCTGGACCCTCGGATAATACAAATTCGGCAACAAACTCACCATGCCAACCCACTTCCTCATCACCGTCAACAAGTGATTCAGATGATAATGCTCCTCGTCGCATGCTTCCCTTAAGTGATATATATGCACGATGCCTACCAATGGCTACTCGATTTCCTCTTCCTCGAGCTCTAGTAGTTTCCTCAAAAACTATTGAACTGACTTGCTTTACACAGGCATACAAGGATCCAAATTGGCGTAATACAATGACTACATAATTTGATGCACTTCTTCACAATGGAACATGGAGCCTAGTTCCGCGCACTCCATCTATGAATGTTATGGGCTCGAAATGGATATTCCATCTTAAGCATCGAACTGATGGTTCTCTTGAATGGTATAAAGCTCGCCTTGTAGCCAAAGGATTTAGTCAACAACCAGGTATTGACTTCAATGACACCTTCAGCCTAGTCATCAAAATTACATCTGTCAGATTATTGTTATCAATAGCTGTTAGTTCGTATTGGTCTATCCGACAATTAGACATTTCTAATGCATTTCTTCATGGTATTCTTGAGGAAACGATATTTATGGAGCAAACCACCTGGGTTTATTCATCCACAATTTTCATCTCATGTTTGTCACCTCAAGAAATCTTTATATGGTCTTCGGCAAGCTTCTCGTGCATGGTTTCATCAATTATCTAAATGGTTATAGGCTCAAGGATTTTCTCGATCAAAAACTGACTCCTCTCTATTCTACAGACATAATGATGGATTTATGATATTTTTTCTTATTTATGTGGATGACATTCAATTAACTAGCAATGATGAACAGGGCATCACATATTTATTAAGTTTTCTCAATCAAGAATTTCCTATTCGAGATTTAGGAAATGCTTGTTTTTTTTTGGTATTGAACTTATTCCACATGATAAAGGTTATATCCTCTCTCAGAGCAAATATATTACTGGCCTTCTTCAAAGAGCTAAAATGGATAGAGCACGTCCGGTCTCTACACCTATTGCTCCAAATAATGTCTTTACTCCTTCTTCCTCTTCGGTGATGGTTGATCCCCAGGTTTATCGAAGTATTGTTGGAGCTTTACAATATGTTACCATCACGCGCCCTGATATTACATTTGCAGTAAATCGTGTTTGTCAGTTTATGCATACTCCTACTGAACAAAATTGAAAATGTGTGAAAAGAATACTTTGTTATCTCAAAGGCACTATTCTACATGGTCTTTTTTTATATCGACACTCATCTCGAGATTTACATACCTATAGTGATGCGGATTGAACCAGTTCTCCTGAAGATAGACGCTCTACTAGTGGATATGCAATATTTCTTGGACGAAATCTTATCTCTTGGAATTTGAAAAAGCAACCTACAGTATCTCGTTCAACCACTGAAGCTGAATATAAAGCTATAGCCAATACAACGTCAGAAATTATTTGACTTCAATCCTTTCTTTCAGAACTTCATCTTGCATCATATATTGCACCAAAGATTTGGTGTGATAATATTGGAGCAACATATCTTACATCAAATCCAATATTTCATCCTCGTACAAAACATGTTGAAATTGATTATCATATTATTCGAGAGCGCGTGGCAAGCAAACAATTATTTGTTTCTTATATCTCTACAGAAGATCAAATTGTTGATATCTTTACCATGCTATTATCCAGACAACATTTTAGTAAATTATCATGCAAACTCAACGTCAGAGATCTCTCATTAAGTTTGTCGAGGGGGGGGGGGGTAAAAGAGAATAAATTATCTAATATTTTCCTTTGTAATATTTTCTTAGTAATCTATTAATTGACAGTTTCTTAATGAATCTGTTAATTAACAATTCCTTATTAAATTTATATTATTATATTATTATATTAGATATTTTCCTTATTAATTTGTTAATTGACAGATTCGTTATAAATCTGTTAATTAATGGTTTCATTATTAATTTTTTATTTGACTAGGTATCCTAAGGTCTCTATAATTGTGTATCTTATAGACAAGTTTTTTCAATCAAGAAAGTTATTTTGTTATCTCTTCTTTTCTCTCTTTCTACATCTCTTCTCTCTCTCTACTTCTCTTACTTTTTCAAGCACTAGCAATTGCACATAAGCTAATAGGGTAATGACAATAATAGATGATAATCTCAAATTAATTTCAATCAATTGAGTTTATTATATTTGACATCATATCAAAATCAATATGCATTGATTTCAATTAATTGATTTTTATTATAATTGGCATATTATGGATCGATAACAAAAATAATATTTTTAAATTTTTTATACTCATGATTGTATGTCATAATTAATGATAGATAACATATATAAATAAGCTTATTGGCTTCAATAATAAATTATCCTAGAATTTTATTCTTTATCCTTCTTCGTCTCCTATTTATTTCTTACATGGTATCAGGGCATAGTTATTATCTTCATCTTAATGTTCTTCTTTTGTTTTTCAGAGCTGCTGATTTGATTTCAGCAATGTTCATCGGCGGCTTTTCTTCTTTTGGTTTTTCAAGCTGCTGATTTGATCCCAGCATCGTGCATCGACGGCATGAACAGGCATGAACAGAGAGTTGAGGACACAATATTGTTCCTTTACAATAACTTTGTTTCCCATGCCACTTCTTCTTTCTTTTGCTCTATTGTCTCATTCCCTTTTTTTCCCTTCTCTCGTGAGCTTCTCGTCTAGTGGCTTTTCGACTTCCTTCTTCATGACTACAAATCATCGTTCATGTCGTTGGCCTATTGTCTCCATTGCCTTCATTTCTAACTGGTTGATTGCTTCATTCGAGAAACTTCGTATTTAATTTCTTTTCCAGCAAGTTGAAAGCGAAATTATTTTCGATGTCATATACTCAACAATATCAAAGGGGCCAAAAGAAAAGTTTAGAACGATGTCAAATCTATCACATCATTGGTCATACTGGTTGTCATTGCTTTAGACGATTTGACTGGTCATATAGTCAGAGAAGATATTAAATTTGTCTCAGAGTTGGATATATTGGTCTTCAATGTCCTAAAAGATTTCACTCAAATTTTGTTGGTGATCATGTTGCTTTAAGATAATCAACTATTTCATAATATGGTCATGCATCTTCAAATCGACTACCGCTTTCGTCTGGGCAATTTATGGCTGAGTCATCCCATTCCAGATTTTCTGTTTCTATCTCTCCTAATATTGTTTCATCATCTCCTAAGAACCAGGTTGGCATCCAAATTCTGGAGCCGCTCATCATGTTACACCGAAGTATTATATTCTCACAGAAGCTTTGCCTTATCATGGACCTGACATGGTACAAATAGGTAATGACTCAGGTTTCCAAATTACCCATCTTGGAAACGCATTCTTTCATTCATGTGGTCGAAACTTTTTGTATGCGCAACACTCTTTATGTTCCTTCTATTATAAAAAATTTGCTTTCTGTGCATCAATTTGCTCTTAATAATAATGTGTTCTTTAAATTAATCTTCATCATTGCCTTGTGAAGGATCCCACAACAAGAACTATTCTACTTCGAGGAACCATTAAAGATGACCTTTACCATCTTTAACCCACCTCTACTAAATCATTTATTGGGGAACGCACTGATAAATTTTCTTGGCATTCACGTCTTGGTCATCCGCCTCTATGTCTTGTTCAAAATATCATTAATCAGTATGGTTTACGAATTTCTTTAAGCTCCTCATCTCATTTATGTGAAGCTTGCATGAAAGAAAAATCTCATAAATTACTTTTTGTGCCTTCTACTCACACCTCTAGTTTTCCTTTGGAAATTATTCACTCTAATGTGTGGGGTCCTCCTCCCATTCTTTCTAATCAGAGTTTTCTTTATTATGCTATTTTTATTGATAACTTTAGCAAGTTCACTTGGATTTTTCCTATGAAAAGAAAATATGATCTATTCGATATTTTTTGTCATTTTCAAAAGCATGTTGAGTGTTAATTTGATTGCAAAATATCTCCCTTCATTCTGATTGGGGAGGAGAGAATCAGGCGCTTCATCGTCATCTTACCTCCTTTGGCATCGTTCATTGAGTATCTTGTCCTCACACTCCTGAAAAAATAGAGCTGCCGAGAGAAAACATCGTCATGTAATTGAAGTTGTTTTAGGTCTTCTTAATCATACATCAGTTCCACTTAAGTTTTGTGATGTTGTCGTCCAAACCGCAGTCTACCTTATCAATTGTTTACCCACTCTACTACTTCAAAGCAAGTGTCCTTTGGAGCGACTTTATAATCATTCTCTAGATTATTCATTTTTTCGTATCTTTGATTGTGCACATTATCCTTGGTCATGACCTTACTCTAAGCACAAGTTAAACCCTCGCTCTCAACAATGTGTTTTCCTTGGTTATAGTAATTTGCATCATGGGTATTGTTGCCTCCATATTTCAATCGAACGGATATATATTTCTCGACATGTTACTTTTGATGAGTCTCTTTTTCCATTTGCAGTTACTACCTCGGATCCTCCTTCCGATAGTCTAGGCACCTTTCTAATATCACCAAGTGGTATAGTAGAATCCCCATGATTACTCCATCAGGACATGTTGAAAGTATAATGGGGGATGGTATCTTGCGCCCTGCTCCATCTCCACAAATTCCTATAGACTCAGCAGCAAATGATGATCCACTCTCTAGTTCTGATTCTCATCAATTTGATCACTTATCTTCGAGCAGCTTTGATGATGATACTGTTGGAGCAATCTATGGTCCGGAGAGACCATGTGTTTTGATGATTGGGAAAAGAGTTTAAGTTAGGTTCACTCTTGTATTTGATATGTGTATGTGAGTGTGAAGGTTTGTAGGATACACATAGGCTTAGCTGGACGGCTTTGAGTCCGGTGAAAGATGGCATGAGGAGATAAGTCGTGGGCTTATATTGTAACGCCCGCTTTTTTTTTCCCCTAAAGCGGCGTTACGCTAACATACTTAAGGCATGTAACATCATACTGCAGCGGAATAACTTAAGCCTTACATATACATGCCCCTGCTACCATCCCTAATATAATGACATGGAACTTCACATATGAACATCATGCTTAACATCATATCATAACATGCTTAACATTATACCATAAGGTTCATATCATATCATACTGGACATCTTATCATAAAGTTCCATAAGTCACTATTCGAGCATATAGGTAGCAAAAATAAAGTTCTTAGCATAAACGGTTAACACATTCGATTTCATGGGCCAAGTCACCAACACACACATACTTCAGGCCCTCCTGCTGCTTCCTCGTTATCCCCTTGCATGATCTGCGGTATAAGGAAAGAAGACTATAAGCACACAGGCTTAGTAAGACTCTTTCCTATTCACAAAAATCATTCATCATTCATTCATAAGCATATGGAACATAAGCATCATAAACATTTCTATCATAGCATAAAGCATAAACATAGGCATAAATCTAATTAAACATTCTTATCATAGCCTAAAGTATAAACATAGGCATAAACATAATTAAACATTCTAAGCATGGCATCATACATGGCATGAACATAACTTAATAAACTTTCCTAGCATGACATCATACATCGCATGAACATAAACATAAGATATAAACCAACCTATATGGCATAAACATAGGCATACATTCTAACATATCATAAGAGCATCTTCTTACCATAATCATAACATGGATCATTCATTCTCATACATATCTTTTAACATGGAGCATAAGCATAACACGTCATTATCATAACATAATGCATAACATGTATGAATGCATGGGTGGAATGCATATACATAGGGATGCTTAACTTTTAAAACATACTTTGAAAATGCTTAAACATCATCATCATAACATTTGGGGTCCCCGGCTTGTACCACATACATACATCATAGCGTGCATCCCTAGTAAATCCGAGGTAGCTAGCCCCGACCTACTAGGGTAAGGACAGCATAGTCGGTAGTCCCCGAACCGAGGCGTTCTCAAGGAGCCCATCCCTGTTGCACAGCTCCGGTAGTGCCAGAACCGTGGACAGCTCCGGTAGTCCAGAACCGGGGCGTTCTTAAGGTGCCCATCCCTTGGACCCATACTTGGGTCCGGTACAAGCCCATTCATAAAGTAAAATACTTTGCATGCTTCATCATTCATAAGACATTCATAGCATACTTATCATGGCATCATTCTTATCATGAACATGATCATAACATACTTGTCGTAACATCATTCTTATAATGCATAACCATGGCATATCATTCATAAACATGGCATATCATTCGTAAACATGGCATATCATTCATAACATGACATATCATTCATAAGCATAGCATATCATGTATAACCATGGCATATCATTCATAAACATGGCATATCATTCGTAAGCATGACATATCATTCATAACATAGCATATCATTCATAAGCATAGCATATCATGTATAACCATGGCATATCATTCATAAACATGACATATCATTCGTAAGCATGGCATATCATTCATAACATAGCATATCATTCATAAACATAAATCACATCTTACCATAGGGCCATTGGGACCCTTACTTGGAATAAATCTTAACTCTCATCCTATTAACCCTTATTGGCCGAAACTTATGAAGTCCCATGGCCATGTGAAAATTCACACAATCACCATCCATCATCCTTATATCATGGCAACCCATAAACATAAGTTAAAGTCAAAGACTCAACCCTAACCCTTGGGTCCTTGGGGTTGGCCGAACCATATGAGGCCTATAGGGTGTTCCAAAAATTCCCAAAATTTATACTTAACTTCTAAACATCATAAGGGAACATTAAATAACATTATCATGATTTTTAACATATTTTTAGACCTTTAAAACATGCTGGTCGAAACCCTTGAACTTAAGGTTCTGGGTTTTGCTTCTTTCATGTTGGCCGAAACATAGGAGGCCTATAGGGTGTTCCAAAAAAAATCCCAAAACTTATACATAATGTCTAAACATCATAAGGGAACATTAAATAACATTATAATGATTTTTAACATATTTTTAGACATTTAAAACATGGTGGCCGAAACCCTTGAACTTAAGGTTCTGGGTTTTGCTTCTTTCATGTTGGCCGAGACATATGGGGCCTCTAGGGTATCCCAAAAATTCCAAAAAATTATACTTAATGTCTAAACATCATAAGGGAACATTAAATAACATTATCATGATTTTTAACATATTTTTATACCTTTGAAACATGCTGGCCGAAACCCTTGAACTTAAGGTTCTGGGTTTTGCTTCTTTCATGTTGGACGAAACATATGAGGCCTATAGGGTGTTCCAAAAATTCCCAAAAATTTTACTTAACTTCTAAACATCATAATGGAACACTAAATAACATTATCATGATTTTTAACATATTTTTAGACCTTTAAAACATGCTGGCCGAAACCCTTGAACTTAAAGTTCTGGGTTTTGCTTCCTTCATGTTGGCCGAAACTCTAGGGTGTCCTAGATTACTCCAAAAATTCCCAAAAATTATAATTAACTTCTAAACATCATAAGGGAACATAAAATAATATTATCATGATTTTTAGCATAATTATGGACCCTTAAAACATGCTGGCCGAAACCTTTGAACATAGGAACCTTGATTTTGTTTCCCTTCAACATTAAATCCGAAACTAACCCATATATCATGCCAAAAATCATGGAAATCATTGGTAACTATTATACCACAGGTGAGGAAGTCTTACCTTAGTTTTCTTGATTTTTCGAACCTTGAAAGAGGAGAAGGAAGAGGACTTGGTATCTCTTGACCACAACTAGTCCTTGTCACCTTGTAGGAACTTGAGATCTTGAGAAATGAGACATCTTGTGAAGGTTTCTCCAAGGCACTCCTCCCTTTGGTGCTCGGCAAGATGAGGAATGAAGTGGAGAGGAAATGCACTTGATTGAGAGAATAAGTAACTCCCAAAACTCCTCTCATTATAACCCATCAAGGAGGCAAATGAAGAGCCTCTCCATGACTCTTCACCTCCTTTTACCTCTTAACTATCCTCCACTTCAATTACTCATAAGAATTCCTTGCTAGGTGAGTTGGTTAAAGCATTCTTGGTTGTAGAAGAGGTTCAATCCTTGGCTCATGCACATTTATTTTTATTTTGATTTTTATTTCATTTATTTTATTATTTTTTTATAATTCCGAAAATCCCCCCTAAAATCACCCATAATTATGCTAATATTCCTAAATAAAATTCTTTTATATTTATATTAATTTTACCTAATTTATATTAATTTTTACCTAATTAATACCTATTTTTGGAGCCCATTTAAAGCTCATTTGTACTTAGTTTTCTCAATTTAAATGAGAAAACATGGATTTCTAGGCCCAATTTTACATAATTATTTCTGGGCCCCTCGAAAAATTATCTAGACATGCTCAATATTTTCAGAAAATATTAAGAGAATTTTCCAGGTCGTTACAATCCCCCATACCTCTTGAAAGTTCATCCTCGAACTTAGAATAATTCCGGGTACTTGCGCCTCATTTCGTCCTCGCGTTCCCAGGTAGCTTCCTCGAACCGCTGGCTTCGCCATAAGATCTTGACTAGAGGTACCTCCTTATTCCTCAGCTTCTTGACTTCCCTATCTAAAATCTGGATGGGTCTGCTCTCATAACTTAGGTCCTCTTGTACTTGTACTATCTGCGGCTCGATCACTTGGTCCATATTCGGGATACACTTTTTAAGCAGGGATACGTGGAATACGTTATGGATAGCTGACATCTCTGGAGGCAGCTCCAACTCATATGCCACCTTACCAACTCTTTTCAGAATTAAGTATGGCCCCACATATCTCGGACTTAGCTTTCCTTTCTTCCCAAATCTTGTCACCCCTTTCATAGGAGCCACTTTAAGAAATACCAAATCTCCAACATTAAATTCCAATGGTCTGCGCCGGGCATCGGCATAACTCTTCTGCTATCATATCATTCTATTCATTATGCTACATTTCTACACTTAGGTGCTTCTAATAGATAACTATGATTTACTCTCAAACATTTTTTTTTCTAGCTCTAATTGTTTATCACTGTTTCTATTACCTATTGTCAAAATTTTGTCTACTCTTAAGTTATACACGAAAGAGTATAATTTAACGTATTCCTGGTTAATTTGCTACTTCAAACAAGACTCTAACTTTCACTTACTATGCACAAATTTATCATCTATGCCCCAACTTATTACTCCGAAGCTCTTCTCAATTGGGACTGATTTCCAAGTCTCTGCTTCTCACATACATCTTTTATCTGTATTAAACTAAACGAAAATTACAATTAGTATTATATGATTCTCTTTTATTAGGACACGACAAGAATTTTGATTATATTTCACTTACTAATAAATTATATTAAATATTCATTGCCTAACTCTACCCATCAGAATCTAAAAGAAAATACCACTTACACTTGTAAGAAAGATGATCTGGAGCATTCATTTTATTGTTTTCGCTCAATCCAATTTACTTTACTGTCCATTCTTTACTGTTCTCATGAACTGTTACTATCATAATTTAACCACATATTATACTAAACTTCTAACTTTCTGTTATATCTTTCCATAGTCTTCTTTCACGTATCCAATTACCTTTTTCTCATTTATCAGCCATGCTTTCTCCACTCTAATCGTAAAAATCACATTCTTATGATCTCCGTATTTTACTTCTCTATCAAGAATTTATAAAATATCCCTATATCGATCTTCTCCAAAATCCATACCCTATTAGATCGTTTCACCTAGTAGGTTTGCTTGAAAGGAAGTTCTTACTACATTCTTGCCTCTGATAACACTAACCTCTAGTTCCTTCATATAGAGTTATAGCTAAGGTCCTATTCGCTGATCTCTATCACGCCTTCCTTTGCATATCTAGTTCTTACTCTCTTTCTTTCCTGTATCAAGAATATTACCCTATGGCTACTACTATATATATATCTGCTTGAAAATTTAAATAACTTAACACATTAATCTATTCCTAATAGATATACATCTCTAAGTCCTCATTTCATATCCACTACAATCTCTTAGAATACCTATACCAAATACTCTACTCCCTTAATACTACAGTTAATAAGTCTCCCCTAATAAAGCACCATCCTTTCTTCACTTCTATGCTCATCACTAAATATTAGCATACACCTTTTATCAGTAGTACCAACTTGCTTTGGTCCACCACTTTTCATAATTCCAAACAGTCCTAACACTCATACAGATAATGTTCTCATTACTTTACACATTCCTCCTCTCACATCTACTTGCTATCCTTTTCCGATTTACTCCGTTTTGCCACCACTCAATCACTTACTATACTCATTCCACCTGACTGCAACTACTTAAGTTAAATCTCTACGGATCACCCTCGCTCTCTATCACTCACATATAGAATACAAGTAAGGCTACTATAAGTGATTGCTATTCCTACCCATATATCAATCTCACAAGTATTTAGTTTCATACAAAAAAATTTAAAGTAAAGTATTGTTCATAGTCACATATCAAGTACTTTTCATCATAACCATCGTTCATACTTGCATATCCTAAAAGTACTTGCTATCCTAAAATATATTCTTCATACTTGCATCTCTAGAATCATAAAATATCATCCAAACTTACATATTCTTGAATCATAAGGTATCATCCATACTTGCATATTCTAAAATCATAAGGCATCGTCCATACTTGCATATTCTAAAATCATAAGGTATCATCCATACTTGCATATTCTAAAATCATAGGGTATCATCCATACTTACATTTTCTAGAATCCTAAAATATCATCCATACTTACATATTCTTGAATCATAAAAGAACATCATAAAAGAACATAAGGTATACATAGAGGTACTTACTTGGAAGCTGCAGGAAAGGGCTTGATGTGTGTGTAGTGAGATGGTTACTGCTCTGATACCAACTTGTAACGCCCGCTTTTTTTTTTTTATAATTCCGAAAATCCCCCCTAAAATCACCCATAATTATGCTAATATTCCTAAATAAAATTCTTTTATATTTATATTAATTTTACCTAATTTATATTAATTTTTACCTAATTAATACCTATTTTTGGAGCCCATTTAAAGCTCATTTGTACTTAGTTTTCTCAATTTAAATGAGAAAACATGGATTTCTAGGCCCAATTTTACATAATTATTTCTGGGCCCCTCGGAAAATTATCTAGACATGCTCAATATTTTCAGAAAATATTAAGAGAATTTTTCGGGTCGTTACATATATGCATCCGAGGGATCTTGGACAAAACAGGAACGATGAGCTGAGGGAAGCGTACTTTGAGGCATACACGAAGGATGACATGAGGATGAGCCGCAGGCTCGTATGCATCCGAGGGACGAGAGCCAAAGTTAAAGAAGGCTTAAAGGCAACAAGTCGAGGCTGCTAGGTGAAGAGTTAGCTAAGTCGTGAGGGTCCAAGTGCTGAGAGAATTATACTCGGGAAGGAAAAATCCTAAGTTTAGGGTTTGGGCAGTCGACTGCAGCTTGTAGCAGTCGACTGTTGTAGGGCACAGAAAGATCAGTCGACTGATCTTCTATGCAGTTGACTGGTGTTGGCTGGAATTCGAACATTGGGCTATAATGTTCAAATCCGAATGGACCAGTAGACTGGTGTTGGCACTAGTCGACTGGTAATGGCTAGTTCAACCACAAACTCTATTTAAGAGAGCTCGGTTTGGCTAGCTAGGGTTGACGAAATTGGCTTTGGTTAAAGGTCAATTAGTAGTCTTGGTGCTCAGGGTTGTTACAAGAATTATTGTGAGGTTTCTCCACCCACAAGAAGCGACAAGAGCTAGCCGGAGTCTTCCGAGGTCTAATGCACTAACAGATAGGGATCGCCCACCTCAAGGACACGCTGTGGAGTAGGAGCTTTATCTCCGAACCACGTAAACGGTTTGTGTTAGCATTGTTTTAATTTGTATGTTGTATTTCCGCTTGCGCTTGATAACATGTGTAGGAAGAAACCGATGAAACGTGAGTGACCGTCTTTTCACCCGCTCTAGCCAGTGCACAGATCCCCAACAAGTGGTATCAGAGCTGGGGTCGCTCGTCTATGGACTAACCGTCGGGAAGGCAAAGAGCTAGAGGAAATGGCGCTTGAAGAGAAATTAGGAGACGACATCAACGTTCCACCTCCCTACGACTGCGAGAGTTTCGATTATTGGAGGATGCGGACAAAGACGTGGTTCAACATAGATTGGGATCTAATGATCGCCATTAAAGAACCATTTGAAGTCCCGAAAGATTAACACGAGAAAAAGCTCCGACCATGCTATTGGACTAAGGAGCAACAAACACAATCGAAGGCAAATAATAAGGTAATTTCAATTTTACTCAATATTTTACCTAACGATGTGATTAGCCGTGTAGGTGAATATAAAAATGTGCATGAACTTGTAAGGATGTATACTAGAAGCCTAGCTTTTATATGAATATCTACATATTGGAATAAGAATCACATAGTCATTGTTTGCATTTTATATTTATTATATGTGTGCATATTGTCTGATACTTTATATTGTAGATAACATGGTGTGTGGTACCACACAGAAAATCATGTTATCAGTTCCTTGTAGAGTATAAGTAGTGGCTCACAACCGAGATGGATTTGGACAAACCATCGGAATGGTTGTAGTGTAATTTGGTATTAGTCTATCTTGACTATAGAATTACACTAGTACATTTTGTGTGTATTAAGTAGGACTGATATAGAGGTGATTCAATTTATACTGACTATATAATCAAATCAGACCTCAGATATTATGGTGTACATTCTCTTAATCCCGATATAATAATGGGCACATGTACTCAATATCTATTTCTTTGATTTACCAGTGGGCGAGATTTATTTGTTAAATCAATAGGCCCGGTAAATTGGGAAACAATATTATTTACATGGTGTGTCATTGATTATAGAAGGAAGCCGTGTCCTAATGCGTTAGGATGATGATGTCCCCTTGAGGAGCTCATAAAGTTCATCATGTAAATCTTGCAGGTAGACTTGGTCCAACATGATGATAAGATTGAGTGGTACAACTCGTAGAGTTAGATATTAATTAATTAAATTATCAATAATTTAATTAATTAATGGACATGCAAGATCTTAAACACGGGGAGATTATGTACACATAATATGATGGAGCCCATATTTATTTATGGGGGTTGGTGTGGTAGTTCAATGATAACCCCTTAGTGGACCGGGTTATCATTAATGAATATGGCTTTGGATCCATTAAGAGACCAAGACCCAACTCCTCCTCATGGTCCCTATTGTAGCCTATATATACCTCATGAGTCATGAGACCAAGGCATCCCAATTAACCCTAAGGCTTCTCTCTTCTCTCCCCTCATCTTCTCTCTCCTAGGGTTGGCGCCGGTGGTGTAGGGGAAAGAGAAAGCTCATGATGGAACAGGAAGAAGACCATCCTTCTTCTTCTTCTCTTCATTTCTTCTTCCTCTCTTGGCCGTGTACAACAATAAGGAGAGGTGGTCGGCGCAAAGGAGGTCTTCTCTTCTCTTTGGCCAGCGGCGCAAGGGAGAAGGAGGAACCGGTGGCTAGGGTTGTGTGAGGAAGAGAATCCTTTCTCTTCTACTTCTTCTTCTTCTTATTCCTCTACTCTACTTCCTTGTGGTAAGTGCAGCCTTGAGACATAAAGTTGGCCGGTGACGCAAAGGAAGAGAGGAAAGTGGTTGATCGGCGCATACAAGGAAGGAGAAGACTCCTCTCCTTTAGGGTTTCGGTGCAAGTGGGAGAAGGAAGAAGGTGCCTTGGTGACTTCGTTTCTTTGAAGATTGCCACTCACACGACGTCTAAGAAGAGGATAGGACATACGATAGAAGATCGCGAGGTAAACAAGAGATATAATTCTTGTTTGGTTCCTTCTTGTTCTTGTTTATATTGTATGTTGATTATTATCATGGACCCCGAAGATAAACAAAAAAACCAGCGATCAATTCATCGTCTATTCCGCGGCTAATCGATTAGACGAGTTAGATTGCTTGAACAACAAGTTTGTTTAAGCGATCACTCGAATCGATTAGTACGATGATGAAACGGTTGTTCGGAAAGGTTCTCTCCATCAGGGTTGTTTCTAATTAATAGAAAATTTTAATCCGGGAACATAGAGAGCAATCTAACCGAACGGGAAACTGAAACCCAACAAAACTATGGAGCAAAATGTTGGTGCTTCATGAAAACCTTACATAAACTCAATTAGTGAAGGAGTCCAAGAAAATGAGTTTAATGGTTCAAGAAAAGGAGAAGGGCCAATCGGATGAGGAGGTGAGCTCAACATCCGAGGAAGAGAAGAAAGAAGATGAGGAATTATCCACCTCCTCAAGTGAAGTGGCTCAAGAATATGAGGAACCATCCACTTCATCAAAGAATAATGAAGAAGTCTTCACTTTAAGGATTGAGGGGGAGGAGAGACCATCCTCAATACCGGAGCAAGAAGAAGCCTCCACCTCCACCAAAGCATAGTCAAAAGATCACATCATTTGCTTTGGGTGCAATGAAAAGGGACACTATAAAGACAAGTGTCCATTGGGTAAAAAAATGGAGGTAAACCCTATATCCAAGTCAATTTCATTAACATCTAGCATGGGTTGTAGGGAAAAAAAAGGAGAAGAAGCATATAAGGTGTTTCACGTGTGGTCAACTAGGACGCTACCATATCAAATGCTCAAAAAAAGAAGAATTCAAGAAATTGGAGCATTTGAAAAAATGAGAAAAGAAGGAGAAGAGGAGCTCACATCAAGGGGGAGCTACAAAAGTAAGGGAAGTAATCCCAAACTTTAATTTGAAATGTGATTCAAATTTAAACTCCCCCATACATGTTAGAAATAATGAAAATTATTTGCCCATGCATAATTTTGGTTTTAGATATCATGATAAAAATAGCTTTAATATTGCATATCAAAACCCTAGGCAATTCATGCATCATGATAAACCTAGAACCTTTAGACCTAAGGACCAAGACATTAATTCCAAGAAAGGGAGACATATGTCTAGACAAATGGGTAGGTCTAGGAATGTCTAAGGTGGACATTGATTCTAGGTTTAAGAACGTAGAAAGGAAAAATCAAGCTTTAAGGGCAAAGCTTAATAAATTAGAGAAAATCCTTGATAGATTCACTATTGGATCTAAGAGTTTAGGAATGGTGTTGGGTAGTCAAAACTCCAACAATGATAGATCAGATCTAGGATACCGACATAAGCTCTCCAATGCTATGGAGAAATCATATGCAAGGGTGTCATATGACTATAGCAATGAGAAGTCCAAAAATGGCAAGTGAATGCTATTTAAGGGTAAAAAGACCTTAACCAAGGACAAGATGTCCAAGGTTAAAGGGAAAAAAAATCTTAACTAAGGACAAGGTGTCCAAAGATAAGAAGGTTAGGTTTGTAGACCAAAAGTCACCAGAGGTACACCGGGTGTGGCCTTGTGTTTATAGAAGAGTCACCTAAGGAGGTGGCTAAGGATAAGAGCTCAAGGGAGAGCTCTAAGTACTAAGTTGGATCCCATGGTCAATGGATCTTGGGTGGATTTCTCCCGGAAGTTTAGATGGACCATGGAGTGTGCCAAAGGATTTAGAGACGGATTTGAGTCTCAGTTCTAGGGATTTGGCACATTGTGAGTATCATGCATGAGAATATGACATTGGGGTCATATTGCATGAAAATTAATTTTTGATGTATAGATGTCATATAAACCAATGCTAGGGATGCATTGTGGTTTGACATGGGCAGATACATCAAGAGGAAGTCAAAACTAGAACTTTATGTTAAGGTTCAATTAAACCATTTAGATAGTTTTGAATTTTGTGTCAATCTTGGGATTGGTGATAGATACATTTTTGAATGTATTTTTTGTTAGGATGTATACTAAAAGTCTTGCTTTTGTATAAGAACATCTACATTTTGAAAGAGAATCACATAATCACATGTTGCATATTTATATTAATATATGCATAAAATGTCTCATACTTTGCATTGTAGATAACATGGTGTGTGGTGACGCACAGAAGATCGTGTTATCAGTTCCTTGCATAGTATAAGTAAGAGGCTCACAACCGAGATGAAGTTGGACAAACCATCGGGATGGTTGTAGTGTAATTAAGTGTGGTTTGTCTTAACCATAGAATTACACTAATACGCTTTGAGTGCATTGAGCAGGACAAAAATAGAGGTCATCCAATTTATACTGACTTTATAATTGGATTAAACCTCAGTTATATTATGGAGTACAATCTCTAAATCCTGATATAATAACGGGCACGTGTATTTAATTATTATTTTTTTGATTTACCAATGGGCGAGATTTATTCTGCTAAATCGATAGGCCCGGTAAGTTGGGAAATAATATTATGTCCATGGTGTGTCATTCATTATTGAGGGAATCCGTGTCCTGGTGAGTCAGGATGATGATGCCCCCTTGATGAGCTCATAAAGATCATCATGTTAAATCTTACAAGTGGACCATAGTCCAACATGATAAAAAGGTTGAGTGGTACTAGTAAAGGATTAAGAGGTTGATTAATTAAAATTGTCAGTAATTTAAAATTAATCGACGGGCGTTCGATATCTTAAACACGGGGAAATGGATGTGCTCATAATAGGTGGAGCCCATATGAAAATATGGGGTTTGGTGAGGAAGTTCAATGGGGATCCTTTAGTGGAATGGATCTCCATTAATGGATCGGATTTGGATCCATTAGCGGGCCAAGACCCAACTCCTCCTCATGGTCCCTATCGTAGCCCTATATATACCCCATAGGAGTCATGAAACCAAGGCTAATGAATTGATCATCCAACACACAATGAAACCCAAAACCCTAAACCCTTTCCCCTACTCTCTCTCTCCTAAGATGGTTTGCGCCGGGTGAAGAAGAGGAGAAAGGAAGCGGTTTTCTCCTTCTACCATTCTCATCTCTTCCTCGTCTTTGGCTTGAAGGATTACCATGTCTAGGAGGAGCACTGTGGTGCTCGGCGAGGAGAGAAAGCAGAGGGAGAAGGGCTGCCGGTGGCGATCTTGGGAGGTTGCGGCGCCGGCTGTGGAGAGGAGAAGAATTTGGGTTCTTCTCCTTCTTCTTCCACCATCTCTTCTTCTTTCTTCTTCATGCCTTCTTTCTGAGGGTGTCCAGGCCCTGAGCAAGGAAGAGAGGTTGTCGGCGGCCGAAAAAACAAGGTTCTTCCTTGTTTTGTCGTCGGCGGGATTGAGAAAGAAGAGGAGGAGGCTGCGAGTTTTTGTGGGAAGGAGAGGAGACCTTTTCTCTCTTCTTCTTCCTCATCTTCATCTTCCTATCCTCCTACACCTTAGCTCCCTTGTGGTCGGAGCTCCTTGGATGGTGGTGGCTGTCGACGGCGTAAGGTGGAAGTGAAGGGGTGGCCGGCCGAAAATCCTAGGTGCTAGGGTTTTAGTTGGCAGTTGGAAGAGGGTAGAAGACGGTGATCTTGGCAAGCCTTGGTGACTCCATGTCTTGGTAGATCATCGCCCACACGACGTCCAAGAAGGGAGGGTCATATTATAGAAGACTACGAGGTAAAAGACGAGATATATCTCTCTTTGGCTCCTTTTTGTTTTCTTTGATTATTTTATGTGATTTTTGTCATCACATGTGTCTCTTAATTATTTATCATAGTTTAATTATTTGTTAATTAATATTGATAATTAATTAAGTCATGGACCCTGAAGATAAACACAAAAACTGACTATCCGCTCGTCGTCTTTTCCGCGGTCAATTGATTCGGAAAGTTACAAGGTCTTACTCTTGAGTTTGACTAAGTTGTAGCTTGAATCAATTGATACGATGACGAGACAGTCATTTGGGAGATGAGTCTCCATTCGGGTTAAATTTTTAATCCGTAGACATGGAGAGGTCTCTCATGTTCGACCCCGTGTTCGCTTATGAAACCCGCCGTGCCTTACCCAACTCCCATCAACTAGTATCAGAGCCAGGTTTCCGATTTTATTTGTTTAGGATTCAGTTAATTTGTTGCATACTATCATATATTTTATTTTTGTTGGATGATATGTGGATGTGCGTAGGCTAACTCTTTGTTGCAAGCACTAGATTCCAACTTATCATGGCCAAAATAATAGTTGTGTGTGATTGGTTGAGCAATTTTTGTAATTAATTAAATCGTCGGGGTTGACGATGCTAGATAGGTATTTAATTTTTGTAATTAAATACGGCATGTGTTTAGCCGAGCTTTTTATTTGCTTTCGATCTAGATATGATGTACACTCCTTCGTGAAGTATAAGATCGATGGATGTAAATAATTAGCTAGTCATCTCGACTCGGAGATCCCTTCAATGGTGGCTTGCGCATGGTGTAGGGAGGAGCGGATGAGGTGACGACACGACTAGAGGTGCATTGGAGACCAAGGCCATGAAAGTTGGAAAATTTAGGATTTTTCTTATTTGTGCTTTGGTTATGTGCTTGTTGTATGTGTGCATGAAAATTCCTCAAATTAAATAACTAAGTAGGAGAGGGACCCTAAGGGTCCCGTGGCCTCCATTACAATCTGACAAGTGATGCGAACAAGTCTGCGCATCGACTCTGAGTGTTTTCCTCCCCATCGGATGGGCTTGTTCTGTGGATCACTAGGTCAGAAAAGATTATAAAAAGTTATTGAAGAGCGTGTGTACTTCCCCATCGGAAGACACATAATCGGAAATAATTTTCTTAGTATCGTGTAATCGTAAACACTTAGATACAAATATTAGTATCCTCCCCATCGGAGTCACTGCTATTATTTGTAGGGCCAAAGAGGACCAACTATTAATTTTATTTGTCAAAAAGTTAGGTTGACAAGATAATAAAATTAATGGGTAAAACCTCCTCTCACAAATGAAGAATTCGTATACGTCCACACCATCGTGGCATATGATATTCTCGGTGTTATGAGGTGTTGGTTGATTTTAAAAATTTATTATTTTAAGGAATCAAATTATTTTCGAAATCTAAAGTGTGTGATTGTTGTGATTCTCAGGTGTTTTAAAATGGATCTAGACCCACTTGATTTAATTCAAAGAGAAAATGAACTTAATGCCCCTAGTAAAAATGATTGGGAATTAAACCTGGACTTTGTCGAAACTACCAAGGAATCCAAATATGATCTTGTCGAGTTCTGTGCTGAAAAACCTAGCGAGATTAATGGTGAAGAGGAGATGGAATATTTTAGGCAGTGGTTAGAAGCAGACGAGATGACTCAGAGTCATCAACATCAGGCTTCTTCCATTACCAGTGATAAGACATCCAAGCTCGATGAACTCTTCGGACACCATAATCGGGCCGCTAGGCAAGAAGTCATGAAGAACTTGACAAAAACCACCATGATTGAGGGTATGCGCATGAGGGAACTTGTTCTCAAGATGATGGCTTGGTTGAAAGAGATGGAAATCCTTGGAGCACAAATCGATGGGGAAACCCAGGTCGATCTCATCCTCCAATCTCTACCAAGGAGTTTTGAGATGTTTCGCCTAAGCTACAATATGAACAAAAGTTCATATTCGTGGGCAGAACTTCTGACAGAACTCGAGGTGATAGAAGGGTTTTCTCTTTAGAGTTCACCGACTTTCATTGCTCAAGGGGTTTCTACTTCTAAATCGAAAGGAAAGAAGAAGAAGAAACAAGCTGGGGTAAAGAAAGTAGCAGGATTACAAGGACCTCAGAGTTGTATGAAGAAGTCAAAAGGCAAGTGCTTCATGTACAAGCAGTTTGGACATTGGAAGACGGACTGTCCCCGCCGTCAGAGTACTAATTCAGGTATATCTTTTTCTTTTGTCATTGTAACATGTTTAGCGGTGATATCTACCGGTACCTGGTGTGTAGATACGGATGCCACTAATCATGTCTGCATTTCTTTGCAGGGGTTCCAGGAAACTCAACGACTAGCTGAGGAGGAGATTACCGACTACAAGGGATAGGCTGTGGAGATGACTATTGCAGTGGGAGTTATTAATTTATTTGTCTATTAGATAGGTTCATAAAGTTTTAGTTTTAAAGAGATTGTTTTTATGTACCTAATTTTTGGAAAGAACCTTTTGTTTAGTTTCTAGAATAAGATATTCTATTACTTTTTATGAAAAGTGGAATAGAAGGATTATCTATTAAGGTACATTGATAGGCAATTAATACATTTTAAAATCAAAAAGCTCCTATGATGCAATTAGATGCTAATAGTTATCATCTAACTAAGATAAGAGAAAAGTTTCCTTCCAAGATGAACCATGCATATCTTTAACTTCTATGTCTTGGTCTTATTAACCTTAGTAGGATTCAAAGATTGATAGCCAATGGGCCCTTGGGTTCATTGGTGGTGGAGTACTTCCTAAATCATTGAATCTTGCTTAGAGGGTAAGATGACCAAGAGGCCTTTCTAGGCCAAGGGATATAGAGTCAAAGGTATGTTGGAATTGGTTCATCATGATTAGTATAGGTCCTTAAGTCTATCCAGGATAGAGGTAGCCTTGAATACTTCATCTACTCTATAGACGATTATTGAAGGTAGTGGTACATTTACTTGATGAACCACAAGTCTAAATTCTTTGATCTGTTTAAAGGATTTGTGACTGATGTGAAGAAGCATCAAGGTAAAAGTATCTAAACATTACGATTGGATCGTGGTGGTACCTCTTAGGAGAGATCTAGGACTCACTTATCAGGAGTTGGGAGTCAATCCCAATTTGACTGCACCCGGTGTGCCCCAACAGAATGGCGTTGCAGTAAGAAGGAAAAAAGTCTCTTATGATGATAGTTAGGGCAATGATAAGCTGCTCCAAGTTGCCGGATTTGTTCTAGGGGATATGCCCCTGGAAACGGTAGCGTATATACTTAATACCATCTAGGTCAGTACCTTTTATTCCCATAGAAGGTTGGACTGGGTGAAAGCCTAGTCTAAGACACTTTCGGATTTGGGATAGTTCAGCATATGTGCTAAAAGGAGATACGGATGAGTTGGAATCTAGTGTTAAAGTGTGCTAGTTCATAGGCTATCCTAGAGGAACGAAAAGTGGTCCTAAGGATCAGAGGGTATTCGTTTGCATGAATGTCTGATTCTTAGCAAAGGACTATGTCATAAACCCATGAGTAGAATTATTTTTTGAGTAATTAATAGGGGGCATTCTGACCGTAGTACCAATTGTACAAGAGGATATACTACAAGTCACTGCACCTCGTGTCACAAAAGATACACAGGGAGTACCTCATCGTAGTGGGAGAGTTGTTAGTCAACCTAAAGGATTCATGTTCTTGGGAGAGTCTATGGACATGGTCCCTAGCGACCATGAATCAAGATCCCTAGATCTATGACGAGGAACATCCACTTTGAAGACATAATCCAGTTACTTGGATTTGTTCAAAGAATGGATGAGGTTTTTGTATATAAGAAATGTGACGGAAACGTAGTGGTATTTTCGTACTATACGTAGATAATATTTTGTTGATTGGCAACAATAACAAAATACTATCAAACATAAGGGTATGGTAGTCCAAACAATTATGAAGGACTTGGGAATAGTGAGACACATCCTTGGGGATCAAAGATCTATGGGATCTCCAGAAAAGGGTGATGTGCTTATCACAAGCTTCATACAAGACACTGTCCTACCTCGTTTTAGCATGGAAGCCTCCAAGAAAGGTTTTATACTTTTCATATGTGGAGCTACTCTATCTAAGGAGATGTGTTCTAGAACATCTAAGGAGATAGAGAAGGTAAAGGTGGTTCCTTATGCATAGGTTATAGGAAGCCTCATGTATGCTAAAAACGAGACCAGATATCTGTTGTGCCGTGGGCATAGTTAGCAGATATTGGAGTAACCCAGGTCAAGGAAATTGGACTGCGGTAAAAGCATATATTAGTGCTTGAGAAGACTAAGGATTATATACTGGTTTACCGGACAGACCAATCTCCTGTGGGTTATATGGATATAGAATTTCAATCAGATAGGGGCAAATATAAGTATTCCTCGGGGTTTTGTGGAACTATAGTTTGGAGGAGTGTTGTGCAGCAGCTGCGTGGTGAACTCCACCATGGAAGCTGAATAAGTGACCGCCTCTGAGGTAACAAAAGGAAGCGATATGGTTCAAGAACCTCAAGATGAGCTTTGGATGTGATTCCTATAGAGATCTCTAGGCAAAATTATTCAAAAATCACAGCGGAAACAAGAGATCCCACGAGCGATCCATGCAAAAGAAAACTCATACAAAATTAATTTACAAATTCTTATCGTATATGTATACCTTTAGCGCGTGCCCTTCGCTTATCCCTCATGTCCGTGTTAGATGTGTATACTAAAAGGCATTGCTCTTTTTATATGAGATCATCTATTTTTGAAAAGAGAATCATAATAACACTAAGTGCTTATTTATATTAGTACATGCATAAAAGTTCATTACTTTGCATTGTAGATAACATGGTATTGTTGGATCGAGTAAACACGATAGAGGGGGGTGAATATCATGAAAACGTTTCGGATTAAGATTGAGAGAAATTACGTAGCGGAAATGAAAACAAACACACAAGAAGAACACAAGTACTTTTACTTGGTTCGGAGTCGCGGTCGACTCCTACTCCAAGGCCCACGGTCCTTGACCGTTTACTACGGGTAATTTTATAATGGCGCAAAGATTTACAAAGATTGTTACAATAGTAGTGCAATAAAGAAAATTATACTCTTCGTTACCGACACCCGGTGTGGATCATACTTCGGATCAGAGGGTCATCGTCGGCGCTAGAATCTCGAGATCGGAGGTTTCTGGAGCAGAGCGCTTGAACGAAGAGCGTAGAGGCGTTGGAAAAAGTGATGTCGAAGGCTTAGGGGTCGAACCCCTTTTATATTGCTCCTGGGGGTGCCCTGGATGCTGGGGGCGCCTGACACGTGCCTTCGGATCCGAGAAACCTCATCCGCAGCTCGGGTAGTGCTTATCCATCCAGAATCGGCCTCGGAACTGACGGGGGCACCCGGGACGTTGGGGGCGCCCTGGTTGACTTGGTCTGCTGGCTTCATGGCTGAGTTTGGTTCGATCACAATTTGGCTTGGACCCAGGGCGCTCGGGACTATCAGGGCGCCTGGCCCAGTAAGCTTTCGAATGATTCTTGCTTAACTGCTCGTTTAACTTTGACCTTGGGGGCCCGGGACCTCCCGGGCGCCTAGCCCAGCTGCTGCCCCTCTCCTTTGAGGTGTTCTGAGCTGCAGAAATGCATTCCTTTGGTCCCTGCATCCAAGGTTAGTTCCACAACAAACATGGCAAGAATGTTAGTTAGTTTTTTCTACAGTCGTAGCTGTCTTGGTTCTGACTTCGAGTCTCCCAAATGGAACCCTAGGTCGAACCGACGCCTACTGTTCCCTCGACGGGGAACGCGTCCTCACCTACTCCTCTCAGGAGAATTTACCTTTTACCAACCGGCTCCTTCGGTTGGACTTTTGCCCAGCAGTCCTTCGCCAGGTGCCTAACAACACTTCGCCAGGTCTTCGGTACCAAGCAGTCTTCGCCAGGTGCCTAGCCGCCCTTCGCCAGGTCTTAGACTCCTAGCAGCCCTTCGCCAGGGGCCCAGTAGCCCTTCGCCAGGTCTTAGGGTTTCGATGCCTAGCAGTCCTTTGCTAGGTGCCCAGCAACCCTTCGCCAGGACTTCTTTCTGTTAGTGATATGAGAAAAATATCCTAAGGCAATCACCTTATGATTGTAATCATTTATTTTAATAAATGAATATTCACTATTTGAGTATACATGTTTATATATTTGATTGAGATCTTAAACTCATTTACTGAATGCCCGCAATACAATTCACAGCATGAGAGAATTTGTGATGAATTCACAACTAGTGATTATCTCTACATGTGCAATTGTGAAGTATTAAAATTGTCCCTAGTCGATGAATTGATAAATACGGACACTATCAATTCTGTTGAGACTAGCATGGGTTATTCTCTAATCAACTGATTCTCACTGGCTGGTGACATTGGGATGTCCGGAGATAAACATGAATGCTAGTTAAGGGAACTAGTTCATTGGAGTGACTAGCTGTAAAACTTCATATGTTAGTCTACATATAGATATGTCAATGAAGTTCTTACTGCAGCTTAAGTGCGATGTTCCTTTGACTTGCGGTGTTCAAGACATCTTGGTCATGGAGACTTATACTTTGACATCTTAAGCAAGCATCTTCAAGGAGGTGTGGACCCAGGATGATTGGGTATAAGCCGAAGTGCCCGAAGATGTTTGAACAGCCTACAAAGGATTCACCACTCCTTGCGAGGAGATGTATACCCAAGGCCTATAGTCGGATTGTTACTCGAAGCCTCTGGCCAGAGCATGACATGTTCAGAGTATGAATCTCTTAAATACATGAGAGTAATTGGAATCCGTAGGACGAGAAAACGTTACTTGGGCTAGGTGTGACATAATCAGCCTAGTGGGGACTGACACACATAGACCATGTCCTGAACCAAGTGGGTATAAGATGGTGAAGGGAATGGGGCACGATTCATTATAGCTGCTGAAGGGTTTCAGAATAGTTTCTGAGGTCAACCGTTGATCTTTCGATTAATTGGGGATCATGATGTACTGCTAGGTGCCACTCATGATCGTTCTATAATTGGTTAATTATAGACGGCCAACATAAATCGAAAGCCTATTTAGTCACACACACTATGAGTAATCCGAGGGATTTAAAACGAGTTAAAAATTGGATTTTCCAATCAAGAGAGATTAGGTTTGGTTGAGCCAAACGATAAGTCGAATCTGAATTTATCAGAGACGCATCGGAAGCGTAAAATGGCTAAGTCTTTTGAAGATTTAATAGATGAATTAAATGAGTTTAATTCATTGGGGCGTGGCTTGGATGGGCCGGCCAAAGAGGGTCTCCATCCTCTTTGCTTGGCCGACCACAACAAAGGGAGAGAACCAAGTTTTTGGTTCAATTTATAAAATAAACCAAGTGTGGTTTGTTTTATAAAATTATGGATGATATAAATTTTTATATAATAAACCAAGGTTTGGTTTATTTTTCATGGAAATTAAAATGAACCATGGACTGGTTTATTTTATTTTATAAAATCAATCATGGATTGATTTACCATGATAAGAAAATTTATTCCATAAGAAAAAAAGGAGACTTGGTCGATTTTATCATGAATTAAAATATGATGAAACTTGGCATGATGGAATAAGTCTCTTTTTTGAGAGGCTTGATGGTTAAGAGGCCACTATATAAAGGACCCAAGACAAGGCTTGGAAAATAAGTGAAGTATTCTTGCCTGGGCTCTCTCCCTCTCCTCCCTTCTTCCTCTTGGTCGGCCACAAGGTTCCTCTCCCTTCTTCTTGCCGTGAGCACAAGGAGAAGCACCGAGGCGACGAAGTTCTTCCGTTGGGACGATCTTCCCCTCCGGCCATCATCACCTTGGGATTGGGCGCAAGTCGTCTTCCTCCTTCTCGCCGAAATTGTGATTCTGGCCAACCTTGGTAGTGAGTTTTTCGATGTGATTACTTCTCTCTTGGTTTTTCTTGTTGCGTTCTCGGAGAATCTAGTAGTTCTCGAGAACACGAAACTCGTGACTTTGTGATGTCATCCCGAAGATACTCGGCGTGGACGCGAATAGATGCGGAGCTTCCAAGGGACGCTTACGGTTGGATCTCGTCCCTTCCTTCGAGTTACGCGAGGTAATACGTAAATTAGTTTATGTTTCTGCAAAATTATAAATATATGATCATGTCTACACAAGATAAAGTTGCATGCTTAGATGTGTGGTTAAATAATTTGAGAAATTATTTATGCTAAACCTTCCGCTGCACGTAATTAATTTTAAAATTACGAACCCGCATCCATGTCAACATGCACCCGGTCCTAACAGTGGTATCAGAGCCGGTTAGTGTTCGACATAATCATATAATTGTTTTGCGGAAAAACTTTGTCATGATCTCAATTTTGGAAAATTTTCCAATTGTGGAAACTTTCCAATTATGGTAAATTTCCGATTTAGGAATTTCAAGGTTTGGAAATCCTCATGAAATTTTGCAAACTTTTGAAATACCTCTGTTTCTGAAATTTTATAATAATTGTGAAAACTTTCCATTTTTGGAAACTTTCCAATTTTGGGAATTTCCTATTTTGGAAATTTTCCAATTTTGGAAATACGTAAGTTTTCTTTGTACCAGAAACTTACAATTATTCTGAAAACCTTTTATTTTTGGAAACTTTCCATAGCTCGTAATTTTAGACACTTTCTTTCAAGAAAGTCTAGACAAATTATGGGAATATTAATTGGCATTTAAATTCATAATTGGAAATTAAATTATTTACAAAATTCTTTATTTTGGATTGAGCCTCGGGGAGCCGTCCAATTTAAAGTTAGTTGTTATAATTAAATTTCCTAAATTGAATTTAAACTGTCAAATGTTTAATTTGGATTGAGCCTCGGGGAGCCGTCCAAATTATATTATCAATAAATTCTTATTTTGGATTAAGCCTCGGGGAGCCGTCCAAATTAAGTTATTGATATTAATTTTCCAAAAATAAAATATGTGATCAAATCTTGGAAATTTTGAGGTGATTCTCAAACGATAATTTCCTTATTTGATTTATGAGGTGATGCTCTTACATATTATTGTCTCCAAAATTAATTAGGAAAATTATTTCCTATAAAGTATATTTCCTTAAATAAGATTTTCATGAAAATAATATGTGGTTGAATTAAGGAAATCTGTCTCTTAATTTAATAAGATTTGATTTAGAGAAATCAAAGTCTTAAACATATTATTTCCGAAATTGATTATGATAATTTAGGAAATTGTTTCCCAAAACAATTCCTTGAAAAAGTATGAAATTAGAATTAGGAAATCCGGTTCCTAATTCAATTAATGAGACTTGATAAATTAAGTCACATACATACTTTATTAAGGAAATCGTTAGTACATGACATAATTATATGTCATGAATGTGCTTAAAAAAAAAAGATGAGACCCAAAACCCCTTACAAAATATTAAGGCCAACACCTTCCATTAATATGGTTAGAACCGGAGTTTTGTTTCTCGTTTAGGTTGATGGACACATCCATGCCCGGCTTGAACCTCAACATGTTCAAACCATAGAATTAGTTTATGATTAAAATAGTTGGAGTCAGAGGTCAATCCTTAGTTTTGGTTGTTAGACACATCCAAGCCTGACTAAACGGTTGAATGAGCTCCAACCATATTAAAACTATTTCTTGATTAATGGGTCAGCCTTAAGCTTGGAGCATCGATTTGTTGTCTCACAGCCAAGGTCGATGTAAAGAGAGGTGCAGTTGGGTGCTATGTATATTGTTGCATACTTGTTAATGAGTTAACAACCTAATGATATATGCAAACATTCAATTAGTTGATAGCATAATGTGATAGTTACATATGTGTAATATGTAATCGGTATAATTACCTACCTTCATAGCTACGAATAACTTGATGGACTCTAGCCATGGTTGTTCTTATCTATGGTTGGATATCAACCTATTTGGAGATGTTCCTACGATCTCCCGAATTGATAAAAAGGGTTATTCAATTCGAAAAATAAATAGGATTTAATTAATGTATATTGATGCATTCTTTATCATTCTCATCACATAACCTCAATTTGTATTTCTAGGATAATCACCTGATCATGTCTTCTCTGAATTTGCGTTCCATTTTGGACACCAATAAGTTAACTAAGGCCAAAAGGATTGAAAAGGCACCAAAAGGCACTTGCCATCACTGCGGCAAGGAGGGCCACTAGCGAAGAAACTGCAAGGTTTATCTTGAGTCCTTGAAGAAGAAGGCATCCGATGCCCCATTCTCTTCAGGCATCTTCGTTATTGAATGTCACTCTATTTCCTCGTACACCTGGGTACTTGATACTGGGTGTAGCTCACATATATGTAATGACATACACGGGCTAAGGAATAGAAGAAGACTTGTCAAGGGAGAAGCGAATTTGCGAGTTGGAAATGGAGCAAAAATTGCTGCTATTGTCATCGGAACATATTTGCTAAAGCTCCCTACTGGACTTGTCTTAGAATTGGATAATTGTTATTTTGTTCCTTCGTTAATAAAGAACATTGTATCTATTTCATGCTTGAATGAAAAGGGTTACCATTTAACTTTTAGTAAAAATTGCTGTTACATAACTTTAAATGGTGTTCTTTATGGGACCGGAACTTTATGTAATGGTATCTACACGTTAGATTTATCCGGTGACATTTTCAATATCGAAGTTAGCAACAAACGTGCTCGAATAGATAATCAAATAGACTCCTATACGTGGCATTGTCGTCTTGGCCATGTAAGCAAGAAACGCATGACCAAATTACACTGATGTGGAATTCTGGAATCATTTGAACCTGGTTCGTTTGATACATGTGAATCATGCTTAAAAGGCAAGATAACCAAATTACCCTTTTCCGAAAAAGGTAAACCAGTGGGAGAATTGCTTGGTCTAATACATACTGATGTATGTGGACAAATGTCAACTCTTGCACAAGGAGGCTATAGCTACTTCATTACCTTTATCGATGATCACTCACGATTCGTGTATGTGTTCTTAATGAAACACAAATTTGAAGCTTTTGAGAAATTCAAAGAGTTCAGAAGTGAAGTAGAGAAACAGCTTGGCAAAAGTATTAAGATACTTCTATCCGATCGGGGTGGTGAATACTTAAGTCAAGAGTTTCAAGATTATCTTAGGGACAATGGGATATTGTCTCAATGGACTTCACCATATACACCACAGCATAATGGTGTATCTGACAGGCATAACCGAACCTTGATGGACATGGTTAGATCTATGATGAATCATGCAACTCTTCCAAAATCCTTTTGGGGCTATGCGCTTAAGATAGCTGTTTACTTGCTAAACAGAGTCCCGACCAAGGTAGTCTCTACTACTCCATATGAGACGTGGAATAGTAAGAAACCTCATTTATCTCACATAAAGATATGGGGTTGTCCTGCTTATGTAAAGCGGACTATATCAGACACATTGGATGCTAAGTCTGATAAATGTCTATTTATTGGATACCCTAAGGAAACGAAGGGTTACCAATTCTATCATCCCTTGGAACAAAAGGTGTTTGTTTCAAGGCATGCTGTATTTCTAGAAAAAGAATTTCTTTTACAAGAAAATAGTGGGAGTAGCATTGAACTTGAAGAAGTACAAGAAACTCCAATAGACATTACAGAGACACCTAGTCTAGACCCACAACCAATAACTCATAATGATGAGCTATCAGTTGAACCTAAAACAACACCACTGCTTCGTAGGTCTGATAGGACACGCAATATTCCAGAGAGATACGGATTTCTCATAAGTGAATCGAACGATGTGTTACTCATTAACGATGACGAACCTATCCGTTATGAAGATGTTCTGAAAAATTCAGAAAGGGATAAATGGCTTGAAGCCATAAAGTCGGAAATGGATTCCATGTACAAAAATCAGGTATGGGACTTGGTTAACCCACCTGAAGGGATTAAGCCCATAGGGTGCAAATGGGTTTTCAAGAAGAAAACCGACATGGAAGGTAATGTTGTTACCTTTAAGGCTAGATTAGTGGCAAAAGGATATCGTCAGAAACAAGGAATTGATTATGACGAAACCTATTCGCCAGTAGCTATGCTTAAATTCATTCGGATGCTCCTGGCCATAGCAACTTATTATGATTATGAGATATGGCAAATGGATGTGAAAACAGCTTTCCTTAATGGAAACCTGCTTGAGGATGTATACATGATACAACCTGAAGGTTTCACATCGGTCAATAAAACCAAAGTATGCAAGCTTCGACGATCCATATATGAACTAAAGCAAGCATCCAGGAGCTGGAACATCCGTTTTGATGAGACAATTAAAGAGTTTGATTTCTCACAAAATCCTGACGAACCTTGTGTGTACAAGAAGGTTAGTGAGAGTGCAGTCGTATTCCTGGTGTTATATGTCGATGACATATTACTTATAGGAAACGATATATCAGTCTTACAATTAGTTAAAATTTGGTTGTCCAAAACTTTCTCCATAAAAGACCTGGGAGAAGCAACCTATATCTTTGGGATTAGAATCTATAGAGATAGATCAAAACAATTGTTTGGTCTTTCGCAGTCTGCTTATATAGACCGAGTGCTAGAAAGGTTTAGCATGTCAGAATCCAAGAAAGGTTACCTTCCCATCAGGCATGGGATCAACCTTTCAAAGTCTATGTGTCCGCGCACAGAAGACGAGAGGATTTGCATGAATAAGATTCCTTATGCATCCGCGATAGGATCTATCATGTATGCTATGTTATGTACTTGGCCCGATGTATCATATGCTCTGAGCATCACAAGAAGATACCAGTCTGATCTAGGAATGGATCATTGGGCGGCTGTCAAGACAATCCTCAAGTACTTAAGAAGAACTAAGGATGTGTTCCTAATATATGGAGAAGGTGATATGGTAATACGTGGGTATACAGATGCCAGTTTCCAGACAGATAAGGATGACTCCAAATCTCAGTCCGAATACGTATTTATTTTGAATGGAGGCGCAATATGTTGGAAGAGTTCCAAGCAAGACACCGTAGCAGATTCTACCACGGAAGCGGAATACATTCCAGCTTCGGAAGCAACAAAGGAAGCAGTTTGGATCAAAAAGTTTGTCTCAGAACTTGGTGTGGTTCCAACCATTGATGAAGCAATACCGGTTTACTGCGACAACAATGGAACTATTACACAAGCAAAGGAACCAAGGTCTCATCAGCGATCCAAACATGTGCTTCGCCGCTATCATCTGATCAGAGAGATTATAAGTAGGAATGATATATAAATTGAGAAAATTCCCACTGAAAGGAATTTAGCGGATCCTTTAACTAAGACATTGCCTCAAAGCAAGTTTGAGGGTCATGTTAGAGCCTGTGGTATTGGATACCGTAGCGATTGGCATTAGGCCAAGTGGGAGTTTGTTAGTGATATGAGAAAAATGTCCTAAGGCAATCGCCTTATGATTTTAATCATTTATTTTAATAAATGAATATTCACTATTTGAGTATACATATTTATGTATTTGATTGAGATCTTAAACTCATTTACTGAATGTCCGCAATACAATTCACAGCATGAGAGAATTTGTGATTAATTCACAACTAGTGATTATCTCTACATGTGCAATTGTGAAGTATTGAAATTGTCCCTAGTTGATGAATTGATAAATATGGACACTATCAATTCTGTTGAGACTAGCATGGGTTATTCTCTAATCAGCTGATTCTCACTGGCTGGTGACATTGGGATGTCCGGAGATAAACATGAATGCTAGTTAAGGGAACTTCTTCATTGGAGTGACTGGCTGTAAAACTTCATATGGTAGTCTATATATAGATATGTCAATGAAGTTCTTACTGCAGCTTAAGTGCGATGTTCCTTTGACTTGCGGTGTTCAAGTCATCTTGGTCATGGAGACTTATACTTTGACATCTTAAGCAAGCATCTTCAAGGAGGTGTGGACCCAGGATGATTGGGTATAAGCCGAAGTGCCCGAAGATGTTTGAACAACCTACAAAGGATTCACCACTCCTTGCGATGAGATGTATACCCAAGGCCTATCGTCAGATTGTTACTCGAAGCCTCTGGCCAGAGCATGACATGTTCAGAGTATGAATCTCTTAAATACATGAGAGTAATTGGAATCCGTAGGATGAGAAAACGTTACTTGGGCTAGGTGTGACGTAGTCAGCCTAGTGGGGACTGACACACATAGACCATGTCCTGAACCAAGTGGGTATAAGATGGTGAAGGGAATGGGGCACGATTCATTATAGCTGCTGAAGGGTTTCAGAATAGTTTCTGAGGTCAACCGTTGATCTTTCGATTAATTGGGGATCATGATGTACTATTAGGTGTCACTCATGATCGTTCTATAATTGATTAATTATAGACAGCCAACATATATCGAAAGCCTATTTAGTCACACGCACTACGAGTAATCCGAGGGATTTAAAACGATTTGAAAATTGGATTTTTTCAATCAAGAGAGATTAGGTTTGGTTAAGCCAAACGATAAGTCAAATCTGAATTTTTGAGAGACGCATCGGAAGCATAAAATGGCTAAGTCTTTTGAAGACTTAATAGATGAATTAAATAAGTTTAAGTCATTGGGGCGTGGCTTGGATGGGTAGGCCAATGAGGGTCTCCATCCTCTTTGCTTGGTCGACCACAACAAAGGGAGAGAACCAAGATTTTGGTTTAATTTATAAAATAAACCAAGTGTGGTTTGTTTTATAAAATTATGGATGATATAAATTTTTATATAATAAACTAAGGTTTGGTTTATTTTTCATGGAAATTAAAATGAACCATGGACTGGTTTATTTTATTTTATAAAATCAATCATGGATTGATTTACCATGTTAAGAAAATTTATTCCATAAGAAAAAAAGGAGACTTGGTCGATTTTATCATGAATTAAAATATGATAAAACTTGGCATGATGGAATAAGTCATAGAAAATTTATTTTATAAGAAAAAAGAGACTTGGCGGTTGAGAGGCCACTATATAAAGGACCCAAGGCAAGGCTTGGAAATCAATCGAAGTATTCTTGCCTGGGCTCTCTCCCTCTCCTCCCTTCTTTCTCTTGGCCGGCCACAAGGCTCTTCTCCCTTCTTCTTGCCGTGAGCACAAGGAGAAGCACCGAGGCGACAAAGTTCTTCCGTTGGGACGATCTTCCTCTCCGGCCATTATCACCTTGGGATTGGGCGCAAGTCATCTTCCTCCTTCTCGCCGGAATTGTGATTCCGGCCAACCTTGGTAGTGAGTTTTTCCGATGTGATTACTTCTCTCTTGGTTTTCTTGTCGCGTTCTCGGAGAATCTAGTAGTTCTCGAGAACACGAAACTCGTGGCTTTGCGAAGTCATCCCGAAGATACTCGGCGTGGACGCGAATAGAGGCGGAGCTTCCGAGGGACGCTTACGGTTGGATCTCGTCCCTTCCTTCGAGTTACGCGAGGTAATACGTAAATTAGTTTACGTTTCTGCAAAATTTTAAATATATGATCATGTCTACACAAGATAAAGTTGCATGCTTAGATGTGTGGTTAAATAATTTGAGAAATTATTTATGCTAAACATTCCGCTGCACGTAATTAATTTTAAAATTACGAACCCGCATCCATGTCAACATGCACCCGCTCCCAACACTTTCTGCACACTTAGTAAACACATTAGACAAAAATAACATCTTAACTTTTGAACCCTTTGCTATTATCAAAACCCAGGTTCGACTTAGGTGCTACCTGCACCAACAATCTCCCCCGTTTTGATTTATGGCAACCCGGTTCAAAAAGTTAAGTTTAAACCAAAAGTAGGTAAAATGCTAATTTAATTTCCTCCCCCTGGAAGGAATCTCCCCCTAGGTTTTTCAAAGGTTCGCGGGGTTTTTTAAAGTTTCTAAGTCTAAAAGGGAAATGATTTTTTAATACTTAGAGCATTTTTAAAATTGTAAGTTAGAAAACATTTTCCAGAAAGAATATTTTGGGTTGGGCACTTGGAAAATTTACACTTAGAAAATTTTCAAGTAAATACTTAGTTTTTCACACTTTAGAAAATTTTCTAAACTTCTTCTGAAGTTTTTAATACTTAGAAAAACTGAAAGAAAATTTCTACCATATTTTTGAGTTGTGAAAAAATTTCCAATCTCTTTAGTACTTTAGAAAGTTTTCAAGAAAAATACATAGAACCTTTTCTATTAGAGAAATTTAAGATAAGTACTTAGAGAAATTTTGAAAATAGTTTGAGTCAAGTACTTAGAAATAATTTTGAAAATAGCTTAAGTCAAGTACTTAGAAATAATTTTGAGGAATAATTTAAGTCAAGTACTTAGAAATAATTTTGTGCAATTGACTTAAGGGATTTTACTTTTTGAAAAAAGGAGATAAATAAAGTTTTAAATTTTGAAAAAAAAAATTTAAACCTTCTCTCCTTTCCAATCTCTCCCCCTTTGCCATATATCAAAAAAAACAATATAGTAAAACAATATAGCAAAAGAAGTAAGGTGTTGTACTGAACTAATTCAAGGTATAAACTGGACCAAATCAATTTGAATTTTCTCTTTCGGGTCCTGTCTAACCCAATTAGCTACTTACTAACTGTTATAAATAGTAGCTTTCGCGGGTTAGTCAAGTTAAGTGTTCTGTTCAAGTTAGATTTTCTAAGCTTGACACTTAACCTGATTACTGTTGATTGGTATTTAGTGCCCCAATTACTGCAGATGCACAGACTTAAGCATCTTGAATCAATGCAAAGACCTAAGCATCTCAACCCATTCTAGGTGATCAATCAAAAGTACCCTAAGGTGCTTGTGAGATGCTGGCTTCTAGATCTATAGGTGCATGCAGTTCTAAGGTTAGGGCCTAGGCTAAGTCCATTTTATGAAAAAGCTCTAGTTTTGAAAGAGGGTAATTTTTCAAAAAACTAAGTCAAAAAATTGTTTTAAAACTGCACAAAAAATGATTTTCAAATTAAGTAGGAACTGATAAGTAATAAAACAGTTTTACCAAAACACAGAGTAGAGCAAATCTATTCTACTAAGCATAACCCTAACTGCCTTCTTAGTGAGCTGAACTCAGACTCAGGTAGGTTGGTGAATATGTCAGCTAAGTTAGATTTAGAGTTTACATGCTTAAGGACTATCTCACCCCTGGCTACATGATCTCTTACGAAGTGGTGTTTGACTTCTATGTGTTTAGTTCTAGAGTGTTGGATTGGATTCTTAGTTAGATTAATTGAGCTTATATTGTCAATGTAGACTTGAGTTTGGGTGTAGTTGAGCTGGAAGTCTTTAAGAGTGTGCATCATCCATAAGAGTTGTGCTACACACTCTCCTAAAGCAACATACTCAGCTTCAGTTGTGGATAGAGCTACACAGTGTTGTTTTCTGCTGCACCAACTTACTAGACTATTTCCTAACAGTTGGCAGCTTCCACTTGTACTCTTTCTATCTAGTTTACAACCAGCATAGTCAGAATCCGAGTATCCTGACAAGTCAAAAGTTGAGGTCCTAGGATACCAAATCCCTACATTTAGGGTGCCCTTAATGTATCTTAGTATTCTTTTTAGGGCTGCTAAGTGCGTTTCCTTAGCACAGGTTTGGTATCTAGCACACATTCCTACAGCAAAAAGGATATCAGGTCTGCTAGCTGTAAGGTAAAGTAGACTCCAATCATACTTCTATAAAGTTTAAGGTCTACTGGTTTACCATCAGGGTCACTATCTATTTTTACATTTGTGGCCATGGGGTACTTATGCTTTTGGAGTTATCCATTTTAATTTCTTTATTAACTCCTTAGCATATTTGGATTGATGGACATAGTTTCCATCCCTAGTTTGCTTAATTTGTAACCCTAGAAAGAAGTTGAGCTCACCAACTAAGCTCATTTCGAATTCATTTTTCATTATTTTAACAAATTCTTTTAAGAAATTTGAGTTGGTGGATCCAAAAATTATATCATCGACGTAGATTTGGGCAATAAAGATTTCTTTTTCTAAGGTCTTAATAAATAGGGTTCAGTCAATTTGTCCTTGTTTAAATTCTTTAGAAATTAGGTAGGTTGATAGACGTTCATACCATGCCCTAGGTGCTTGTTTTAGTCCATATAGTGCCTTAGTGAGCTTATAAACATGGTCAGGTCTTTCTAAGTCCTCAAAATTGGGGGGTTGTCCTACATAGACTTCTTCCTTAATAAATCCATTTAGAAAAGCTGACTTTACATCCATTTGGTAGAGTTTAAATCCTTTATGGGATGCAAAGGCTAACAACATCCTAATGGACTCAAGTCTAGCTACTGGGGCATAGGTTTCGTCATAGTCTAACCCTTCGACTTGACTGAACCCTTTGGCTACTAAGCGGGCTTTATTTCTCACTATTTCTCCTTGATCATTTAGCTTATTCCTAAAAACCCACTTAGTATCAATAATGGATTTGCCCTCAGGTTTAGGTACTAGTTCCCAGACTTGGTTCCTCTCAAACTGGGCTAACTCTTCTTGCATCGCTATGATCCAATCAGGATCAGGTAAGGCTTCCTCTATAGTCTTAGGTTCAATTTTTGAAATCAGTGCAATCTGACTAAGGTTTCTATAGGAGGACCTAGTTCTGACTCCTAAGTTGGATCACCCACAATTTGATCAGTTGGGTGACTGAGTCTGGGTTTCTTAGTTTTTCTAGAACTTGGTTCAGCCTCAGGTCTGGCCGGTCGGTTTGGTTTAGTATTTGGTTCAACTACTTGGGTTGGTTCAATTATTGGTTCAATTGACTCAATAGTTAGTTCATTTAGGGGTTCAATTAATGGTTCAACAGTTTGTTCATTATCTTCTTGATCAGTATTTGATGAATTTAGATCTGGATTATCAGATTTTGAATTAATTTCTTCATCAAATATTAGATTTGTTGTTTCTTCAATTTTCTTAGTTTGTTTATTGTAAACCCTATAGGCTCTACTTGTTGTTGAATATCCTAAGAAGATGCCTGGGGTTGACTTAGACTGGAATTTACCTAGATAGTCCTTGGTGTTTAGGATATGGACTTTGCACCCAAAGACCCTTAGGTAATGTAGGTTTGGAAGTCTATGGTAGTATAATTCATAGGGTGTTTTATTGTGTCGTTTGTTAATTAGGACCCTATTTTGGATGTAACAAGCCGTACTAATTGCTTCTGCCCAAAATTGGTTAGCTAGGTTGAATTCATTGAGCATAGCCCTAGCGGCTTCCTGTAGGGTTCTATTTTTCCGTTCAACTATCCCATTTTGCTGGGGGGTTCTAGGACACGAAAATTCGTGTATATACCCGTTTATCTTACAAAACTCCTCGAATCGTTGATTTTCAAACTCTCCCCCGTGATCACTCCTAAGCTTTTGATTTTGGTATCGTTTTGATTTTCAATTAACTTACAAAAATCACTAAATAGGTTTAGGGTTTCATCTTTGGTCTTTAGAAACCTAACCCAGGTAAACCTAGAGTAATCATCAACAATTACTAAGCAGTACCGGTTTCCGCTTAGTGACTTGGCTCCATGTGAATCAAATAGGTCAAGGTGCAGGAGCTCAAGTGTGGTTTGAGTTAGATCTGATTGAATTAGTTTATGATTAGACCTGGTTTGTTTACCTTGATTGCATGATTCACATATTAAGTTTTCATGGTTCTTAATTTTAGGTATACCTTTAATTAGGCCAAGTTGGGTGATTTTTGAAATTAATCTCAGATTAGTGTGACCTAATCTCCTATGCCAGAGGTTTGATTCTTCTAACTGAGTTAACATGCATTTAGGTACTAAGGGTAGGTTTATAGTGTAAACATTATTTTTCTAGAGCCCTTAAGCATGATTTCTGAGTCTTGCAAGTTTCTAATCAGGCAGTTAGAGTTGGTAAAGGTAACTAATAGCCAGTATCAC